>QVRM01004207.1:522500-860000 GCA_003439945.1 Dermanyssus gallinae | reverse complement strand
CTCATCGCCAAAAGTAAAGCCCGAGCGGAGAAAGAGCTGATAGACGCGGTGGAGAGCGACGTATGGGGCCTGCCGTACCGAATAGTTATGGCCAAACTCCGGAGACCTCCCCCGAAACTCCCCCCGGATGTGCTGCGGGAGACTGTAACCGGTCTTTTTCCGGCACAGCCGCGGAGAGAAAACGAGGAGTTCTCGGTCACCCCGGAAAACATTCCGGAGGTGACGCTGGAGGAGGTCGAACAAGCCCGGAATCGGTTGGCAACCGGTAAAGCGCCCGGCCTAGACGGAATTCCCCCAGAGGTAGCGAGGCAGAGGCTGGAGAACGTTATAGTCAAGAGACTAAACGACGAGATTCAGGAAAAGAACGCCCTATCAGATGCCCAGTACGGCTTCCGGAAGGGCAGATCCGCATTAGGGGCTCTAAAGAAGATTCTGAAACGGGCGGGTGAGGAGACTATGAAGACCCCTAAAACAAGGGGATTCGTGCTCCTGATCCTCCTGGATGTCAAAAATGCCTTCAACACAATGAATTGGAAAGTAATTGTGGAGGCGATGAAGAGGAAGGGCTTTTCCCTCTACCTCCGTCGAATGATTTCATCCTACCTGGATGACAGAGGCTTGGTTGCAGGGGGGCAGGAGTACGAGGTTACTGCCGGAGTCCCACAGGGCTCGATTCTAGGACCCGTGCTCTGGAACATAGCTTACGACGGGGTGCTCGAGATTCCAGGTCTCCCGTATGGGGTGGAGACGTTGGCGTACGCCGATGACCTTGCACTCATGATAACGGCCAGGACCGAAAGAGCCCTGGAGAGCGCCGCCAATGAGGCCTTGTCAATGGTGTCCGAGTGGATAGAGTCCCATCACTTGAAACTGGCACCCGACAAGACGGAGGCGATGTACCTAACAGGCAGAAAGAGGACGACCGGCATTAACCTCGTGATGGCGGGCCACCCGATAGAAATCAGAAAGAAGGTAAAGTACCTTGGGGTCATGCTAGACACCGTACTGACCGGATCGGCACACGTTAAGTACGTGGCCGAAAAGGCCCAAAGGGTCTCCCTGAACCTGGCGCGGATCATGCCTAGGGTCGGTGGGATGGCTGAGGTGAAAAGAAGGCTCCTGGCCTCGGTGGCCGAATCAACGGCGCTATACGCAGCCCCAGTCTGGGGGGACATGGCAATGCGGACGGCGAAAAATAGGGGGGCACTAAGGTCGACCCAATGAACGCTGGCAATCAGGGTAAGCCGGGCGTATCGAACAGTCTCGACCGAAGCTCTCCTGGTCCTAGCCAAAATGCTGCCATGGGACCTCCTAGTGGCTGAACGAATTGGCCCTGGATCTCACCAGGGCCAGGAGTGCCACCATATCGGCCTGGCATGAGGAATGGGCGCAGGTAAGACCCGGTGTGACCACAGGGAGCTGGACCAAGAGTCTGATACCGGACCTCAGGGCATGGTATGACCGCCGACACGGGGAGCTTTCCTACTGGACGACTCAGGTTCTGACCGGACACGGCCAGTTCCAGAGCTACCTGTCAAGGATCAAGAAGGCCATCAGCGATATCTGCGTACTGTGCGACTCTGGAGAAACGGACAACGTAGACCATACTGTTCTGCGGTATGATGCTCTCAGGGAAGCACGGGACGCAGCACCAACCGCTGTGAGGGGCCGACCCATCAAGGAGGTGGTCTCCCATATGATGACTTCGGCGGAGGCATGGAGGGAGGCGACGAACTTGTTCGACGCTGTTTTGACACTCAAGACAGCCAAGGAAACGGCCAGGCGGGAGAGGTTTGAGCGGGTCTCTCGGGAGAGTGGTCGAGACGAGGAGCCGAGGGAGGGGGGAGGGGGTGGGGAGCAGCCAGGCCCTCATGGTCTCGACGCACCCTCACAGGACGGATTACAAAATGGCATCCCCCTATCCAACCGCAGGTAGACATGCGGGATGATAGTCAGGGATAGAGCTGATTGAAGGAGAACGGCAGAGACGCCTCTCGCACGGTTTCGATGTAATGCCAAAGTAATACCGAGCCTGGGGGGGTGGGGAGGAATCCGGGTTTAGTGGGTTTGCGAGTCTCACACTAGTCACGCAGGCTGCTAGTGGCGCATGTGCATCATGCATTACCGAAACCTCCCAGAAAAAAAAAAAAAAAAAAGAGTATAAGGAACGCCACCAGTAATGAATTTTATATATCCAATAACAATTGATTTATTTGTCACTACATCTGCCTGGTGAAGAATAATAATTATTTACTTTCTGTGTCTTGTGAATATTAAATTTAATTTTTCAGATACTTCTTTTATGGCTCGTATTCGGAAAGATCACTCAAACGCTACGTTAGATTATATCTAAGTAGAATTCCTCCTGACACTTTCAAAGTAGGTTCACATGGTTAACTGATGACTAATAGTAGATAATTTTATTTTTACTTTAGTAATTGGTGATGACGTTTACAGACACGAGCGGAGTTGACTATTCTTTTTTTCTGACTATGCAGGACATCATGCACAACGTGTATGCATAATAGTAATAATAAATCTCAATAATAATCGTTGATAATAAATTATAGTCTGCTTCTTAAAAAAATAAAAAAGACCACGTTTGTGTGTATATGTAGTGTTTAGCAAAATTGTAGTGAAACGTCTTTCAATTTAGGGCAAGAATTTTTGTGTCTGCATATAACATAAGCAAATAGTTTGTTAGCTTACGTTAGAAATTACTGATTAAATTTAAATCTATTCTGTAAGACCCTGTTTTGTGCCGTTCACCTTGACTAACCTGTCAAGACACCTGGATGCCAATTGCGACACTAGTCTTCGCTATTTTATAAGATATGTAACATTCTCTCATGAATACCTGCGCTCAGCAACAAAGGAAAAGTTTTGTTTGTGCTCAGCTGGTCATTCCTCATGCAAACAGTCCAATGATAAGCTTTGAACGAGCTACAGCTTTATGATTCTGTGTTATAATTAAGATAGCTAATATATTATCAAAGAAGTGCCCCTCCAGGTTCGCTCGTCCTGGTTGATGTAGAGCAGTCAAGGTACACAAAATGGGAGTATGAGGAAAAAATAGCCCTCGCAGTATTATCGAGTAAAAGTCGTTAGCGTAACTGGAGGTGTTTAAAGAGAAATGAGAAAGGGGCAATTATGAGAGAGAAAAAAAAACAAGATCTAAAGTTTCACTTAAACTCTATATTGAATTATATCTTAGTAGAATTCCCCCTGACTTACTCAAAATAAGTACAAATTGTGAACTGATATAGGGTAAATAAAGAGTTATTGATGAACAAACAACAGAAACGTGTGCCAAAGTAGCTAAAATCGAAGTTCGCAGAATCGTGAATGTATAGATCACGTGAAAAAGCAGCTGTTAGTAAAATGGCTTTATCGATTATGGAGTCGAATTCAGTAGCGTCATGCGTTAGCATAACACGGCTGGAAGCAGTGAATAGCGTTATGTGTGTACCAGCGCAAATAATGATGCTTAATTTGTTGTGAAAAAAAGTTATTTGATTGTTAAGCTTCTACAGATGTGCTCCATATAATATCACGGATCTACAGACAATAATAAAATGCTATGTATATAAATATATATATTACAATTGTTAATGATATTAGTGAGGTAATGCGGCTTAGAAGTTAACTCTCTTTTTTGAGCAAGTCGTTGCCAGTTTTGACACATTGTAATAGTTGAGTAGAATAAGTAATTCTATTTTATTTATTAATAAAATGCTTTTAATTATAACGCGTAGAAGTGGGTGTAATGCACGCATGTACTATGATAGGGCTAGACAATGACTCGCATCTTCGATCACTACGGTAACGTCATAGTGAACGGTGTAGGATAGTGCAAATATGGAAGACTCGTTATAGATCAATGCAGTTATACATCATGCAAACAAATTACCAATGCGTGCAACAGTATTGAGGAACCCTGGAGATGGCTTTAAGTTGAAACTCGAATCTTATTAACAAATACCTGTGTCTGCTACCGCCGGCCGCCAGGGACAGTTACGCTCTCTTCTCATTGCAAATGTTTCTTGACTGCTTCGTCTCTGGCGAAGTCTCTTGTTTCACCGCACTTTTCTGTGCGCAGGCAATTGTGTGGCGCTGGGTCACCGATCTAACTAAAACTGTTTTAGTCAAGGAAATTGCAGCCTTTTGCAATTATCTCGATGATTGTATATCGAAATTTCGTGTTGCGCGTGTTGACCTCTTTTGATTTTTTTTGACGATGGTGAAACCCTACTCTTTTTCATAATCGTGTTTAAGACTGTATATCGACTCATCAGGTACCTAGACTGTTCCTTGCCGCTTAAACAAGTACGTTTAGCATATCACGAAACAGATCAAACTTTTATGATTGAGCATTTACGTTAACGAAGAAGAATAATAGTCTTGAATCGGCGTTACTCTTGCTTGTAGAAATATCTTCAATGTACTATTTTCCTTAAAAGTAACTTTGCACTCTTTTTTCGAGTAACCTTATTGTTTATTAATCGCGAGAAACAGCAGTCAGCACGCACTTGCATGCCGTCTTCCGAAAACCTGGACGTGCATTCCCAAACACATTAGATGCCTAACAAGGAAACATTTCTTCGTTCGTGAACTGAAACGGTGGCTTTTAATTTCACAGTCAGAATCTGGCTTGTAATCTAGGTAAATTTGGAATTGGGATGGTAGTGCTTTGTATATAGGGGCACACACTCGGCTTAGATAGTTGTGTTTATACGTTTTTTTTACCCATAGTTGTGAATCCTGTAGATGCTGTACTAGTGAAGTGTACTTCGTTTGTGCGAATATTTAAAAGTGTGTAGCCTTACATGTTGTTCGTGTTCAATCAAACATACCAGCTGCTGTTTTGGTGTTCTTGTGATACTCAATAACCACGGCGATTGTGTAAAGTGCTTATAAAAAGCACTCCTTGGACTTTGTCGAGAGTGATTTTCTACTTCGTTGTTTGAATCATGTTTTTTTTTTTTTTTTTTTTTTTTTTTTTTTTCTTATTTTTATTTGCCGAGAACTTAAGCGTTGTGAAATGCAGTTCCGTAAATAAACCACGTTTGAAATTGAAAAAAAAAATTGAAAACGTATAACGTTTAGGACATACGTTTCCTCTATCGCAAAGCATCTAGGCATGATGTTCAAGATAGATCCTTAAACAACATAGATCAGCCAAATTCTATTTATCTCACATACGCAATAGGCTTTCCTGGGGTACTTGCACATGAAACTTGTCGGCCAGCAGGTGTACTACATCGCGCACAACACTATTTGAGCTATGAAGGAGAGACTTCACGCGACTGGCACCGCTAATATCAAGCTAGGTCTAATCGTATTATTATTATTGTTATTATTGTTGTTGTTGCTGTTGCAGTCACTTTCTACGTGCGCGGGATCCTTAACGCCTTATAATTCCATGAGGTTCGTTGAGAGCACAATGTACCCTTCCGGTCGTCAGCACGCCGTACTTTTAACGTATCACTTTTAACTGCTCGTGCATTATTACACGCAAATTGTGTTTCTGTCAAACCTGTGCCGAAGAAGTAATTATAATGAGACCTCAGACCATAAGACCTTGTGAAAATTATGATTTTGGTGCCTCTTCTTGACCTTCATTTCAAACTCCCTACCCTTAGCACACGTAAAAAATTTGTAACCACTTAGACAGTCGCCACAATAGCTATTCATGTTGCAGATGTCTTGAAATGTTCGGTCACTAACTATGCCAATTGCATAGGAAGCAGCTTAACAACGTATATATATCCATATATTAGGAAGTTCACAAAGTTCTTAGAATGACCTATTTAGAACTACGCGCTATCATCGCTCTTGGAGAGGCCACCTTATCGCCTGCTAGCAGTTATTTTGGTGATTGACCCTTACAATTTGGTCTGACTGCTTTTCAACGAGTAGGCCTGATTTTAGATAAGAAAAAAAGTTTTGGGCGGTTATCAAGCATTTTTCTTTTGAAAATTGGAGTGCGACCCAACTGAAAACTGAGTTAGACGAGGTTCAGGGTAGCTCTGTACAATGTATTGCCACTGTTTCCAACTGGATTAAGGAGCTTAAAGGAGTCTCATAAACACCAAGTGTGAGCCACGTTCTGCACGCCCCAAAAAGGGCTTCTTATTTAAAAAAAAACGTGAACAAAAAGTGCGAACATTTTTTGGCGCTGGTAGACAAGTGAACATAAAGGAGATCGCAGAGGTCGTGGGGACATGTTTGTGTAGTGTCCATTATATCCTCTACGGTAACTTAAAGAGGAAACATCTCAGAGCACAACGGCTGCACACAAGTCGCGCATAATTTACCCTCCCCCCCCCCCCGCCCCTATAATTATTTCTCCTCTGGAATTTTGGGGTAAAATCTTGGCGGAATGCGTTTTTCTAGTAACGAGGAGGTTAAGTCTGCTGTCAATCTCTGTTTTCAGACTGAGGAGGCGAAATTCTACTGAGGTGTACAAATGCTCTAAAATATCCGTTTGTAAAAGTGTACTAAACTTTTTGAAGAGTAGATCGAATAAATAAAAAAAGAATATTTCTTGGTTTTCATTTTAAAAACGTTTTGAGCAAAAAAGCACCTTCATGATAGAATAGCAGAATATCAATAATAATATACACCCAGGGCCTGTGACTATTGAGCTAAGAAAGCACTACTTCTAGATCGTTAAGTGCCGCCTAACAGCTAGCATAGGTAACAACTAATATTACTAAAGTAACTACTTACATAGTTTACCATCAATGACGCCATCAGCACCGAGCATCTCTAACCCATAATAAACTTTCTGTCGCATGTATACCATTTGTGTACTAATTGCGTTCCCTCTCTTCATATATATATATATGCTTGGGCCACGGTGATAGAGTGCAGATTTTAGGAATTGATATATTCCATAGGGCGATGCGGGTACGTCTTTAGCAAACAATTTACCTCCAGACTATAACTTCTAGAATGAGTTCGGTACGATGGCACTAGAGTCACTTGGAAATAAAGCTACGACGGACAGCCCGCAAGAGGTACAGGCGAGACGGTGTCCCTAGTGTAAACTGTTGCTCACGAGTTCAATGAGACCCAAAGGACCCGCATTATATATGGCACGTGGCTTACTTGTAAACAATAGTGAGGTTCCCGGCCTTTGCAGACACACTCGAAATATATATATATATATATATATATATATATATATATATATATATATATATATATATATATTATGCTTCCACTCTAAGCGCTTCTGATATAAAAGGGTGACATGTGTAGTCAGGTATTTATGTCAAGCGAATAATAAATCATAATGAAATTGCAGAAAATATATAAATAAAAAAGGAAAATAGGCCTTACCAGGCCTGGCTGTTAGAAGCCATTTGATTTCCAACTAATATTTTCATAAATTGACTGTCGAAGGTGTGCGCAATTATATATTATTGTACGATGTTTGTCTGATGCAGTATATGTTTTTATTTTCAGGTCACCATGGTTTTGCAGCCTAAGATATGCTAGATTCCACAAGGTGTTGAAGTGCAAGCATATATATATATATATATATATATATATATATATATATATATATATATATATATATATATACATATATATATGATAGTTTTGTATTTTTTTGAGCAGCAAGGTCTGAGTAGGCAATACAACTTCAGGTTTCTGCACACTTCCCCTTGTCGAAGTTACGTGCCATTCTTTTTATGCGTATGAGATGTGAACCCCTACAAAGCTCTGCAAATAATAACTTTATATTTTACATCCGATGTATCGTGTTAGGTTATTTTTGAATGAGAATAGCCAGACGCTTTTAGCTGAAATGTCTGTCTCTATCAAACCGTGTGTATGATCCTAGTCTAATTATTTGGGTTCAATAAAGCGCTACGTAAGCGCTTACGTTTACTCACCTGGCCGAGAAGGAGCGATAGATAGGCCAGTTGTCGGTGACTGCCACAACCAGTTGAGCTGGAAGTGCGCCGGAGGTACTCAGCACCTCCATTCGATGTCCGCATATATATCTATCAAATTTAGTCGAAAAAATGCAAATAGGCAATAAGACAGCAGCACCAAGAACCACAACAACAAAACGTTTATATATATATATATATATATATATATATATATACCATAAACATACCATTAAAACTTAAATTGAAACGCAATAGCGCAGGTAACGCGGCAATTTGGAATAATCTATATTATAGTATTGCCTCAGTGCAAAAAAGACAATCATGCCGAATGGGTTAGCACATGGTCAGGCAAAAAACACGCATGAAAAAAGTCACTTCTTTCCCCTAAGCCATTTTAGGCAACAAACCATCTTCAAATTTGTTTCTGTAGAGATTCCAGAGGATGTGTATATAACTAGTGCATACGCTAGAGTCCAACTCATTGTTCCAACCTCATATATATAAATATATATATTGTTGCCAGTTTTGTGATGTGATAGTTAGAAGCGTTACAATGTAAACGACACGTAAAAGCCTTCCTTCGTTTTCTAGGCAATGAAGATATAAAAAGCGTTCTAGCCAGAAACCGAATCAAGGTGAACCTAAAGCGAGCCAAAGCAGAATTTGAGAAGGGAAGACCAAAAAATCTCTTGAGGGTGGCCTAACTTCGGCTATACAATTGAATATAGGCATACAAGCGTTCCATTGTATGCCTTATCGCATCGGGGGTGCTGGCAGCACACTTTCAACAGAAATTCGTTGATAGCTGTGCGATTCATAGCCGTGCCTCCTGTTTGATTTCCGTGTGGGAGGAGGGAGTCCCCGATGCTTGCCCGACACTATCCCGGTTCGTCGGAGTAGCTGCAGAGCGCAATACGGCTAGCAGCCCATCTAGCATCGTGCCCTGCTGTCCTGTCTAATGAGGCGTTGAAGGCTTCCTGTCTGCCTTCAGAGTGGAGATCAAGCTTATTCATTATTATTTCAAAATGATAGGGCGACGGATGACGGACTCTCTCGTCGCGTCTTAAAATTGCAAAGAAAATCTCAATTTGCCCAAGCGATGCAGTTGGCTGACATTTCAGGGCGATTTCTGGCCAGAGTTTTTGCAAGCTTTGCCCAGATGCTAGAGGTACTACTCAAAAAGTGAAAGGTCATTCTCGATGACGGGACGGGGTAATCCCTGTTATGCAAAAACATGCGTTGACCAAAACGGTAACTTAAACCTGCTCCCACTCTCGGAATTAGTAAGCGATCTAGTTAGCTCGATTCAGTCACGGCATACACATGTACATTCACTCGTATGCGCAGATGCACAGATGACCTAGCCCTCTACTCCTGCAGTAGTTTTCATCCGCAACAATTGCTAGCCACATTGCATCTGTACGTCGACCGCAATTTTCTAAAAATAAATGTAGATAAAACAACGGAAATGAAATTCTGTTACGGGGAGAGCATAACGATGCGCTCCGACTAAAATTAAAGCCTATATAATTCGTAATCCATATTTAGGGATAGTACTCCCAACAGAGGCAACCATGATTATTAAACATGTCGGAGAATAGTGCGTACGGAACTGCTGTTATTTTATGGCGCGGCAGAGCTTCACAAACTGTCGGTGGAGATAGTGGAAAGCGAGATACAGAGAAGGCATCTCGATCTTTCTGAAGATAGCGCCAGTAGCCTCGTATGAAGTAATTGTCGGGCCTTAACTAACGGAGGTAAACCTCCGAGCATTTGACGACATTACCGCCAACTTTTTAAAGAAGGTATTAGTGTTCCGTCGTACAAGTCATATATATATATATATATATATATATATATATATATATACAGGATGTGACGGAAAGATTTGAAGAGCGATATACAGAATTGTAGAGCTCGTTAAAGCAAATGTTTTTTTCCAATGGAATATGGTCTCTGAGAAGTCTTGTTTTGGAGTGAGAGTGAAATTACTACAATTTGTAACACTGGTGTTTTTGCCCGACATAGGAGCACGAAATGTGCTGTTGTGAGACAACCAGTCTTCCTAAGCGCACCTTCGTGTTCGTGATAAAATTCTGCTCCATCTGAAGAATATACAAGGCCGGTCAGAAGACGCGACATGGTCGCTTAGAAGAGAATTCACCAAAAACGAAGTTCTATTAGCGTTCACGTCAAATACTTCAAAATTATAACCCTACAACCATTCACAGCGCTCAAAACGGGTTTGAGTGCACGTAAAATGACTGCGTGGCGACGTTCACTACCGCCGATATGTCGCGCGACAGCAGCGCGTCCACACACAGTCATTTTAAATGCACTTAATCTGGACATGCCCTCCGAAAAATCGTAATTACTTCGCAACCACAGCATTGACATATGTTTGGTACCAAAATGATCGCTATGAATTGCGCATTGAAATGTGTGAGCCGTTTTGAGCGCTGTGAGTGGTTGTAGGGTTATGATTTTAAAGTATTTGGCGTAAACGCTAATAAGGAACTTCATTTTTGGCGAATTCTCTTCTAAGCGACCATGGCGCGTCTTCTGACCGGCCTTGCATATTCTTCAGATCGAGTAGAATTTTATCACGAACACGAAGGTGTGCTTAGTTCCTGTATAGGAAGACTGTGGTTGTCTCGCAACAGCACATTTTGTGCTCCTATGTCGGGCAAAAACACAAGTGTTACAAATTGTAGTAATTTCACTCTCACTCCAAAACTTCTCAGAGACCATGTTCCATTGGAAAAAAACATTTGCTTTAACGAGCTCTACAATTCTGTATATCGCTCTTCAAATGTTTCCGTCACACCCTGTATATATATATATATATATATATATATATATATATATAGCAGACCAAGAAGCGCCATTACGAAGAAAATCAACGCCTGCAATTGATACAAAAAAGTGTAAAGAAACCTTGGCTGCTCCTACCCAAGAGACCCAAAGAAGCTAACCCGCTCATTAACGACAAGGAGTGGCAAACACATTTTACAAACCTATTAAAGAGGGAGGTGACACTGCCCGACATGGACTACCCAGGAGAGTTTATACCTTTTACTGAAGCGGAAGTTACGCAAGCGATCAAGGCAAAGAAAAACAATACATCTGCAGGACCGGACCAGATATTTTATGAACATTTTAAATCAAATCTTAGTACCATATGTCGAGGGTAAACAAGTCTTTTTAATTAGTGCCTTAGTCAAGGTAAGATACCTGACGAGTGGAGGAAGAGTTTCTTGAACCCAATATATAAGCGGAAGGGAGACGCTACTGACCCGACAATTTACCGAGGGATCGCACTGACAAGCACTCTGTACAAAATACTTACATCACTTGTAGTGTCAAGGTTATATAACAGCGCCAAAGAAAAGCTTTCCGCTGAGCAACACGGATTCCTTCCCGGGGGATCAACCGAAGATGCTATTAACCTTCTGCTGAACTATGTGCAACAACGTCGCCAAAATAAAGAAATGACGTATACCGCATTTATATATTTTAGGACCGCATTTGACTCTGTTCTAAGGAACCGTTTTTTAGAAATCATTCGTAGCCATTTTTTAATATGCGGAGCAATGTACAACCTTATCCGGGACATGCTTCACTATAACTCCGTCATAGTTAAGAACGGAGATCATTATGTCAACGACACCATAACGCAAACGGTAGGATTGGCCCAAAGAGGTCCTGCTAGCCCATTCCTGTTTATAATGTACATAGCAACCCTATTGGATCTTCTACGTGATGCAAAAGCTGCGCACGCCTTCTACGCAGACGACCTAGTCATCTTTGCAAAGTCGTTTAAACATCTGCAGTATTTCCTAAACATAACAGTTCATTGGTGCAAAGAGAACAGGCTAACAATCAACATAGATAAAACAAAAGTCCTTTGCTTTAGCCGAGGAGGGGCATACGCCGCAGCCGACCGCCGCATCAAAATTAATGGCATTGCATTGGAGATTGTCAACCACTTTTCTTATCTCGGCGTTACACTAGCACTAAGACTCTCTTTTAGCAGGCATGTCGAAAAAATACCAAGGCGACAGCTACTGTCATGCTTCTCGGTGAACTTCGAGATATTGATTTGAAGACAGCGCTAAACATATTCAGGCTAACAATTGTCCCTATTATACGATACGGCCTGCCTGCAATAGCACATTTTCTGACTGTAAGCGATCTGAAAAGGCTAGACCGTTTAAAGGCACGCCATATCAAGCGCGTGCTAGGTCAACCAAAAACGCCTCTGCTACATTCGCTATTGAACTATGTCGCGAACGAACCCTTACAGAGGACTTTGCCCTAGACGGACTACCTCTTAGTGAAGCCGTACTCACAGTATATAGGGAGTTTCGGGAGATACGCAACGTGAAGTTTGCGACCAATAACTATACAGACGGACCAGCGTTTTGCTCGGACAAATGGAAAAGAGGAGCCCAGAAGAACCGAGCACTAATTTGTCGAGTGACATGGCACGGATACCATCACCACATGTGTTTGAGTGGACAGTGTTTTGAGGTCGATGGTTGTGTGTGTAGATTTTGTGGAATTTGTGATATTGATAGATACCATATACTTGTGTGCACCGAAATAGACACAACGTCACTACAATCTCGTACACACTATATAGGATCAGTGTAGACTTTGCATAACATTAGATGTATACTGCTACCAATATTATGGTGAATAAATAAAATATGTATGTATATATATATATATATATACATATATATATATATATATATGTATATATATATATATATATATATATATATATATACATATATATATATATATATATATATATATATATATATACATACATATATAATACACTATTAGAAATAATTTTAGACAGATGCAAATCAGGTGGCAGTACAGGTTATACTACATCATAAATATTATGTTAGAGTCATGTGTAACTCTCACATAATTGGCATTACATACCGACATTTCAGACAGCAGATCGCCTCGTCTCAACAACAGAGAACGTATCTCGAACAGAAGCAGCAACACGTTCGCGGGCCTATAATTCTATACGCATGCATATAGTTTTACGTATATGTATCCGTAAATCCTTACAAAAGTACAGGCTCGACACGCCACACAACTTTCGATGGCGGATCAGCACCTCGCAGCAGAGTCGTCAATGGGATTGTCCCAGATTTGCTCTCGGTTAGAACTAACTGCAGCAGCAAGACGCGACTGTTGTTGCGTTTCGCCTGCAACTAACCGCCTGGTCTCTCAGGGCGGAGAGTCGACTACGGTCTGTCATTGCGAGCTGTTCGAGCGCTCCTTCGAAACAAGCACACCCTTTGCTGGCGTTCACGTTGTCGCTACCGCCGCCCCTGCCCGCCGCGTTAGCGTTACCGTGGTAATTTGTGGCCGATCGTCCGGCGCCCACCGGTGTATCGCTATAATGGCACGCAACTACATTAGCGGGTCGCGATTTTATTTGTTATTTAAACGAGAGTTTTACGTAGTTGTTTTTACTTTATTTCAATTTGGTTGCCTTTATGATGGTGGCCTTGAAAGACACTGGAGTGGCACGTCTGTAGTATATATATATATATATATATATATATAATTTTCAGGGGACTAGGCCCAAAATGCATAATGCACGCCTGGATAGTGTGGGACTCCCACACCGACTAAAAACCTGGTAGTTCCCAAATCTACATAACTCGGATATTTGTGGTATGACTTCAGTGTATGCAGGCTTTGTGCGTTGTCGTCTATCTTTTGCCGTCTTTTCTTTCGCTCTCATAACTACCCCCACAAAATAAGAGCCACCAAAAGCAGTACCATATCCAGCTCTCGTTATTAATCAGATCCACCACCTCTCGTACTCGTGATCGGGCCGTCTGTCCCGTACTATCGGGTGCCCTGCATGCGAAAAGCGTAAAATGCACGTCATCGGTCTCGCCGGCACCGCGCATGACACAGCACGTCTATCTCAGTCCTCTCGATATTGTTATATAGATCTGAAAGCTGCCATGACCGGTGAGAGTTTGGGTTAGGTAGTATGTAGCTTCCGAATACTCGCATTAGAGCCGTGTGACGAGATCTGGGATTCGTGATCTTGTACACGACCCTGGTGCCTACTGTTTCGCTCCAAAGCACTCATACTCCCAGCTCTTCAGTCTTCCTTCTTGCATAGTCTTCTCTAATTGCTGTGGACACCGCCATGTTGGTGACCCTTATAGCTATCTGCGCCTTGCTTAGCTTTGTCTTATTCTTTTTGGTTTTCAGTGCCGCTGGTTTTTACACTGATGATCCGTAGAGCATAACTGCGTCAACATTTGATGCTGATGAAGTTGGCGTTTTCCTTCGAGAGCTCATTTATTTTTAGTCTGGTCGGTTTGCTTATCACTTGATGTTTTTGGCCGTCATATAATCAACATGGGCTGCACAGCTCAAGTTTCTATCAAGCGTTACACTCAGGTGTTTGGTCTGCTTGCTTATCTGAATGATGTGGTTCTTGGCAATACTTTCTTTCAATAAATAAGAGCGCCTGGTGGCACCCGCGGCCACCCTGTCGTAACAAATCACACCTTGCTCAGCCAGGTGCGAAGCTAGCAAACGCCGAAGATACGCTGGTGCTCCATTTTGCTCTAATACGTTTCGGGCTGACCCCCAGCCAAAATTTTACGTCTACGGGACTGCCTTCCGCATTGCTTCATAGACGGACCTCCAGTAATACAAATGTGTAACAGTGGGGCTCGAACCCACGCACCTATGTGTCTCCTCCGGTCGAAAGGCGCAGGCAAATGCACCACGCCACCGAGCTCGACGCTCCTTTTTGCTCTACCGCAAATAGGATTAGCACCCTATAGTTTGCGCAGTAAAACGCCCTAGCCCTAAAACGCCCGAGTATTTTTCGGATGACCTGGAACGTTGGCCTTTTTTTACGGAACCCGCACTGATCCTCTGATAGCGAGACTTGATTTTCCCCAATTGGATCGTTAAATCTGCCCGCGAGTATTCGCTCCATAGAAGTGATCAGACGTGAAGTATAATGGCCTGTGTTAGATGTGGTGGGATATTCGGTGCTCCCCTGCCTAGTTCGCTCAAGAACAAGTGCAGTTTTACACCAGATGGTAAGCCCCTTTGATATTGCGGAAGTCAACTGTAACGCCTGTATTTAAAAAAAAGTGCTGTGGATTCGGTGGATAACCACCGGCCAGTGGTTCAAATATCCAATGCGTGTATTTTCATGGACGAGTTATTCGTTGATCATATTGAAAACGTTTTGTGCGTAACGAATTGATAGACACAAATCAGTATGCGTTTGCCAGGGGCCGTTCTACAGGAACACAACTTCTATCTATGATTCAAGATTGGAGTCTACACATAAGTATTCGTAGACCATTTCATTGTATATATTTTTGTTTTTCAAAGGCATTTGACAGAGTGAATCACAAACTTACGTTGCAAAAATTAGAAAGTATTGACATTGATTCCACAACTTGACAGTGAGTGTCAGCATACTTTACCGGGCGAAGATTTACCGTCAAAGTCAGTAACGTGGAATGTGACTCAGGGGTGCCGCAAGGATCGTGCATTGGCTCCTCACTCTTTTGCAGATACGTCCTTGATCTCCCAAAAGTTATTCCAGAAAGTGTCACTCATCTCTTAATTGCGGACGATTAAAATTATACTCAGCAGTCGACAATCCAAAAGTATTATTTAACTAGCAATTAAAAATACTGAAAAGTGGTGCTGTGAGAATAGGATGCAAATATCTGTGCCCAAATGTACGGTGGTGTTATAAGATAGCAGTTTGCCACTGTACCATATCTAGATGTTTCATTCAAAAGAAAAACCTGATTTCTATGTGAATTTGGCGCTCATGATAGAAGCCACGTTTATTTTACAGACGACCAACGACGTCATCTGTCTCAAAAACATCACCTCGCGCCGATCGCTTGTAACGTCTTCTACACGCTTTCCAATATCTATCAGAATTCTCTCTGTACCCATGCTGATGGAATGTCTCCAATACAATGGACACAAAGTGGCTAAGTTACCACTATTATTATTTGCTATTGTTGTTCCTGCAGGTATTATGGCCGAGTGGTAGCGGTTAGTTTTATTCTCTTTGTTGCTATTGTTGTTGTCGTCTTTGTTGCTGCTTCCGGCGCCCGTAGGTACTCTGTGTTGGTTAGATTGTTGTCAATGTTGTTGCTTCCGCCACTGCGAATACCACTAGTATTATTATGGCTACTATTACCATAGTAATATAATAACGCACTAGATATTCGTAGTCAGCAATATTGTCGTTCCGAGAAGCGGACTCCCAGCTCCAGGCGGCGGCTCTGTCGTCAACACGAGGGATCGCTCCATCGGCGATCAACTTGTGCCGTTACGTGACTTGGGCTTCTAAGGATGGGATGCGGCTTCGGTGATGCTTCATGACATCAGCATCATTATCATTCTTGGCAACCGTTGTTGTTATTCTACTGTGGTTATTGACGATCGTTTTGGTGGCAGCATCAGAGGGAAACGCAAAGTCATACGAGAGACGAATCTGCGAGTATCTCAAAATTCCGTCGAACGTCGACCGGCTCAAACAACTCGGCTCAATATACGTGCACATACACTGTTCTCGCCGACGCAAAAGATCCACGACTCGTGCTATCATCTACCCCCCCTCCCCCGGCGTTGGGGCAAAGCATGGGGGGGGGGCAACACTCCCTCCGTCTCATGCTTTGAACTGAAACCTTCTCATCCTTTGCACTACCTCTACAGTGGCGTCTATCTGCTCGCGATCCAACTACGTCTCGTGAGACGAATTACGTGGACATTGCGCATGAACCAAGTCACCTTTTGTTTTTGACAGGAAGATCAAATCATCGCTACTTCGCTCTTTTAGCTACTCCATTCGCCACTCGTTACTCATTTAGGCACCTTAACATGCCGCGAGCAGCTGACTGTATAATTGTATAATCTGTATAATTATCTATGCTATATGCATACAAAATATGAGTGAAATAAATGAGATGATGATTTAGGCACCTTATCTGAATTCTCTCGTTTAGTCGATTTACTTCTTAAGATAGTTCCGAGTTTTCGGAAAAACCATACGGATTTTCTAAAAATAATTTATTTATTCCTTTTTTGCCCCTATACGGTTTAGTTGGCCCACCTTTTTATTTATAGCTTGTAGCATCTGGTCATGGCACGCAACGTCTTTTGCATAGCAATTTGCATGCGATTTTTGGCCTGAGAGTGCTGCTCTTTGAGACGCAGCTATATACATACAAATTGCGCGCACGTAAAGCAGGAATAAGCCTCGCCCATTCTGGCACAAAATAGTACGGCAATAGAAACAGCTTGAGCATTAGCGCCTTACGAGTGTGAGAGAGGCAAAAATAAACAAGAGTGGACAAAAATTGCGTCAACATTTAAAATATCGAGACTAGTTGGAGTCCATATACAGACGCCAAGAACATGCATCAAAAGTAGAACCATATATAAAGTAGACGTTTGCCATTAGAATGCAGCTGGGAGCTGACTTGTTTGCTATCAGCTCTCAAGGTAAATCATATTCTGGGAGCTTTTTTTGTGAACAATCTATGAAGAACATCCTTGGCTAAGTGAACACATGTAAAGTGTTCTAAGTGGACATACGTAAAGCGAGCTAACAGTAAAGAGAAGTTTGTGGACGTGCCGTAGTCTAAGACATGGAAGTATTCGTGCAACTCAATACGCTTTTTTCTTAAAGTTTAGTCTATCCTCTCTTAAGAGGAGATAGCTTAGAGGGGGCAAAATGAGCGTGTGAACGTGATCATGACCGTGGATGTCCTGCGGCTGTGCCAATAGCAACGGTGTCAGTCATTCCCTTTTTAATTCAACACTATTTAGGTTGCAAACAAGTTGGTTTAGCTTAAGCCGGACCTGGTGTTAAATGAAATTTTGCCTTCAAAATAGAGTTGTATAGATTTGACATTATTGTTAGTTTTAGCTTTCCCTGGTTCGTATAGTCACCTCTTCCTGCACAGATATAATCCTAGGGACGCCCTCTGGGACGGTATTGTTGGTTTAGTACATCTGCCCTAGGCACGCCTTAACAACGATAGGGCACACGACAGTTCGGATTTCGCTTTAAATCCATTTTCACGGGTGTCTCATGGCTTCCAGAATGAGACGGTTCTCATTATTCAAAGCATGGTCTCCTTTGGCTGGTCGGAGCATCTGTTTGTAGGTCTGATTGATATAGTGGCAGCATAATATCTTGCAATCGGACAGAAGGTTTGAACGACAGAATGTTTAAACTTATGCAGTTCTGCGTTTATTCAAAGTACGCTATGTCTGGATCGCTTTTTGCAGACGCTTCGTCGTGCGACGGAAACAATACGATTAACGTACCTCTAAAAATGGAAAACTCTCTAGGTGACCTATACATTTTTTTGGGAATATAGACAAGGCGATCAAAAGTCAAGCGACTTGAACCATTTTGGTGTCCTAGAAACTAGATATTCCGTCTGCAGCCGCACATTGAGACCAACCGGAAAATGCAATTTGGCTCCGAAAGCTGACAGTTGTGATACCACGCTGTGGAATGTCACGCAGTTTTCTTTAATATTTGCTGCAAGGATATCGATTTTAGATTTGCCTTGTGGTCCCCCAAATGCATGCACGTCCAAGGTTAGCCGTGCATATAATAGCTATCTGCATCTCATATTGCTGGGGATAGTTGGCAGTTCAGGCTACCACACAGTAAAGTTAGTTTTCATACATCAACTGTAACGAGCAATCGACATATATTATTAAGTAGATCCATTACGTTCTTAGCGGTTTGAATACATGGCATTGATATTACATTTCTCAGTCGTTACCACAGTTGTTGACAAAACGGCTACCCTTCCGCGTGGTCTACGTGGTCCTGCTGACTGTTGTGCCAGACTCTCAGCAGCCTAAAGCCCATTCACGTTGATGCTTGTTGCAGACCAACTAAACAAACAATTTTAACCGGGAATAATTCTGCGTATGGGAGAAACCGAAACCTGTTCTGACGCTCTCGATATTCCACTGCTTTTAATTTAACTCCAGCGTCCGTTTCAAACAGGAAGGCAAGTTCCTACGTGTTTTACTTGGCTTTGATTCCCCTGACGACTTTGTTCGCCACGATTGCCACACCCGATTAAGACACTGTCTAGATGCGTGCTGTTTTGATTCGCTAAGAAAGTCCGAGAAAAGCACTCGAGATGCCGTTCTTTGATCAGTTTCATCCGTCAATGGCTATCGTTGGCTTCACGAGTGGCTACACATACTGTATACACTGGACACAAACTGGACTATATCCTTCGTGAGTCAACGTGTGGGAGCAGCTTAAGCAGGCATGCCAGGCCCGTTAACGTCCCTGAAACTAATAAGAGTCCTTGTTCACGGTAGATATGCACTCACCAACATAAGTGTCATATATTATGGCAAAAGGTGATACGTTTTCGATAGAGCGGCATCCTATAGTGGGCTCCGCTTTAACGCCAAAAGCTTAAATGATTTCTGAGAAGACAAATAATGGTGAGTGTAAAAGTGCAAATTTGAAATGTGCTGCTGTACGAGTTCCGAGAAGGTTCCAACTTTGCTGTAGCTTGTCAAAGCATCTCCACCACCCTCAGGCACGAGTCAGTCATCGAGCGGGCCATCCAAAAATTGTTTACCGAGTTTCACTCGAAATTTTGACCTGAACAATGAACGCTTGAAAAACCTGGACATAAAAGTAGGTTACCTGCAAACAGAGTGCGCATCTGCACGTTTGTTTTTAACCACTACCTCTAAGCTTCGTTCTTGGGCCTTTTTATAAACTGCAATAAAAAAAACTATCGTTAAGGAAAATGTGAGCAAGCAAAGATTCTGGTCCGAGGGCGGGTAGTTCTTAAAGTCAACCCAAGCCAATGTGATAGGATTGCCCCTCCACTCAATTAAGGTTATGTTTCGGAAGCTTATTCAAGACCGCATTGCCAACAGCATCTAGCAAAAAACAGTGTTCTTTAAACTGATCAGCCTCGATCTCAGTCATGGTGGCGAAAAAAGGATAAGAGTGGTTCCCCCGGCTAAGTGACACAAGAGGCGGGTTGTCATGCGTATCATGTCAACAATATTGGCGGCAAGCCTATTTTTATATAAGAGGTTTAGAAACGGTAACGCACTCTTGGTGCAGGCAATGCTGTAGGCTAGAAGTGGCGGTTAAGCAGCGCAGGCACATACAGAGTCGGTTGACCGCAAACTAAAGAAGTGACGCCTAATAGAGGATGTCGCCACCCCAGTAGCAGAGACGCGGTTACTGGATGCGTGAGTAGTCGAAAGTATATAAAAAAGCGTGATAATTTCTTTTGTCTAAAATCAATGTAATAAATGAGTCAGGTGTAGTTTGCGCAAAGCAAGTGGAGGATGTGCGTTGTTTGACCGAGAGACAAGTGAACTCGTAACAGTCGCCGACCGGTCGTGGTGTTGGTGGACATCACAAATACGAAAGAGACCCTCTGGTCGTCATCGTCCGGCTGTCTCAACGTGCAAAGCGTGCACGTGGCCACATGCGACCTCTCACTCCGCACAAAATAGGTTTGGAGTTGGTCGTGGCCAGGCTCCGAGCGACTTTGATGACATTGGCCATTTTGTGCTAACTATACGGGGCACCCGTTAGATCGGTTTATAAGTTGACGCCCCAATACTTGGCAGTCTTCTTGACCGGGGTAGGTTGGCCCGGGAGGGTCAGGTTGACCGCACGCGTTAGCTTCTGACCGTTAGTTAACTTACTTCTGTCTTGCTTGGGGTAAGCTGTAGACTACAATGCCGGCTAGCGCCGCACTAGCAATATCTTTGAGCGTTGTCTCGCAGCTAGCCGTGATGAGGAGGGCATAATGGCCGCCGTGCGCTACAGTCTCCATGCCTTTCGAAAGCCCCAGCCGCAGGGATCCATCATAATCTCATGGAACCGGCCCAAGGATGGAGCCTAGCGGCACGCCGGTTTACATATGGTGATGGTTTTGCGTTACTAAGATAGTCCTGCCCTTTATTCAAGACGAATTTATCCGCCCGAGATAAAGCAGGATGACTCTATTCTACAGCGTTGTCATAATCACTCCCACTTTGCTGCATAAAAATATTAAAAGCGTTATTCACATTAAGAAAAATGAGAGGAACGAACAGTCGGGTTTTGACTTTCATAGCTTCGGGTCCGCCCTCCAAAGGATCCGTTGAAAGGCGTCCAATGTTGACCGGCTCCGTTAGAAGCCGTACTGGTCAACCGACAGGGAATCTCTGCAAGCTCCAGCCTTCTGGCGGCGCCTAGGATATCACCCACCGTGACGGGTGGGGTGTCATCTCGGCAGACCAATCATGTCTGTAGCGGGCGCGAGACCTGGCTAAGCAGGGGGCGGTCGGCGAAGTTCCCGTGAACACCCGGTAAGGTAGGCCCCAAGGGCCAATCTTAACTCCTGCTATGAGCTCTCGCCACACTGCGCACCACCTTTGCTTAAGCGATGGTAAAGGGTGCTGGGTGCCAACTCGAAGGTGATGTAGCGGTGATCTCTCACGGACTCTTCTTCGACCTCGGCCGTCCAATCCTGCATGAAGGAGAGCGAAGCGCCATCTACCTGGATGTGATTCTGGAACGATTGCAAGGCCCTCGTATGGAGAAAGGCTTATCGACCGTGCTTGCCAGGTGTAGTCTCGGCCGTCCAATCTAAGAAGGCCATTGAACTCTTTTTCATTCCTGTACCCCGCCCCCCCCCCGAGATTACGCTTGAGGCACTAAAGTGCACAGTCACCGCTACGGACCTATAGGAGTGGGCCTGCATCGAGGCAGCAACAACAAGAACTTTTTGAACAACGCTTGAAGTTCTGGCACCGATCATCATTGCGAACAGCCAACGGAGTCTTGGCGGGCATTCGACAATATCTCTACACGCTATACCTCGGTTGGTTTCACAAAAAAACAAAAGCAATTATTTTAAAGTACATAAAGCGCCTTCCACAGAAACTAAACTTACGCTTTGAAGGGTACACAGTATTACTCATACCACCTGGTAGATAGTGCAACTCTATTCGAACAATCTTGTGAGAAGATACCTAAGGAACATGCTGAGAGTAGTGAACAATATGTAATAAGCATACTTTTTAGGACGTCATAGGCACTTATGCGAGTATTTTTAATACTAGCATCTTCGTGTGGCAGAGCTTCGAGGCCGCACGCGAGGATCTGATTTTAGCTTTAAAGCGGGCATGCAGGTACTCGGTAGACATCGGTAGACTCTTTATTTTAGATAACCATGCTTGGCACGGAGCAACGATGTCTATATAAATGTGTATGCCTTTTAACGTACTGTGGCGACAATCTATTCATACCATGGGCATGTTGGGATGCTTTGGTTACCTCGTTAAATGATTTCTGCAGGCATAAAATGCTGCCCTCAATGAAATACTTGCAAGGTCGCTGCAGAGGGCGGGGATTCCCTGCGTCCTGGAACCACCTGGACTTTCAGGAGACGACGGTAAGCGCCCCGACGGTATGACTTTGATACCCTTCTATAAGGGTCGTTCCCTGGTGTGGAATGCGACGGTGACCGACTCTCTGACCCCGTCTCTTGTCGGTCCCGGCGCGTCTCGCCCGGGGACTGCTGTTTTGCGACCTGAGACCTCAAAGATAAGAGAGTATGCGGACCTAAGTCGGGCGCACCACTTTTCGCCATTCGCGTTCGACACGATGGGGGCCCCTGGGCCCCTCACGGTAACATTGATCTCTCGGTTTGGCGGCGCGTTACAGCAGGCGACGATGGTCAAGAGGGCGTACGCCTTCTTCTCCCAGCGACTGTCCCTGGAGATCCAAAGAGGTAACGCGACCTCAGTGCTCAGAACTATGAGAGACTGGATGGACCCGGACCTTCGCGCCAAGGAGTGGGCAGGACTTTCTCACGGGCATGAGCGATAGAGCGGCGACGGCGCGCAGAAGGAGCAACTAGGTCGCCGAGCAGCAACGTCGTGAAGCATTATATATCTTCTTCTAAATTATAATAAATATAAACATTAATGCCTGAAAATATACAAAACGACTATACACTCGTTCCATTAGGTCCATCCCAGCATCCCTTTAGTGCTAACCGAACGGTGAGCGGACGCCCTTTGGTCTTTAGACACCTCCGGACGCATCTGTGTTGAAACGCTTGTCCGACCAGCAGGCCGCTGTTTCTGCTAAAGTATGTTATTTGCATTCAGAAAAGCATGGAATCTAGCTTGCTTGATAATCCTATGAAAAACTGCCAGCTTAGTTATCGTATTTTTATTTTCAAGTAGTTTTTTTTTAAAGCAATGTTGTCGAACTCCTTCGGCTATTATGATAAAAAAAAAAGAAGCAACACCACAGAATACGCAAGTGTTTGAAAAAGGTATCATGCATGACCTTAACCCCCATCTATGGCAGCTAAAAATGTTGCGTGCTCAGTGTCCTTGTAATAAACCCAGTAATGACCCTATCGTGAGAACGACCATTCCCTTTGTCCAGAACCTCCTTTCTTTCGCGATTCTATTCCGATTTTCTTGAGCTATATGTCCACTACATACAGCGCATACATTAGGTTTAAAGTTATTTCTCTGGCCTTTCTTGTAGAGGTATGAAACGCATTTAAGTTGCTTAAAAAAATGCTATAGGTCAGTAGGATAAGCAAAAGACAACATTTGTATTTACTCCATTTGCCGGCACATTATCGTCAATAAACAGAGGCATTTTGTTAATTATTTTGCTCAAAGTAAAAAAATATGTATAGTAGATGCGCTATTCGTTTTTTGCCGTCTTTCAAGCTTAGGTATAGGCCCTTCGAATAAAATGCTTTAAATTTGCCAAAAAGGATTGTATTTTAATGCCACATGAATGCGCGGCTTTTCAAACCGGAGTGGTTTTTTTTTACTCTTATTATATAGTTTGTTAGTTCCATAAAGCATAAATTATGTGAAAAAGTAAAAGCAATGTGAAGTACCTGGCTTCGACGCAACACGCCAGCGTACCTCAAACTCTAATTCCAGGCTTTGTCCATGCTGTCTTTAGCCTAAAGCCAGCTGGCCAATGATGAAAAATGGGATATACAAGTGGCCTATCTATCCTGTACAATGAAAGCGCCGCTGAAATATAGGCTTACGGTTGACAGTAGGGAGCAGGATAAAAGTTGACCTTTAATGTATTGGCAATCGAAATAACTTCAGGCAGTTGGCAGTTCCAATGTATAGGTTCTACTTTAGTTCTGACAGGAACAGTCCCACTCGACTCAACCTGAAGCCATGACAAATCGTGCTAGGGCCTCGTCGATCGCTCATGGAGATCAAATTCGTTCTCCATCGCGACCAAAAGCAATCATTATAGCGGCAACTCTCTAGGTTAATTAATCGTTGGCCTGTTCACCCCCACGGGTGCGTAGAGCTGACTATTTGGCACTCAGTTCAGCTAAGCGAAACGTGCTGCGAAGATGTCATTGCACGTTGACGATACGACACATGGAAGCGCCTACTGAGCGTTAGTTAGTTAGTATATGAAGAATCTAACTTATGCTGCATGCACTTCCTTTATATATATATATATATATATGAAGGAAGTACTAGTATGAAGCATAAGTTAGACTCTTCATATATATATATATATATATAAGGTAAGTCGGCTTTTTTACCCGATTTTAAAGAGCCTTATTTATGCAGAGAACAGTATTTTTATTCAATGACATATTGACCGTTTTGTTCGATAACCTTCGCCCATCGCCTCGGTAGATCCATGATTCCTTTCTCCCAGAACGTCTTGTCCTTCTCGTCAAAATACTGAGTGAGGTGATTTTTTATAGCCTCTAAAGATTCAAATGTTGTGCCATCAAGGGAGTTCTGGAGAGACCTGAATAAGTGATAATCAGATGGTGCGAGGTCGGGACTATAAGCTGGGTGCAGCAGCACATCCCAGTCAAACTCCGCCAATTTTTGCCGGGTGGCCAAACTTTTGTGTGGTGTCGCCTTATCATGTTGAAAAGTGACGCCCCACCTGTTTGACAATTCCGGGCGCTTCGTTGCTACTGCAGCCTTCAAATCTTCGAGTTGTCTGCAGTGGACGACGGAGTTGATCGTCTGACCCATTGGAAGCAGCTCAAAATACACGACGCCCTTACAGTCCCACCAGCAGCACAGCATAACCTTCTGCTGATGAATTTCGGGTTTAGGGATAGCTGCGGCCTGAGAACCTCTGGGGACCCAACTTCTTTACTGTGTTACGTTTCTGTAGAGTATCCATTTTTCATCGCCGGTTATCAATCTCCTCAGAAATGGCTCATTCGGGTTCTTCCGGAGGAGTGCGTGACAGGTATCGACTCGCCCTTCAAGCTGCCTATCATTGAGGTCGTGTGTTAGCCAGATATTCCGCTTGCACGAGAAACCTGCATCATGGAGGCGATTCCAAACAGTTCCGTGGGAGACTCCCGTTATATCTTCAATTTATTTTATGGTCAAACCTGGGTTCGAAGTAACCAGGCTTATGACTTCGTCGATCTCCACAACATTGGGTCGTCCTGACCTCAGTTCATCTTCGAGATTTAAGTTTCCAGCTTTGAAACGGGCAAATCGCTTTTCGACTGTGGATTTGTGTACTGCGTTTTCGCCGTAGACTGCACATATCCTCCGGGTTGTTTGCGCTGCACTTATGTCTTCACGGTAGGAGAACAACATAATGTGTCGAAAATGCGTATTTTTGTCCTCCATTGCAAACAGCTGCCAATTCCGCAAACGAAACGGTAAAGTTGGAACCGGTATACCGTCGCGCCGCCACGGGTCTGCTCCTGAATGTAAACACCCAGCCGCACTCTCAGGCGGCCCTGCTGCAGAGCGCGGGAATTTCAAAAATGTGGTCCCAGAAAGCCGACGAATTTTTTGACTTAGCTATTATATATATAGGGTCTTCCATAACCGTATGTACTTATTTAAACGCTTGTCACTAACGCAGGGGAATGACAAACATTTTGTGATGTGAAAGAAGTATTAATATATACATTACACCGGGTTGTGTTTTACGCGTCATATCAAATAAGGAATCCGTAAAGGTCTTATGGCATTTAATAGTATTCAAATACCTGTGCGGCTGTCGTTACAGGCAGCCTTGCAGCTATTTGATAAAAAAAATTGATAAAAGGCCCCACAGCTGGGTATGGAATACAAGTGATATGGCCGTACCTCAGCACAGCAAACCTCGCTGATCTCGATGGACTCAAAGCTGCATTCCTCAAGCGTACCCTGGGTGTCCACAGAACAAGCCGCAACCGACTTGTCTACCTAGCGACTAAAACACCTCTCTTCACAGAAACTTTGCAGCGGAGCTTCAACTTGCCTTACACTGAGGCATTTAGGCAACACATCCCGAATTGGGAGGCGAAACTAGCTGATGTGGATCCAGCCTTTCTTATGACGCCTGCCCTCACCTCGGGCACGTGGAAGAATCCCAATATGGCAAATCGTTATCTTACTCTTCGATTCGCAATGCATGGATGCCATCAGTGCACAACATATAATTTACTTGAATGCCCCAATCCAGTTTCTGTAAACCGTCTAATGTAACAAAATATAATACCTACTATTTGGTCAATATACTTAAACTGTTAAACATTACAGGACTGTTAGTGATTATTTACTACACTTTAAAAGCTGTTTATACGTTTACTGACTAAGTACGCTAGTATTTTAGTTGTCAAAGTGGTCTAGAGAGTTTTTTTTATGGCAATACACCATACAAGCCTTATTGATTTTGAGTCTAGCTATCCATAAAAAAAAAACATTTATATGCACAAGCGAAATCTCATAAAATATCCGATATGTTTAATTATTTGAAACGGATTTTATTAAAACTACATATACATTTTAAGTAACAAACAAATAAGCTATCGACCTTCAATATGTCCCTCTTTTGCCTTTATAATATTGCGCAACTTGTCAACGAACCTCTCTGTTTGCGGCTGCAACATTACTCTCAGCACTTGTTTCCCACTTGCCCTGAATGGTCAATTTAAGAGGCTTGAAGCTGGTGTATTTTTAACAGCATACTCTAGACTTAAAAATACACCAGATAAAAAATGCATGGGGTTGAGATAGCCGAGTGTGGGGTTCATTGTCCCGAAGAAACGCAGATTGGCACGTTGTCGCGGAGCCACCATTGAGTTTGCTTTGCTCTGTGGAAAGGCGGTAAGTCACTGGCTTCATACAATCTTGTACCAGTTGGAAATAAATGAAGGCAATCTGCTCTGTTCTAGTTCAGATAAATAACATAACATAACATAACATAACATCACTTTTATTTCACATAAAAGGGTTGGTATCAATATACATACTTGTGTAAGACAATCGTAATTAATCACCAAATAGGCGAGCACTATTTGGATTATCATGGGCCCATTTGGCCATACGCCAAGCAAACAGTCCGTTCACGAATTCTCCGCGGGCCACGGCTTTTGAGGTGATTGATCGTTGACTCCTTAGGTTATTGGAGCGTACATCAAAAAAGTGTCCTAACAAGTCACATTTTCGTAATTGATGTAGAACAGATAAGTTGCACTGCATGAAAAGTGTGTCGATACTTGGAACAACGTCATCTAACACGCTGTGTGGGCACCTGATTCGCAGGCGTCTTAGAAACATGTTTTGAACGCCATTCACCAACTTCCTATATTTGGACAGATAAGGCTCCCAGACAGGGGAGCAATATGTGAGTTTAGGAAGAACAATAGGAGGGAAGTTCAACGCTGGGTTTGATCCCAATCGACGGATGCATCTTTGTGAATCTTTAGGATGCACCACCAATTTTTTTGCACTATGTTCAGATTGCAATAGACATCTCATTTTCTTCGCGTTCATCGTTGAAGAAGCAGTCCGTTTTGAAGCATGCCCATGTTCTTTAGCGACTCTGCCTGTCCTTTTGCATCTTTTTGCTGTATGCAACAAACATTGTTGCCTCCTGATCTCGAAGGTCGTGAATCTTGTTCTTCTTCGTTTTATTCTTTGTTCTTTACCACTTACAACTACACATACCGACTTAAACACGTGCTGGCTGTCGTAAATATTGATCGGACCTCACCGCATAGCATTCGTATATACGTACGGCGTACGTCGCTTTCGCGGATACTAGTTATAAGCTTTGGCATTCAGTTTAGCTCGTGCCGTTGTTACGATTGACTTGCGGTTTCTTGATTGTCATCGCATTGGCCCTGCCTATTGACCCTTTTTCTTTCAATCTCTTCCCTCTACATTTTATTTTGACATCGTCATTTGCCCTTCTGTTTTTGCTAGTGTTTATTTATGCTCCACATACAAAAACCCGTGCGCATGTTTGTGTATCTGAGCGTACCTTTACGCATAAGGTAATATGTCAGCTACTTACGAAAAAGTGAGGCGGGTAGCTGCGGAGCGTTGTCAACCGCCATAACTTTAGTGTATGGTGATTTCGAGTATCGTGCGGGTCTTATCTACGGAAATGTTCACGATCTACAAAATCCTTACTAGTTTATATAATGGTTTTTATGATGAATGTATAGAAAGGCCTGACGGAGTTGCTCAATAAATAGTCTCATATTACGACAAGTGTGTCGGTAATCCGAGAAAGGGCGCCATATGACAGCCGATAGTAAATGATACGGCGCGGCAATAGATCCATAAGCTAAAGCAGATTCACTGGCGATGGCCGGGCCCAACCGCCCCGGCGGGATTACTAAAGTATGATATAGATAACTTTCAGCTAAAACTGTCACAACGACCGGACAACTGGAGACACTATCTCTCGAACCAGAAACAGTCCTTACGGCAGATGATCAATGCAAACAACCTGGCCCCGGCGAAGCAGATGTTGACTGGCGATAAAACGTTGCAGTATCTGGAATGTTGAGACCACTACAGTTCGTTTTACAACAGCTGTTATACAAAGGGTTGACGCGCCATCCGTCAAACGGTCTGGTTGTATAGGCATATCAAACTGTCTAAACGCTAACATATTTCTCCCAGGAAAGGGACGCATAACGTGCGGGGTATCAGGTCGACGGCCAATCACAGGTATTTTCTCACAGCAGGTCAGTAGTTTGAATATGATGAGTTGAGCCATATCGTCACTATTTGTCCACCTTGATTCAAGTCTATTACTAACAAGCTGAATGATAAGGCGAGAAAATCCGCTATTTACACCCACTTTTTTGTTTTATGAGGCTTTTTCCTTTCAATCTTCCCTTCCTCCATAAGCTCATTATGAAGTTGCTTGAAACAGACAATAATGTATATATATATATATATATATATATCTTTTTATATATATATATATATATATATATATATATATATTTATATTTATATATATATATATATTTATATAAATATATATATATATATATATATATATATATATATATTTATATAAATATATATATATATATATATATATATATATATGAGCTTGTATCCCCTATATAGTGCGAAACACTGCACTTATCTAGAGCCTTGTAATATGATGTATTTTATATACAGGACTCTATAGACGATTACATGGCATAAGTTCTTAATTATCTACTGGGTGCATTTTAACGTGTATTACGTTTGTTTCATAATCAAATTACTATATTATAATTCATACCCACCACGCACACATTTTATTTTAACTAAACCAACGGTGTGAGGGAGAGAGAGGAAATACTGGAACTTTTCGATCAGTCCCATAGAAAGATGTCTGCTTGAGTGATAAAGGTGAACGTCGGGAGAAAAAAGGGAAAGGAAAGGAGAAAGAAGGAAAGAGGAGATGGACCTCTTTAAGGGGGTGGGCCTACAAAGGTCCCCTGTAGGGAAGGAGTGCCGCGCAAGGCATAATAACCCTAGGAGCGATGATGGACAGGTAGACAGCGCAGGAGCGAGCGCAGCGGAGGGAGGTTCTAGGTCAGAGTCTCCCACGGTGCAAGCTCACGAAAAGCTCCACGAGGATAGCAAGGACGGAAATCAAGGTACTCTGCCATCTAGGATGGCTGGCGTATCTACGGAGCGCGAACAAAGTTGCGCGACAACTTCTGTAGCCAAGAAAATAATGGCAGAGGGTTCGCCGGAGGGCGCACAGGCGACCCGCGGAACCCCTGCACACATACTTGAACTAATCAAGGAGAACAGAGTGATAAAGAAGAATAACGGACCATCAGTGCAGACAAATGACGTTCCGGCAAATGTCGACGAAGCACTCGAGAAACTTGATAAAGCTGCAGGCGTGCTCGCAGAGTTGAGACGCCTGCACCCGACAACTTCGGGTGATATTAAAAACGCTATCAAGAGAGTTGAACTGGTAGCCTGGTGGGCATGCAAAAAAGAAGAAGAGAGAAATATTAAGGACACTAAAATAATTGAAAGCTTACGCGCAGAGCAAGCACAACTGTAAGCGCATGACGCGGAGCTCATAAAGAAGCTCGAGGAAAAGAAAAACTCCCTGAAGAAGACAACGCAGACTGGCAAGAAAAGTACGCAAAGCTCGTTGAGGCATGCGAATAAAGGGACAAGAGGCTAGCTGAAAGCAAGAGCATGCTGGACGAAAAGGACAAGCTGCTAGTAGATTACAAGGCAAAGCTTGAGGAGGCAAGACGACTGCACAGTTTGAATACTTACGCAGGCGTATCGCAAGAAGGACGTTTCACGATAGATAAACCAACGTGTAAAAGGTGTAACGGCAACGAATACAGATGAAGACATAGCTCTTATATCCAAGAAGTGGCCTGAAGCAACCTTCCAGAGTACAACGCTGGTCAAAAGAGACATTACCGAAGTTAGAGAAATCAGGGCCATGCTTGTGGCACACGGATCGACCAAAGATAGGGAAATCGCCAATAAACTTTCCGCGCAGTACCCATCAATCGAGGCCGCTGTGGTGTCGCGAATATGCAGCCTGGCAGCAAGGTTATGGAAGTAGAAGATTGCGGTAACGGTCAAGAAAAGCATGCTCGCACAGAAACGCAGGGCAAAGCCAGAATACTCGTCGTGGGCGTAGCGGCACAGGCGGACACGCCAAAAAGCTTCCTGAATATGTTGGCGAAGGTTATAGGCCGATATAGAGCGCTCTAGGGAGAGGAACTTCCGACGCTACATATTTCAGAGGAATGGGAAGGCCCTTCGATCAGAAAAGCAGTAGAAGCTTGCTGCAGAAAAGTAAATGGCAAGGTGAAACTGGCAGCCAGAAAGGGTCTAACCTCTGCCCTGGCACGGAGCACGCCCCGAGGGCGACAGGAGGTCCTAGGACAAAGCACAGTTAGGATCAAGGTCAAGGAAGAGGAAACGCTTGAGGAAACACGTCGACATATCAGCGCAGTCGTCAAACCCCAGGAGGCCGGGGTGAGGATGGACCGAGTAACTGAAACAAAGGACGGAGATCTAATTATTAGGATCTCGAAGACCAGGCCGGGCGGAAGAGCCATCTTCGCGGACGCTATCAGAAACGGTGCCGCGCGAGAGGTCAGTGTCCCCGATACTTAGGGCGCCAACACGACCCTAGTACTGTGGGACGTCGATCCCTTCATGGACTCGGTCAAAATCAAAAAGGAGCTTAGAGACAAGCTGGGGCTCCCGGAAGAGGTCAACATCCGCACAGAAGATCCTAGACGCGGAGAAAAGGGAGGGTGGAAATGCTAGCGGCGCAAAGAGGCTACTGGCCCTAAGGCGGTTTACTCTTGGGAACTATATGTGCAGGCCTGAGGAGTGGATCAACGTTCCCACGTGTTATAATTGTCGGAAAGTCGGCCACCTAGCTAGAGAATGCAAGGACCCCAAGGCAGACGCTCTGAGATGTTTTAGGTGCGGAGTAAGCGGCCACATGATCCGAGAGTGCATAAAGAGAACGGCACACTGCGTCGAATGCGAGAGTGATAGACATACAGCCAGTTCCATGGCCTGTCCAAAATACAAGAAGGCTGTAGAGGACAAGAAGCAGGCTGCCCTGGACAAGATCACACAGGCTTAAAAGCTAGCAACCAAGGAGAGAGAAGCAGCCAGCCGGAAGCAGCTCCAAAAGGAAGCTCGCAGAGTTGTCACAAACGAGGAAGGATGGAGCACAAAGGGTGGTGCCAGAAACCGTTCGGTAAACGCGACCGCCAACGACGGAGTAAAATCCGACGCCCTGGGAGCAGGAGATCCAACCACAGCCACAAAATAACAAATCCGATCAAAGTCATCCAGGTGACCTGCAATAGAAGCCGCCACGCCCATACGATGGTGGAAGAAATTTCAGCAAAGCGACGAGCGGCAATCGTTCTCGTTAGTGAGCCTAACGTTACACTAGGGAAAACTAAAACAGAGTGGATACTGGAGACAAGCAAGGATAAAAATGCGTGCATAATAATCCGGGACAGGTCGATACAACCAAGAAAGCAGGGCGCCTGCAGCCGGTATGCCTAGATCGAAGTAAAGGGGCAGGCCGAGTATACGCATGCTATATAAGCCCTAACTGTTCCGTCCATGAGTTCGAAACATACTTAGATGATCTGGCTGTCTCGATGCAAAAAGATAGAAGTAATGACGAGAGCATAGTACTAGCCGGAGACTTCAATTCTGCCGCTGAGTTGTGCGGGTCAGCACGTACGGATCGCAGGGGGCGGACTAGATGGCCGCCAACAACCTGACGGTGATAAACGACGGCGCGGAACCGAGTTTCCAAAGAAACGGATAAGAGTCTTTTATTGACATCACCTTGGTCAATGAAAACACAGCACGGGCGATCGGAGGCTGGAAGGTTCTCGGCGTAAACTTTAAAGTGAAGACGCCTTTAAGAAGGCCTTTCAGGCCGAAATAACAAAATGTGATGGCCTGCAAGACATAGCAAGCTACAGGAAAATGGTTGAAAGGGCATGGGAGGTGGCCAGTACGCTAGCCATACCTCCCAAAAGAACGGGGGTACTAGAGCCAAATAACTGGTGGAACGAAAGGATCAATAATGCTCGCAAAATATGCAAGGCGGAAGCTTAAAAAGGCTAAGGGAAGTGCAAATACCCCTGCAATATTAGCAGAATATCGTGAGAGCCAAATGATATTAAGACAGGAGATAGTGAAAAGCAAGAAAGAAAGCTGGAGGGCGTTCCTAGCTGAACTGTACGGCGATCCATGGGGACGGCCTTATAAGCTAGTGCGGGTAAACTTTGCTAAACCAAAGGTAGGGCAGAATCGAGACAGGCAAGGCAATGGGGCCTGACGGCATCCCACCGGCGGTAATCCGCTACCTGTGCAAAGAGTTCCCAGACTTCGTGGCAGATGCCTCAACAAAGATGCTTCGAGAAGGGAGGTTTCCGAGAAAGTGGAAGAAAGCGGAGGTGGTATTGGTTCCCAGGGGCAATAGGGGATATAGACCCATTTGCCTTCTGGACTCACTGGCAAAATGTTTTGAGGCAATCTTTCAGGAGAGGTTAAGAAACTTTGCGGAGGAAAACGGCCTCCTCTCGGACTCACAGTACGGATTCCGCAAGTATAGGTCGGCCCTTACTGCGATACACAGGGTTATCTCAGATGCTGAAAGGCTACATAGCTCGACACCGCAAACCAGGGACCTGTTTATGGCGGTTATGCTCGATGTGCGAAACACTTTTAATAGTCTTCCCTGGAAAGTAATCTTAGATACCCTACATCGGACGAGCGTCCCGCCCTACTTGGTGAAGCTCACATCCAGCTACCTACAGGATAGAGTAATCTCCTGCGCTGGGGTTTCACTTCAGATGACAGCGGGAGTTCCGCAGGGATCGATCATTGGCCCTTTACTATGGAACATTGCCTATGACGATGTACTAAGGCTGCTAGGACTCTCAGGAGGGGTCCACCTGCAGGCCTATGCGGATGACCTAGCAATCATGGTCAAGGCCCGAACAGCAGAAGAACCAGAGCTAGCCGCTAACAAATCGCTCAAGGCAGTCGAAAGATGGATGGAGGGAGCTAGATTGGAACTAGCTCCTGAGAAGTCAGAGGCAGTGCTGCTCATAGGAAAAAGCACTGTAGATAGATTAATCTACGACTGCAGGGAACGAGTATAATATTCAGCAAGGAGGTGAGATACCTAGGCGTCCAACTAGACCGGGGACTCACAGGAGTGCCCCACCTGAAGAAGGTAATCAAAAAGGAAAGCAAAGCGGCAAACGATATCGCCAAAAGCCTGCCAAATATCTGTGAACCTAGCAGAGCCTTAAGGAGAAGGCTGGTCATGTCAGTGGCGGAATCCATCGTCCTGTATGGTGCACCGGTATGGTTCAAAAAGAAGAGCGCAGAAATACATCGCAAAGGCCTACTCAGAAGAGCCCAACGGGTACCGGCTCTTCGCATCACACAGACCTACAGGACCCTGAGCACGGCGGCAACTTTGGTTCTGGCAGGGACCCCGCCCTGGGACCTCAAAGCAGATGAAAGACAAAGACTCTGGGAGCGTGGTCCAGATAGAACGACAAAGGAAGCAAAGGAAGAGAAAACAAAAGTAACACTTCTGCGATGGCAGGCGAAATGGGAGAGCCTCAGGAAGGACGAGGCGGGAGCCAAGGTTTGCGATCTGATACCGAACATCGAGAAATGACTAAATAGGCCCGGAGGTGACATGGACTTTTCCTAACGCAAATAGTCACCGGTGACGGAGATTTCCAGTCCTATTTATACAGGATCGGTAAGGCGCCTTCGGACACGTGCATATTCTGTACGCTGGGCGTTGAAGATGACGCGGCACATACTCTCCTAGAATGTCCGTGCTGGGAAGAGGCTAGACGTAAGGCAAGCAACAGAGTGAGAGATAGTTGGACGAACGCGGGTGCCCAGAGACCTAAACACCCACTCGTACTCCCGAGAGATGGGCTAGCCCAATTCATGGATTTCGTTTGCTCGAAACCAGCAGCATGGTCCCTTGGAGCTGCGGTTGCACGAGAGGTGCTGACGGAGAAGAAACTATGCGGGACGCAGAGAACAGCAAGTTATGACAGGATTAGCGCAAGAAGAGGAAATTATTCTCTCTCGTCACAAGGCACGACAGCCGGAGAGCAGACTTCGCCAAACGAGCAGGCGAGCCTGGTTAGATAGTCCGGATGTCACCCCCACGGCCCATAGTACTATTAAACGAAGATCTGGGCTGTGTCAAGGGCGTTATGAGAGGCAGGTTTTAGTGGGTAGGGGCGCGGACCATCGCACCGAGTCCCACACACCGGAATGGAGATAAGGGGCCGTCTGCCCTCCTCCAGGCTGACGGTGCGTAAGGTAACATTTCCTCTTCTCTATTAAAAAAATATATATATATATGAGTCTGTTTTCTCCAGACGACAAATTTATTTAAACTCAGTAATTCCCCATTCAGCTTGAAATTGCCACAATTACGCATTTTAAACAATTATAACTATTAATGACATTTTGCAAAAAAGGCTATCTATCACCCGTGTCCGTCCGCTCTTGTGAGTGTCAATATCTTACATATTACATGACGGTGTTTCTTACATTTCTAATGTTTAGTTGTGCTGGGAGACTCATTTAAACACACATGTTTTTAATACATATATACGTAGTTTAAGATTCGTTTTGCATTCGTTTGTAGATAACTCGAATACACACCTAAACAGATGAGTATGCTACAGTATTGTTTACAGCACTGCTGGTAGGATAAGCTTTATTAGAAGTAGCCACAAAGGGGGCACGGTTTCTGCTATAGTGTATCAGAATGCTATATATGTATATTCGATATAAGTGCGATATTATATTTTTTTTTATCTCTCCATCTATTCTCTGCCCTATAGGTCAATCCAAATATATCCAAGAGTTACTATTCGTTTGACATTTGACTTGAATGAGGCACCGTACAACAAGGCACTATACTTTAAGTGTGAAAAAAATATATGCATAATACACGACTCTCTTAAATTCGTTAGTCGCAGTATATTGTAACGTATGCAAAAGTAAAGCCCCCGTCAGTTTGCTTATCACATGTTTGATATAAAATTCCTATAATAAAATACACAGAGGTGAGAGACCTTCGACGACTGTCTCTGAGTGCCGCATTGCGTATTTTTGAGCTTAAGATTGTGCCAATGTTGAGCTACAGCTTTGGCAGGGTGTGGGGCCATGTTTCCGCGGCAAATTTTGCGCAGCTAGAAAGATGCTTTACAATATATATGACCCGCGTTCTTTGTTTGCCGCGGACGGCAAGGAACCGCTTTGTTTACCTGCTAGCGGGTTGCGGACCGGCAGTGGAAACAATCACAGTCAGGCTTAAGTCACCTGTTACAAAGCCACTTCAGCAATTTTTGTTGGAGTGGCAGGGAAAAGTGACCAAGGCCTCGGATGAGGTAGCACAGTTAGATGTGTACCTCACCAGGGAGCTTTGGGATGGAATAGCATGCACTTGCCAGCACGTGTACACAAGGTACATTGTACATGGCAATCATCACTTGGTGTGTTCGACTCAAGGATTTCACCAAGTTGGCGATCAATGTCGTTTCCGGTTCTGCTCGCAGATATGCGCTAAATAACACGCAGCGAGCTGCTAGACGCATCGGCGGTCTTTGCACTTTCTTGCCCGGTGGGACGGTCGCCGAAGTGTTAAAATTGTATATAATGATGATTGTATTGTAATTATGTACCATCTTGAAATGCAAAGTTATTGCGAAATAAACAAAATGTATGTAATATAAAATTCCCATTTGGTGTTACTCTGAAACGTCAGACCAAGGTATTTATAGTTGTGTACCTTACCAGTTTACGGACAATTGCAGTTTACCTCATGATCTAAGCTTGAGCCGGCAATAGAGGCAGAGCATAGCCTGGTGTCATTACATCTGTTCAACGACAGGTTTTCAACTTTCGTATTAGCATAACGCCCTAAGGAAGCACACGAGTGGCAGGCAATGTTAAGTGGTGGTTCAGCAGCGTACCTTATTTTGATGTTCATAATTTTCCCCAACAATGGTGCAAAAACATCTGCATCTGGACCCTGCGGCAATCTTAGTTCTAATCTCTGCTAGATGTTCATTGAGATTGTCTTTAAGCGATCCTAAGCGATCCTTCAGCAATATCTTGCAGATCTACATTGGAAAGCTGTTTACCACTGTAACCCTTGATGGTTAGCATTATCTTAAAAGCTCGTTTCGTCTGCTTCTTCGAAGCTAATAATTTACCCTTTAGGTTTTCATCACCCAAACTTCTAATTTTTTCTTTAAGTTGAAATCTATATCTATTAAACTTTAATGGATCCGGTTGGTTGGAGTCCAGTTGACGAACCTCACGGAGAGACTTAGACTATATACTTTGTACAAAAGCTGGAGACAGCCATAGTTTCCTTCGTCTATGCTTGCTTTGCCGTACAGCTATTTCCTTGGAGCATGAACCAATTTTATTTGGAACTGATTCAGTGGGATGTATCGCAGCAGTATTTGGATCAGATACTGCTGATCCAAATACTATTATAATATAATACTTATATTATAAATATATACATTTTATTATATTATCTTACTTATATTATAATAACAAGACCAGCTAGTTGTACGTAGTATATCACTAAGCTTAACTAATACACTTAAGTCGCCATTATATCCAAATACCTGCTTGCATATACACTGTCTGCCAGAATGTTTACGTTCATATATATATATATATATATATATATATGTGTGTGTGTGTGTATATATATACATGGTGTTCAAAACGTATCGCGACTTTTGTGTTTTTTCAAAAATTATTCATTTATTCATGAATATCTATTTTGTCCCCTTCAACGTAATCCCCATGAGATATTATACACTTGTGCCAACGGTTTTTCCAATCTTCGAAGCACTTCAAAAAACCATTTTTTTTAATCTTGTTCAGCTCCTCCTTCGATGCCGTCTTTATCTCGTCAAGCGTAGCGTAACGTCGTCCTTTCATGGGCCTCTTCAGTTTAGGGAACAAGAAAAAGTCACAGGGGGCCAGATCTGGGGAATACGGTGGCTGCGGCATCATTAGTGTGTTGTTTTTGGCCAAAAACTCGGATTTGTGGAAGAACAAAAATTGGCTTTTGCACCACGATAACGCCCCTGCTCACACATCGTTGCTTGTGCGCGAGTTTTTGGCCAAAAACAACACACTAATGATGCCGCAGCCACCGTATTCCCCAGATCTGGCCCCCTGTGACTTTTTCTTGTTCCCTAAACTGAAGAGGCCCATGAAAGGACGACGTTACGCTACGCTTGACGAGATAAAGACGGCATCGAAGGAGGAGCTGAACAAGATTAAAAAAAATGGTTTTTGAAGTGCTTCGAAGATTGGAAAAACCGTTGGCACAAGTGTATAATATCTCATGGGGATTACTTTGAAGGGGACAAAATAGATATTCATGAATAAATGAATAATTTTTGAAAAAACACAAAAGTCGCGATACGTTTTGAACACCATGTATATATATACACACACACACACATATATATATATATATATATATATATATATATATATATATATATATATACATATATATATATATATATATATATATGTATATATATATATATATATATATATATATATATATATATATATATATGTGTGTGTGTGTGTATATATATACATGGTGTTCAAAACGTATCGCGACTTTTGTGTTTTTTCAAAAATTATTCATTTATTCATGAATATCTATTTTGTCCCCTTCAAAGTAATCCCCATGAGATATTATACACTTGTGCCAACGGTTTTTCCAATCTTCGAAGCACTTCAAAAAACCATTTTTTTTAATCTTGTTCAGCTCCTCCTTCGATGCCGTCTTTATCTCGTCAAGCGTAGCGTAACGTCGTCCTTTCATGGGCCTCTTCAGTTTAGGGAACAAGAAAAAGTCACAGGGGGCCAGATCTGGGGAATACGGTGGCTGCGGCATCATTAGTGTGTTGTTTTTGGCCAAAAACTCGCGCACAAGCAACGATGTGTGAGCAGGGGCGTTATCGTGGTGCAAAAGCCAATGTTTGTTCTTCCACAAATCCGGGCGTTTCTGGCGGATTGCTTCGCGCAAATTGCGCATAACTTGCAGGTAATATTCCTTATTGACCGTTCTACCCTGTGGCAAGAACTCATGATGCACCACGCCCCTGCAATCGAAGAAAACTGTCAGCAAAACTTTCACATTCGACCGAACTTGGCGCGCTTTTTTCGGTCTTGGTTCGTGCGGCAGCTTCCATTGAGATGATTGAGCTTTGGTTTCCACGTCATAACCATAAACCCACGATTCGTCACCAGTTATGACCCTCTGGAGCAAATTTGGGTCGTCGCGGACAGAGTCCAACATCTCATTAGCAATGTTCATGCGATGCTGTTTTTGGTCGCAATTGAGCAATTTTGGTACGAATTTCGCGGCGACCCGTCTCATGCCCAAATCATTGATAAAAATCGAATGGCACGAGCCAATCGATATGTTTAGGTCCTCAGCAACTTCTCTAACGGTGATTCGACGATTGGCCAATACCATTTTCTCCACTTCATTAATTTTTTCGTCTGTTGTTGAAGTGCTCGGGCGTCCGGCACGCTCTTCGTCGTTCACATCTTCTCGGCCTTCTGAGAACATTTTGTACCACCGATAAACGTTGCTTCGGTCCAAGGTAGCTTCTCCGTATGCCACAGTCAACATTCGGAATGCATCCGCGCACTTAATTTCGTTTTTCACACAAAATTTGATACAGGTTCTTTGATCAATTTTTTTGAATAGGTAAAAATCGAAGACGATCCAAAACACGTGCAAGCAAAGCAGCTGTCAACAATTAAGTGAACATTCAAAATGGCCGAGCTTGTCGGCATAAGTGAGAGACATGAGTACCAACATAACGCCACAAAAAATCGAAATTCGAATATACGTAACCCGCGAAAATTCAAAAGTCGCGATACGTTTTGAACACACCGTACACTCCTCTAAGATATGAACTATTCTATTGTACACGCCTTCTTTGTGTTTACATTGAGTTCTAGACTGCGTTAATGTACCCTAATCTTCCTTCTATTTGATTTTAACTTATACGGCAGCACTAGAGATAAGTTATCTCGGATAGAACCATAACTGGTCAATTCATTTTGGAGGCGTGTTAGGTTTCTTCTCAACTAATTATTTTGGGCTATAATATCGTTATGTTTTATTCATTGTTTCCTAATTGCCCAGACTACAACCCTAGCGAAGTACCTCGAATAAAACTGAGCAATTATGCAGGCACTTAAATTTCTGTTTAACCTGTGAGCAACAACTAGATTAACGTTATATTTGGCTAGCTGTAAAAGCTTTCTAACTATACTTTGGGTTCCGTTGATATTTTCTTTCTCTTTACCTATGATTCTGGAATATTGATCTAAACTATGAATTTTGTGCTCGAGTATAGTGTATTTTTGTTTAAGAACTTGATTTTCTTCCCTTAGCTGCCGCATCTCTTCCTCCATCGCTGATTTTCTTCGTATCCACTAGTATGGCCTCCAATAATTGTTTTATGTATTTCATATTTTCTTCTTCTTCTTCGTCTTAGTGTGGTTTATTATTTTATTAGTATATTATTAAACTTAGTCTGACTGCAAGCTGCGCTACGTTGGGTCATGTACGTCTAAATGGAAATTTGTGTTTTGGTCCAATTCGTGGCCCCGGGATTCGAAAGAGGAGTCCCGTAAAGGTGTGTCGTGTAAGCAAGAAGTGGTACCGTGCGTGATGACTTTAGCCGGATGCTTGCCTAATGTGTGCTGATATGCGAAGTAAATAGTGGTATCAATAATTACGCACTTTTTCAGAATGCGCATATATAGAATGCTAGCTAGCGTGGAAAGGTGTGAAATTGCTGGTCGATCCAACGCGTCATGCGGTCCTCACCTTGAGCCAATCAAGATCTCTTCAGAGAGATATGATGCTATTTGCAGACGGTTCCCGGTGCGGTGGCATTTCGTCTTCTCTTTCCTCTTCTACTACGTCGTGTTACTGTTGTTGTTTTTGACGCCGTCATTTTAAGTCGTTGCATCTCCAACTTCGTTTTCGTTTTCCATTTTCGCGCTTAGCTGATTGCCTTAGGGAGAAGGATCCCTTCTTCATTTAGTGCGGCGATACAGACGTCTTCTCAGACGGCCCAACGCAGACGTTCTGGCGTTGCCGTCGTTGAAATAGACATAACTGTTCGTATTCCTAGAATTCAGTTTAGCGTCACCAGGCTTCGACACATGCATACTGCGGTGAATCTGCGCGTTCAAATATCAGCACTGAAATACCACCCATGGCTGGAACGGTGCAGACAGACGTTCGGCTACTCTATTAAGCAATCAGAAATTTGAACGAACAACTGATTGCTCATATCAGCCAACAGTATTTTTATTTACTTTTTTTGTATGTGCTCTTTCAAGCTACGCTTTATTGTGATATTCCTCCCGGCTTGCTCGCGTTAAGTCTGTGTCTTACGACTGTGTTCCTTCGAAAAGGCCCGGCTGCCGTATTCCTTGTAGTTGTGATTGTCTTCGTCGCTGAGCCTCTGCAAGTAAAGATCCATCGACCAAAGATGAGCAACAAATCGGCAAAGGCAAAATCAAAGCCAAGACTCAAAGTGATTGTTCGAGATCCGATAGATCGTAAAGAAGTTCTCTGTTTCCAACAAGTGCTTCGCGGTGCACTCCAAGCTTCTCCAGGTACGATAACATTTTCATTTACACATGCATATGAATGTATTCACGTGCATGTATTTTCATACATGAATATAATCCATACTGTTTATTTTACTTAGTTTTTCTCATTTAAAATATGTTTTACTTTATTATTATTCGTTTAACAAATCTCAGGCAAGACGTCCGTGCTTGAATTTCTTTAATCTTTAATTATCTATTTGTATAATTCAACTAAGTATTATAATATCATAGCAATACTATAATAGAAAACACCGTTTAATAATAGTAGTCATTGGGTGACTTTATCATAGATCACAAGGATTATTATAATATTTGTCGTGTAGACCCTAGATGAGTAAAACGTTTGCAAAACTTTAAGAAAAAGCAACAGCTGAGTATTCGATATATTTTAATTAATTCGGTATTTTCTAATTTCTTAAACCGAGAGAGTTGTATTAGAGCTTCATTAAGGAATTTGAGACTTGTGTGTAATTATACTTACATTGCTGCATAATCATAGAATGAATATATCGAGGGAATCTTTGCCAAGAGGAAGAGATCATAGTCCTAATGGGTCAATTGATATTTATGTTGTCAGCAAAGGAGACGGCAAAATGTAAAATCTGTGCACGCGTTGTGCTAATTCTTGTGGTGTGCCAAAATGTATTTAACGAGTTTCATAAAAATACTGCGCGTCTGTATCTACTTGATTCGAAAAGTAATTATTAAATAACTGGGGGTCCATCTGGGAATATATATACCCGTACGGACTTGGAAACGTTTTAAAATTTATTCGCGTAGTGGAAATTAAGTTAAAAGTCGGATCCACTGACGAATAGTGCACCCTTATTATTGTTCGGGTACAAATTCGAGCTAAATCCCTTACAGAGAACGGTGTGAAAAAATGGCGAACACAAGCATATTGGGGCCACAATAGCTGTAACCAAAAATTGGGCTGCGTACTGTGCTTTTGTACAACTTCCAACAAGGATTCTGTGCAAAAGAATGTTTGTAAAAGTTTAAATTGACCATCGAGATCGTACTCGTACCTTTGAAGAGTACACGCGAATAGCACGAAACACTTTGATTTATGAAAAACATTAATTTGAGCAACAATCTCTGTAAAAGCCGTCAAAATACGGCTAGAGATTACATTGCGCTTGAATGACAGGTGCCTTCATAAGGTCCTGCACGATCGCATCAGACTCACCAGAAGATCTGCTCCATGGGTACCTCGAGACTTGTCACAGAACAAAAAGAGAACGGGTCTACCTAACTCGAGATTTTGTGATAAAATTTGACGAAATCGGGCTCACTTTGATCTCGAGACTCGTCACAGGTGATGATATCTGAGGAAATGTTTATGAATTTTGACTCAGTTCGGGCGATAGTTCGCCTTCACCAACAAAAGTGAAGCGCCAACGGTCGACTGACAAGGTGACAGTCGCCATCTTCTTTTTCAGGAGTGAAATTGTATCGGTGGTTGATTTAAAAGACAACGCAAGGGTGGCGAGCGATTGGTCTACCAAGAAGACACCAAAGCATCTCTTAAACGGTGGTACCCCAGCGCGCCGACGCTCCAGCTCACAGGGCTTAAAATACTGAAGCCTTCCTCGCCGTATCTGCAGCATCGTGCGATTCTTTATCTATATAAAAATTGAGAGAAAATAAATTAATTCACCCGAATTGGCGCTTGGGACCATTAAGTTAGAGCTAAAAACATCGCAAAACGCGATTAAGAGGTGTGCTTAAAGACACAGGTCCACCGTCTCGGAAAATAAATAAAACTAGGCGGAAATAACGTCGAAATATAAATAATCATTCAATTTATTTAGGAAAAAACCTCCATCCTATCTCATAGACATTTTGGCTCATATATATATATATATATATATATATATATATAATTAGAATTAACACATCTCTGTTATATCCGTCTCTTACTCACACATAAATCATGAAATGCTCTATTATATCCTAATCTAAACCTAATTTAAACTTAAAATGGCACTGTATTGGTTCTTGTACATTGAACTATGGTCGATGGTACTGTCAACACGATTTTATGCTGCTCGTCCAACTCAAATCCAAGCCAAGCTAAGCAAAGGCCAGCCAGTTGACGTTTGTACCTTAAGCGACATGTTGACAATGGCTTGCTATCGTCAACACATTGCTTAGCGGACACGTTTGTACTGCTCGGCCAAATCCACGCAAAGCCCAGTGAGGGAACAGTAATTTTGCAAGCAATTTCCTGTTCACTCACTCATCTATCTCAATCAGAGACTGGCCCAGGTGATTTTGGTTGACATGACTGATTAGCAAACACCATAGGTTTCTACTACTACAACTACTACCAGCAAATGCATTCCTAGTACTACAACCACCACTATCATCGTAAGACAACAAAGATGACCCGTCTTTATATATCTCTCTCTGTCTTCCACATTTTTGATAATTTAGCAATTCGATTATCGCCAGCGGTCGTTTTTTGTCCACAAAAGATGCCACAACGTAGCTGAGGTCGGCTATGCTCGTCGATCCAAGACATATCGAATGATGACGATGATGACGTTTCGTTCAATGCTTACGCGATCACAAACACCGGTTTCGCCGTGGTGCCGCCGCCGGTGTCAAGCTACGTCTATCTTTTTATTTAGTAGACAAAAGAAAATGATGTGAGAGAGAGGGAAAGAAACTGCACTTTTTATATACAGCTTTCTATATAGCGCCTGTCTTGTTTCATTAAAATTTTGACATCTGAACACCGTGCGTTCTGCTCCATCATCCTCTCCACTGTCACGCATTATGAGGCCTCTCATTGAGGAGATGAATTTAATCCCGATATTCAGTGTCAGGGCTGCTTTCAGATACGTTCGTACAGATATCAGGTATTAGTGTCATCAAAGTTACCGTCCGTCAGGCTTATATATATATATATATATATATATATATATATATAGAGAGAGAGAGAGAGAGATAGAGAAAGTCTTACTTGCAAAGTTTATTACAGACTTGGTTCGGAGGAGTTCAACGTTGTTTTCATACAACTTTCATACTAAGGTTGGGTGTATTTTGCAGCTATACACAAACAGTTTTCTCCCGTTTTATATCTTCACTTCTGTAGGTAATAAAAATCTGATGCGCTCTACCATATTGTGCGTCTCCTATAGAGACAAGCATCTCTTTAAGTAAACAACCTTCTCTAGCTGCAAATGCTTGTTAGACTTTAGATACAATTTTAAATTTAAACCATCTGCTGTGGCCCCTCGCTTAAATAACCTTTACTAAGAATTTGCTGTATTCTAAGGAAACTCAATTATCCTTTGTTTTGCGAATATATATATCAATCAATAACGGTCTTCTCCAAGCCGCAAATGTATTAAAATTCAATTACAAAAAAAGACCATTTGTCAGATTGTCACCAGATGGTAGTGCTCTCCATAACTGATTTCAAGCGTTTCGCACACGTGGCAAGTACCACGTTATCTAGCTAATCGAAGTATGAATTTCCTTGAAATTCCATTTCCTTTCCATGCAATGCTTGACAACTAGAATATGTCTGTACGGAGTGGAGGTGATGGGCGGCGACTCCGGCACTAGAAGTCACTGGTTTGATATCGGCGCGACACACGCACTTTTTCGAGCGATTATTCTTAAGGTTTTTAGGTTTGGGTGTAAGCTATAATAAAAATAAATATAAAAAACTGCGTCTTACGGGTAGGAGCTGCTCACTCTAGCTCTGGCGCAGTATAACTACGCAAAACATGTTCACATAACAAGCTGCTTTAACGTACTGTAATTCGATTTGAAGTCAATATTTAATACCGAAGAAGTTAAAAACAATTTAGTTGTTCCGTAAGGCTAAGGCTCGTGTACGGTTTTTCGTGTCATTGCCATTTTTAATCCACTCCGGCATTTACCTTGTCTAAATTGGGAACGTGAAGACCAATTCAAGTGTGGCCTGTCTGGGTCTCGGACCCAAGCCTTCTAAATGCAAGGCCATCTTGCTCTGTAATAAGATATCAACGCACGGTATAGGTCTGTTGTAGGTGAAGATTTCGTAGCACGGATAGAGGCCCTCTTTCGCGAATGGTCCACACGCGTGCAAGTTTCTGAGGCACCTTTTCGGGAGGCTAGGGCCACCCGTGATTGCCCGTTGGGAACCATTTTCTGACCATTGAGTTTTATCCTCCACATTAACTTGTTACAGAATGTAATTCATACAAATGTGCAATATAACGCACATGCGGATTATTTTGACATGTGTGAAACAGCGCACTCATAAAACTGAGCGCTGCATAAAACTGCAAAAAACGGCGACTCACTTGATCTGGAGCTCTCTGTATGCTACGTTGGCCCTAGCAACTCAGACTATGTAATTGCTGTTTATTATTGTCTCGTAAATTGTTAGGTTCACAATGTACGTGACAGGAGCATAACAGCGAGCGAGCTAGATGATCCCTACTCTTTCTTCCTTCATAGGGTCCTGCAAAAATAGTCAGAACAATTTGAGATGTACGTACTACCTATAATTACAAGTGCAATTACTAATTGTTAGTTAGAACATAAGCAGTAAAATTGTGTTTAGCAAGGAAATCTCCTAATTTAATTGTAGTTTAAAAAAATATATAATTCAAATGGCAAGTGGAACGTTCGATTCTAAACTGAAGAAGACCAATAATGTATAAATACATTAGAAAAAAAAAAATATATATATATATATATATATATATGTCTGTGTGTGACAGAAACATTTTCAAGATAATACAATGTTTTTCATAACAATACAATATATAATTAGAAAAACAATGAAAACGTTCTGTCAGGATGCCGTTTCCGAAAAAAGGCTATTGACATCAAAATTAATGTATCCCTGTTTTCAGATTTATGCGATTCACCTGATGCAACCCATTTAGTGGAAGATGAGGTGATATGCGAAAAGTACCTGCGACGCGGGCAAGGTTCTATCGAAAAGGCAATGGAGTTTACGCTTGAGAGTCTTCGATGGAGGAAAAACTTTCAAGTGTCACGTAAGTAATATCATTATGTTTTCACGTGAAGAGAACAACTGCTTAAGTCATTAGATAATTGAACAACAATATATCATTAGCGATGTACATGTCCATAGAGTTCTTATTTCCTCTGCCGCGTGCGAACTTTACGTAAGTGGTCCGAACCATAATCGGCAGAATTGCTTGCTTTGACTGTTGCCGTTTAGGAGCTGAGGTGACATCGGCAACGTAGGCGCTTGGCGATATGACGGGTTTTACGGACGGGGTCACGGGTAAACATTATGCCCGGGTACAGCAAGACATGTAGGGCAAGTTATAATGTTAGAATTTTGGTTAAACGCTAAGGTTTTACGCTACCATTAGTAATAAAGTGTGCAGTATAATGTTTCATGCTAAATAGTGATTTCGACAAAGTTAAATTATAAGTGTGCCTTCTTTTTGTTACCATGCCACATACGTATAACAGGTTATTGACGGTTTATATATATATATATATATATATATATATATATATATATATATATATATATATATATAAATATATATATATATATATATATATATATATATATATATATATATATATATATATATATATATATATATATATATATATATATATACTGTTTTACAAGGGTATGGTTTTTTAAAAGTGATTTTAGAGGGTGCAAATCAGGCAATGTAAATAATTAAAAAATGTGTAGACAACTCGAAATGAAGACTTACCAATTGAGTGATATGGTAATTTAAATCATCAATTGTGGTCATGTGATTTCCCAGGTTATGTGTTAACTTATTAAATCGATTTTATTGCTATTGTTTAGTAAAATTCAAACGCTTCATACGTTACATATTTGGAAATCGAGAGCAGTATATTGTTATCAGCACAGTCACTGATCAACCGCAAACTGCGTCACAATATGAGAGTCGACTGGTAATCAACGGGTAGTGTGCGAGGATTAATACATAACTACAGCGTTCTTTCGAGTAGCATATAAGTGGCTCGTGTAGAAGCACAATCTTAACAAAAAACAACAACTTCTTTGTGATCACGTCTTCTGAACTTTACGTACGGTCAGGCCATTCTAAGAAAGTAAATTTTACTTTTCGTCGTCAGCATGCTGCATGCTGGGATTCACAAAGAACTACGCTTAGCTTCCAGGTCGCACCACCTCGTATCTGCGCGACGCTGAACCGACATTTAATATTAAGTCAGTACCGAACAGATCAACAAAGCAGCTCACTCTGTAGCTTGTGTCCCACGTCCACACCCCATGCCTTGTAGTGGCAACAGATTGCTAAGGTGGATGTGTGTGACGAAATCGCTTTTAGCTTGGTCTGTGGCATCTAGCCGCGTAACATCAGCGAGCGCCAGGCAAAGCACTTCAGCGAATCATCATCGCTCGTTTCATCGCCGTTGAAGACGCCGCTGTGGGTCGCGCACGCATCTGCGTGAAGACAACAAGCGCGTTTTCGACTCTTACCACCTCCGCGTCGCTGCCTCCGCCACCACCACCACCGTCGCCGCTCAGTGATGCACGACAAAGCTGTCTCCCGGTGCGTCTAGCGGACTTCTCTCGTGGGCGCGTTTCTTGGTGGCGGCGTAGTCTAGGAGCTAGTCCGCGGGTTGCCGGCTTTTGGGGCGTCGCCTATTCGATCCCCGTGTTGTTGATCGGGCTTATTTTGAGCGGAGCTCATTGAAAATAGATGCTGACACATACCGCTAATAGTCAGCCGACATGGCGCCACAATGACTGTTGGGGAAACAAACCCTAGATATTGCAATATGCCTGGCCTTCGGTGTATTGAATGCATCTTCGTAGGATTTAGTCAGGGATACATTTCAGTCTACGTTGTCTTTCTCTTCGTCTTTCCATATATAAATGTACGAAGGCGGATCAAAAAGTTTTAAAACATATTTATGAAAAGAACGAATGTTAATTTAAATTTTCAAAGTGTTTTTGTTCTCTCTGACGATAGCTTGCGCCCAGTGCAATGCACTTGTGCCACCTTTTTCCCACTCGTAAACATTTCTAGCGCATCCTTTGTAATAGAGTTGAGTTGTTCCTGGTTCATTATGGTCTTGAAATGTTGTCTCTTCAATTTGTTCTTCATTCAGCAAAACAGGTCGCACGGAGCCAGGTCCGGTAAACACCATAGAAAGGTTGCAAAATAAAGCAAAACAATGTTTCATCAAATAACCCGAAATCAATAACGATGTGTGCTCCGATGCGTTTTCGCGTGAGTTGTTTTCCCAGAGTTCAGGCCTCTCGCGTCGGACGTGCAATCTTCTTATAATTTCGCGGTAGTACTCCGTCTGAACTATCTTTGTTTACTGCTATCGACTCTCTCCTTAAAGGCATCAATGAGAAAATTGGACGCTGGTCCCAATGTCATAACCATATATCCATGACACGTCTCCTGTAATTAATTTCCTGGAGCAATCCAGTGTTGTCTGCAACTGACTGAAGGTTTAATTCAAATATTTCGGGCGTTAATTTGCTAATAATTCAACTTTTTTCGAACAAATTTGTGTTTAATTTTTCAGCTATATACCTGATAGTAGTTTGGCGATTTAAATAAGATTATTGACGCTGTTTGATTGAAGGCTTTTTCAAACAGGGCGTTTGTAACGTTAAAATAAACATTAAGATGACATGCCCCATCTTACCCAATTTGGGAGAGTGGCAGGTTTCAGCCCTGCCGAAGTTCAATAGCAAAACCTTCTCCTAGGGTCTCCGCCTTCTTGATCACGGAGGTCCCGGCAACCCTTTTTAGCTTTATGCTTTGATTATATTGCAGATTAGCTGCTTTCTCATTGTCGACTCTTTTAAAGTCGCCGACCCTTTTTCTTTTTCACATCTTTCTAAGCAACACAAATGCCTAATTTTTAGGCACCAAAAGAGCGCAGAGATCGGGGTCTGACTCCGGCCTTGAAGCTTGCACCTCAGAGGCGGCTATTGTTCTTAACAGTCACAAACGAAAACCTCGTTTGAGACGCTACTCGGCAATAGTGCAGCATCTCGGCGTGGTACCAGATTAAGGCTTTGCGGGACTCCGCACACACGTTACGCCGTCAAAAAGCGATGCGGTCCAAACCACGACTGGTACAGACTGCATGGCCGCCAGAGGTTCTTTGCAGCGGTAGTAGCATATGCCGAGTAAACTGTACTTACATCACCCAGTCAGATAGCCGTCTTAATAATACCGAGGAAAACAATGGGCTGAATTGTCGCTCTGGGCCACTTCCTGTTTTCCGGGTCGTTTTTCTCGTAACTATTGTCAATGTATACTGTACTCTCCTAAATGATGGTCACTAAAAGTTTTAACGATCCATGACAAAACCCCCTCCATGATGAACTTCTCTATAATCCTGAGTTGAAAACTAAGTCTAACAGGCCAGATGGGAAGCCGAGGGTTTAGACGTTGTCTCTGCGTTACATCTTTGGTCTGATCTTACGTCTGACAATCGCAACGTATACGCCAGGTAAATAGTGCAACGCTGTCAGTACCTGGTATGTTCAAACGCTGCCTCTCACGAGGTTGATGAGTTGTGCACTTGCTGGTTCTGCCGGCAGACCCATTCTTCTTCGATTACCACTGCACTAGCTACCTATTCCCGTGCGGAATCTGTGTTGTCGTCCAAAGGCCCATTGTATATAATATAATTTTGTTCGTGGTAGTGTCTGCTCCCCGCAGCACTAGCAAAGTGCTTTATCAGTCGCCCAGTTTTCATCGGACACTGCCGCTTTAGTTTCGATTTATGGCACTTGTGAGATTGTTCCCCTTCTTTTTGCAATAGCTCTACGTCCGGTATTCCTAGTACATTTTTCTTCACCTTCCTCGCAAACGGCCTCATCTGTGCGTGTTATCAAATTAGCTTATTGGCATTTTACACCGGTTGTTAAGCTAAGGCCTTCCGTATTGTTCTTGACGCGGAATCATTGTACTTTTATCAAATTTGTAAATTTACGCTCATTTGGTTCTACTTAATTCCCCTTTCTCGTGAAAGTATTTCCCTAACTTCGCTAAGGAAGATTTCACTAGTTAGTAAAAAAAAAAAACAGATAATGTATTATTGTTAATGCATCGCCTTTCGTTTGTGTGCCAATATGTATACGTGGTTTACACGTTGATGGAGTAGAACGAGGTATTAATACAGTCCTTTCTGTGTATGTCTTTGCCTCCACGATTCCCCAGAGCTTGACGAGACCGGAGTTAACCAGCTGGCCCTCGAGTTGGGCGTTCTACATTTCCACGGCTTGTCTCGGGGTGACGCACATGTTTGTGAGTATCCGGCTCTCTGGCTACTGATTTTAGACTATAGCTATTTAAGATTTAAAGTAGAGTGTATAATTATGTCGTGAAAATGTTTATTGTAACTAATACTTATGTAAATAATAAATAATATAACCTCATGCTATATACATACGTATTGTAAGTCTGGTAAGCTTTAGAACTGGCGCATTAAAAAACGCGTAAAGCATTATTTACCGCCTATAATACATTTACCTTGGGCTCACGCACCTCTTTGCACGCTCGTACTGTATATGAGTAATTTGGTGGAAGTGCCCCTTCAGAATGAGTTGCAACTAACGCGCGCAAGACGCCCTGTTAATGGTCTGGCGGCGACTCGAGAAAAGCAAGAAACTGTTTGGCAGTGCCAATGCACGCAAATAGGAAGGCTGGTCCAAAACAGTCATTTTTGCCCAAAAACGTGTCATGGTAACATGTCCCGTTGTGCACGAGGGTTCACTCAAATCCAATATGAAGACAATCTACACAACTATTCAATCGCACATATTACCAAAAATATCAAACGTATGATCTGCATTACAACTTATTTCCATCGAGACGTTTTGCTAACTGCAACCGTCGGTAATATATATGGCGCGCCTAACGTTCGCACAGAAAAATACGTTCTGAAATATAGTACACGCACCAGATTATACAAAAGCGCTTTGTTACTTTAAACTTACTGAATCAACCTTGCTTGGCATGATCTTTGGATTGACCTTGTGTTTATTGTTTGCTCAAACGCAACAATATTTTAACTGAAGCCAGGGCTGTGCAGCAGGTTAAGTCGCAACACGGCACAGCTGTGATCAGGAAAAATGTTCTGGTTTACACATTTTTCCCCAGCGCGTCGGACTTTTTGACTACGACATGTACCAGGATACTTTAAGCCTCCGTCGCTAGAGTTATCTCAGTGGCGACTACCGATCACCCACGTCGACTGCTTCTCCGGAAGCCGTCATTTCCTCCGCTTATGTCGGACGTAGCAGCCATTTTTAAGCCACAGCAAGTTATTAAGTTGCGCGTATCGTTCAGGCGCCTCGGCTTCTCCGGTAGGCTTGCTGGCGCGTGAACAGGTCAGTCAACGATGCTTTGTTCTTATTTAATGCTTTTAGTGCCACCGCCCATAAACGTATCAGGATGTTGAATAAGTACATACATAGAGCCCCTGTTAGAGCCATTATTGGACTTGCTCCCATCGCTTGAAGCGATTATGGATCTATAATTCTATCTATGTCGGGCCGATCATTCGACAACTATTCTACATGAGATGTCAACAGATCAGCTAGTGACAACAGTGACAACGCGATCCCACCGGGAACCCTTTCACTCCTTCTGCTTATTCGAGATAATCAGTATGTAATGAGATGGGCAAGCATGAGATTCCGCCAATCGTCCGCCATTTGTCCCCGAGGCAGTTTAATTGAATCCGCCAATTGTCTCCAAGGCAGTTTGCTTGCGTGTCTGATATTCTTGTTTCCTACCTTGCCAAGGTTGTGTTCCAGAATTTGCTTCAAATATGGTATACTTTTTTCCATCAAAGTTATTCTAGTCAATGTTCAGGATGTTTTAGGTGGTTTAAGGTTAATAAGTGTCGCTAAAGAAACTGTTTGGTGCACGTTCAGTGCTGCGTACACGGGCTTTCAGCCTTACGAACTACACGACTATAATGTTGTAATAACCATAAGATACTGTAAATAAAACGCACTTGAAAAAACGTTAAGCTTACGTTTATATCAACCTCTGCGCAGACCCGAAGACTCTTCAACCTTAGAGCAATCAGTAACCTGGCGGAAGGTGACATTTCGGCTGCCACAAAATTAACCTCCTAAAACGACATCCTGGCAACGAACCCCGATAGTTCTGACTTGTCTTGTCCGAAGCACTCACCCAGGACGGGTCAGTCGGCTCAACGCCTAGTTGACGCGTTGACTAAACTTGCTGACCTGAGTTTATTGGTTATCTATTCGGCGTCAGGCGTTTACCATAATGAGAGGTGGCTCGCTCATTATTCATCCCATAGCCTGCTCATGCATGTTCCGCAGGACTGCCGTCATGATAAAGTGCATGCGGACTGGCGTGATTGATAACGCAATCGTCGATAATCAGCTAAAATTTGCCACTCGGCGCAGTACTCAAGCTACCATCGACACCACTCGAGCATATTTACAAACCTTGTCAAATCAAATTAAATCTTTTCGGGCTGACTTTCAGCCAGTATTTAACGTCCACGGAATTACTTTCGCATTGCTTGGTAAAAAATCATGGTCGTAAAAACATTGGCATAGGGCAGAATCATTTGCTAAAGTGGGACGGTGAGCTGACGTCATGTCTCTATCAATCGTTTAGTTCGGCGCGTAGGCCCTCTTTCAACTTGTACTACATGATTATATAATTTTTTTCGCTAGCCAGTGGGCTCAAATTTACCTTGTGTTGCTACTTAATTCTCAGGAAGTAAAGCTATACTGTCCTACCGCTGATAATGGAACTTTGAAGTCACTTGTGCTAATTTTAAACCTAGATCTTCACCCCATGCCAAATTACAAGCGCTACTCCCCTTAGCCTCAAATGAACTATTTTTTTTATGGAGGAGGGTTAAATACTTTTACGTACTATTGCTGCGAGTAGAAAAGGAGAAGGACCCAATTCCTATCTCAAGCAGTGTGGGACTCGATCCCAGCGGATGGATGTTAGCCCGCGGAGACCCATACCCACTAAACGCATCTCCCCCCTTAAGCTTCACTCTCTGCTGGCCACTCGGATTATTTGGCCGGCGTCACTCATGGGTTTCCCCAACGTTCGACGTGTCCTGTACCAACACCTGCGAAGCCGCGTCATTCGGACTGGCGTGATCTTCTAGTACAGTCGGGGGAAATCTTGCTCTCCTGAGCCTTCCCAAAGCTCCTTTCTCTTTCAGCACCGCCGTAGCCAAAGCTTCTCCTAGCTTCCATCCTGAAGTCGTGCCGCATATGTAGTCTACGAACTCCTTAAAGACTCCTTTGGGGGGATCGGAAATGTTTGCTCCTCTTCCGTCTCCCTCATTAATCCATTTGTTTCTGAGTTTTGCGACTGCTGTGGCTCTAGCCTGTTCCAGTACCTGGCACTTTAGGAGTGTGTGGGTCGGATCATCCTCCGTTCCCTCTTGGCAGTAAACACAGCTCGCTGAGGGAGCTTTTCCAATTCGAAAGAGGTATGTCTGGAAGTCCCCATGTCCCGTGAGGATCTGCGTGAGGTAATGGTTTAGTTCTCCACTCGGCCGTTCAATCAATTTTTTGATGTTTGGGATCTGGGATCGGAGAGTGTGCCCCGGTGCTCCAGAAAGAATGGAGTCCCATTTGGCTTGCCATGCTTCCATTGCTTTCTGTCGCTCTACTTCCTTACTGCTGCGCGAATTGTTGTCCCTGAGCTCTCGCCTTTCCTCCACCTTCAGGTCCCAAGGAAGAGCTCCTGCCAGCACGAGAGCAGAGTTTGTGCTAACCGTACGATACGTCTGGATAATCTTGAGGGCCGCCACTCTCTGAGTGCCTCCAAGGATCCCTCTCGCTTTCTTTGTTTTCAAAGAAGCCTTGAGCCAGACAGGGGACCCGAATAGCGCTATAGATTCGGCCACTGACATTAGCAACCTGCGCCTGCATTCTCTTGGTCCGTGAATGTTTGGCAGAATTCTTGCAATTGCATTAGCCGCCTTGGCCGCCTTTGCCGAGGATATCTTTAGGTGGCTAAGGCCCGTAAGGCCTTTGTCCAAGCGGATCCCCAAGTACCGAGCCTCCTTGACCAGCTTTATTTGCTGTCCTGCCAGGTAAAGTCTGATGGGACCGACCTTCTTCCGTCCCGTTAGCAGTATGGCCTCGCTTTTCTCCGGAGCAATTGCTAAGCCGACTTTGTCCATCCACCTCCTCGTAGACTCTAGTGTTTTATTAGCGTTAAGTTCCAATTCTTCTGCAGTCTTTGCCTGAACTGTGATGGCCAGATCATCTGCGTATGCGATCATCTTTACCCCTTGTGGAAAGTTATCCTAGCAGAGTACGTCATCGTACGCTAGGTTCCACAGCAAAGGACCCAGGATCGAGCCCTGCGGAACTCCTGCTGTCATTGATATTTCTACTTCACGGTTGAAAACACTTCGGTCCTCCAAATATCCTGAGATGACCTGGACGAGATAATGTGGGACCTTTTTCCTTACTAGCGTGTCCAGTATTGTTCTTCACGAGAGGCTGTTAAAGACGTTCCTGACGTCTAGAAGGAATGCCAGGAACAGTTTTCTGGTGCATATGGTTGAACTATATAAGAGGTCAGCCTTAGCCGTAACTCGATGGACAGCAATGAGCACTGACCGTTTTTTTCTGAATCCATATTGGGAGTCCGATAGGAGTCCGTTTTCCTCCACAAAGGCCCTGAGCCTTTCTTTAATGATTGTCTCGTATGCTTTCGCCAGGTTATTCAGTAGGCATATGGGCCTGAAACCTCCGTTGTCTTTGGGGATGAGGGCAACCTCAGCTCGTTTCCAGTTTGCAGGTATTGTTCCCCTTCTAGTCGCTGTAGTGATCACCTGTGCAACCAGATCCGGATACTCCTTAAATAATATTTCGACTGCCAGAGACGGGATGCCGTCTGGTCCTGGAACCTTTCCCGGCTTAAGTCTAGCCGCAGCCTTAAGTACCTCTGCTACTGATATCGCTGGGGGCTCGTCCTTTTCTCCCGTGGGTGCCTATATAGCTCCCTGTCGAAGCGAGCGTGTTTTGGGAAGAGTTTGTTCAAAGCCTGGCTGATTTGCTTGTTTGTAAGCACAGCCCTGGGCTTTCGTGCGTTACTCCCTTTTATTATTTTGTAGGGCTTTCCCCAAGGATCGTCATCTATTTTCTTGAGAAGGTTGCGCCATCTATTTGTCTTGCTCTCAATAATTGCTTGCTTCAATGTGGCTCTACATTTTCGATAGTTAACCAACGCTTGAGCTTCATTCTCTAGGGTCTTGTGTGGCTTTTTTAGTGTACGCCTTGCTCTGTTGCAGTCAGACCTCTTTTGCGCAATAATCGTGTTCCACCAGTATTTTGGGGGCCCGCTTTGGATGTATGGGCTTCGTAGCTCGAGCACATGCTGTTATCAAAATTTTTTGGAGCTCCTCTGGGGTTTGGGGCAGTCCCACGTCGGTGATTGCATTGCTGATTTCTGTCTTAAAGGATTCCTCACTAGAGATCCTGTAGTGAGTTCTATTGCTTACGGGTGGACTGGGTGTCCACACCTCTAACGTGAACTCTATGCAGTAGTGATCGCTGAGGTTTTCTTCTTCAGTGAGCCTTAAATGGACTAGTTTTGCGCGAAGTGGTCCTTATATTAGGTCCTGCTGCTGTGCCCGCGTGAACAAGGTAGCCGACGGAGACTGTCGGCTGCTAAACAAACCAGGCTAAATCCTTTTTCAGGTACATTTCTCCGGAAAGAATGCGCCTTGGTTGTTTAGAAAAAAAAACTTGGCAAATATTAAAGTAATATAATTAACTTTTACGTTAATATCTCAAAATGATATTAAATTTCACGCTTAATACCTCAGAACCTACGACCATTCACTTAAAACTCATGACGACATTTTGTTGCCAAACTTATGGTGATCCGAGTCATGATTGCGGGGTAGTTAAGGTTTGTGCGGCGGGCATTTTCAGTGGGTTTTATTTACATTATTATACGTGTATTACAGCAATATAGTCGCACAATTTGTGAGGCTGAAAGCCCGTGTACGCAGCCCTAAAACATCCAATAATACGATTTTTTTTATTTTTGTACCGTGTTATCTAAGTAACATACCTACGAGTTTGTTTTAAATATAGTAATAGTAAACACAGACTTAAGCCGGTAAATAATAAGTTGGAAAACCTTAATTACTCCGCAATCACGAAGCTGATCACCGGAGATAATCTGGAACCAAAATTATCGAGAATGCGCGACGTGAGCGCTATGAATAGTCGTGGAGTTTTAATTCCGAGGTATTGAACGTGAAAGCTTATAATTTCAATTATTGCAAATTATCTTCCAAACGGTCATGTCTCGTCTTCTAGCCGGCGTCGTATGCCGTTCAGAGGAAGCACAGTTTTCTTACGAACAAGAGAATGTGCTTAGGAGTTCTGTAGAGTATGTAGAAATGTCTCGCAATCGCACATGTTGTCTTCCTATGTCGAGCGACAGCACCAGTGTCACAGATTTTAGCATATATAAAAACATTATAGTTATATATAATTATAGTATACTCTACATGTAATATTACTAATATTGCGAATTATTGTCTATCCATAAGCTTCATCTGTCGACAAAGTGCTGCCCGGTTAGCCTTACAGGGTTCTGACTATTTAACATCCTTCTATTCGGTGTGCACGCAGGCTCACTACTGATTGGCTTTTAGGTGAGCGCGCATAATGCCGTCGAGCATGGCCAGCGTCGATTATTGTCTCCCGTTCACAATGGTACGCCTCCGTTTTGCCGTAGGCATCCGCTCATTAGAGAACCGTTTACGCACCGAGGCTGATTAATTATGCATGGAACTAATGACTCTTTGTGGCAAGGGGAAGCAAAGACGCTAGTAAAATGTAATCGAACGCCACAACTGTCCTGCCCGAAGTTTCCGAGAATGATGTCTCGTTTGATTTCATCGGATGCCCGGCTGAAGCACGCTACTTTGCGGCTTCTCAGAAAGGGTACCGCGAGCGTGTCGACGTGTCCTTCAATGATACGGTCACTAGCCTTTACCCCCCCCCCCCCACACGCGGGGGAAGTTACCAGCACTTACAAGACCCAGAAACTTACAAGTACGCCTCTTTTTGTACTAGTCTATTTACTCGTGTATTGCCGACTCAATACTAAGCATTCACGTAGACTTCTGGTCCACTGCTCGCTGCGGAAACTACCTTCATGTTACTATTATGAAACACCATAGGCAGCGAGATCGACGGCAATTTAATATACAATTACAATTTCAATATATAACAATTTACAATTTCAATATATAGTAGTATTACAGTAGTTGTCTAGTTGACTTCCATCATCACTAGGCATTGAGTGCCAGTGCAGCAGAAGTGCTAATCTTCGGTATCTTGAAGAGGGTCAGAGGGACATGACATAATAGCTCACATCGTGAATTGGTCGCTGAAATATAGATTTAGTATCGACGACTCACTTAAGTGAGGGAAGACGAAACTGTTTTCCGTTTTTTTTAAATAGAAAATTAAACACTATTAAAAGATTTTACAGAAATACCTTCATTCAAATTAGCTGTATATACACTGTATATCCCCACCATAAGTCTGGAAAGAAATGAAGTCCGCTACGTTTTGTAGACATGTCTACACCGCGCTTTAAAATAGAAAAATGGCATTCATTACATGGTACTCTGTACCTGAGTTTTGCTCATCAAGGGCGTTCCGGAAATTGAGGGTAAAACTCCTCACGGCGCGAGGTCAGTTGAGTACGATAGGTGCGCCAAGCATTCCATTGCAGCCGTGTCATGATGTCAGGGGTTACTCTTGTTATTAGCAGCCTAGCGTTGTCACGTTGCAGTCAGATAACGCCTATTCTACTTAGGAAGCTGGCTTACTTTTCGCGTAGCATAGTTGATCAAAGAAGACTATTCATTCTTGATGACCACGCCCGGTTTCAGGAACTCAATAAACAGCGCATTTGCTGACTCACCAAAACACACAAGACAAACTTAGTTAGATTTTCTGTGGTATGTATGCGACAGCCCGACGTTCTAATTGGTCAGCTTTCTGGTATTCAATTAAAAAATCGTTTCATTTTATACTAAATTATATTCTTATCACATGTGTCAACTCGATCAAAGAATTACACTGAAACTAGAGCTGCAGCACAAAACAAGCCGATAAACGCGCAGTTTTTTTGCGCATCGGTCAGCCCAAACCTACTTTGCAAATTCACAAAACCTGCCAGAAGAGTGCAGGTTCGTTCTTCTGTGATCTAATACACCCAAGATGATTCGATTGCCTCAGCATAGTACAGCAGGCACAAATTGGTCGATTACCGTGACCTACCTGGCTACAACAACGCTTGGCTCCGAGACGGGCTGCGCATAAAGATGTATCTGTGTAAGGCAGAGCTAGTGCGGAACAACAGTACAGTAATCTATTTTTACATATCACTTTAGGTGAGCTTGACGTATAATGTCAATATTCATACCATAGTACAATAACCCAATAACGTGCAGCCATTGTGTATAATTATTCGTATACTGTGGCGTAAGCATCTTGACGGCATCGACATTCGCATGCAAACCTTCTGTGTGATTGTAAAGTAATAAAATTCTCTCCGAAACTGGAAACGTGTTGCTTCGCGCCTAGCACTACCAATGTGCTATGCCCACACACCGCTTTAGAGCAAGCAAGTATTGCCGGGTGAGAACGTGTTTCTCTTTTTGTGCGATGCTACTCACTCAGCTCAGAGTGATGAGGTCCTTTGATGGCGACAGCGTCTTTGTACTATGTCAACGGGGGGCATATAGTCTAGACGTATGTATGCTGTATGTGTGCGAGTGTACACCGGACGCAGCAACAGATCGAATCATTCTGACGTCCTGGACCTCACCGCACCATATATAAATATGTATATGTCCTCTTCCGACGTCAAAGAAAGTTTTTGCCTTCGAAGCAAGCCAAATTTCGCTGCCTTGTCAGCAAGGTCGGTCGTCTTTTGATCGTTGTGCTGTGGCCAGGTACCGAGCCGCCATGCACTTCTATACATACAAACCTGCGGAGACGCGCACGTAGACGGCAAATGCCTTGATCTACTTACTATCCGCCGCTATCCATTCTGTGGCCTATGTGCTATCGTGCTAGCTGCTTTACATCATTACCAGCCACCTTGCCCTTCTGTTGCCCATGCCAACAACTTCCGGTGAACCCGTTCGTCTTTGACAGCGAATGCCGACCGACGCACGCCGTCTTGCAACTCGCATAGAACAGCTGATTTTCTATGCACACAAGTTCAGGTAACGCATTTTAACTGTATTATCCTTCTAGTTCTGTTTAGATTACACCGGTTTTGCTTTTAAGCAGCAATAACTAATCATGCAGACGGTGGCTTGGACGTTTAGAAAATAGCATATTTGTTGGCTATTCACGTTCCTCAAACTTCTAAGAAAATGAGGAACATTTTATGAAGTTACAATTTATACTTCTCTTTCTTCTTTAGGAATCTTTCTAGTAATACCCGAAGCTGCCTTTGATCTTAAAGTGAAGTTCCCATTTCACAAATATATTAACCTCTCTCTCTCTATATATATATATATATATGTCCAAAACGCTAGGGTATGGTCAAACTCGGTGAGAAAATCATTTTTGCCAATGGGTGGAAGCCGGGAAAACGTTTTGTTTAGGAGTGAGGATGAAATTTATAAAAGCAGTTATTCTGTCTTTTTTCTCCTACATAGTTGTGCAAAATCTACGTTTGCGGGAGAACCAGTCAGCGCACAAGGGAACCGATCATACCGGCGTGTTTGGCGGAAAATTCTGCACAATAAAGTATACATTACTAGCTTGCGTAGCAAAAAGCGAATAGCCAGATTAAGGAAAGTCATAAAAAGTCAAAATGTTACGTTAACGCTTTTTTGTGCAACATCGTAATTTTTTCCATTACGACCAAAAATGCACGTCCAACAGACTACTCTCAGGCAATAGCAGATTTAATGCCCACTACATTCTTACCAAAGTGATGGTGCTGCGTTACGTAGTTGCCAAGTAACTAAGCTTTTTCGACAGTCATATCGAAAGCGAAGGCATGCATACTTGCATAGGGTGTATGAGAAAGTTAGGTACATATTTTGAGGTTTGGTAGAACTCAGCAAGAGAATAATTTTTTCTAATGGAAAGAGGGGGCGGAAACGTCTTGGCAAAATGCTACGGTTCTGGACGTGAAAACTTCAACGTGAAACATAACAACTATGACTGTCGGAAAAGCTTAGTCACTTGGCAACTACGTAACGCAGCACCATTACTTTGGTACGAATGTAGTGGGCATTAAATCTGCTATTGCCTGAGAGTAGTCTCTTGGACGTGCATTTTTGGTCGTAATGGAAAAAATTACGATGTTGCACAAAAAAGCGTTAACGTAACATTTTGACTTTTTATGACTTTCCTTAATCTGGCTATTCGCTTTTTGCTACGCAAGCTAGTAATGTATACTTTATTGTGCAGAATTTTCTGCCAAACACGCCGGTATGATCGGCTTCTTTGTGCGCTGACTGGTTCTCCCGCAAACGTAGATTTTGCACAACTATGTAGGAGAAAAAAGACAGAATAACTGCTTTTATAAATTTCATCCTCACTCCTAAACAAAACGTTTTCCCGGCTTCCACCCATTGGCAAAAATGATTTTCTCACCGAGTTTGACCATACACTAGCGTTTTGGATACACAAATAGGAACACCCTGTATATGTTTAAGAATGCGCATACTACGTCGTACGCACCGAAGCGCATCATTCAGAGTAGGTAGTTATGTGTTATAAAATAAAAACGTAGTTATTCACGCGATAAAAGGTGAGGAAAGACTGGCCCCAAGAGGGGTCTGCGCAGTTGTCCCCTAGCCACGCCCTTGGCGTACTTACTATTGATATGCTCCGTTCTTGCAACTTTTCTGGGCATATAAAATATTAAAAAAAAACGATATATATATGTATATATACGAGGTTATTTTCTTAAATTGACAAAATATCCATAACGCTGATATTAGGGCAACTTACTAATTAGAGCTATCACAGCCTACAATCAAGCTATCATATTATCTCTGGACGATCAAAACGGCGACGGGCACTTTTTATTTAGAACGAGTTGTGATGACCTAAGGGGTAACTTTCTATCTAACAGTTATATGTATGATGTGACAGCAACAGTAGGAGTGAGCACTTATTTAGAAGGCTAGATCACCGGCTTATATTCGAGCAGTATAGTTCATGTTTAATATGTTGGTTAATATGTGACCTTGAGGCACGGTACTCTTATGCCTAATCTTAGGCCAGGCTAACGTCAGCTAAATTGGTGACCCGTCACGCCTCAAGGGAATGCCATTATTTTTCAGGGGGAAGCTGCATTATGCGATTTGTCACGTCACTCTACCATTATCGAGTACATACATGTATCGATCATGGTACCGTAGGAAATAGTCCTAAATACTTCTCTATTCAATGTGCTGTTTTTAAAATCACGTTCCTTTGCTCCTTCTAAGATGATTCGCTTAAATAGCTTGTTGAAAGGTTACTTATCTTTTTTTCTCCAGGATTCGTCGGCTTCTTCTGCCAATAAAACGTAGTAGTGGTTAAGCAAGGTTAACTCTCCGTACGTAAGTGTGTTTTTTGGAAGGCCAGAAGCGTTAACAATATGCTCTGCAACAATGATTGAACGTTGATTACTAATAAAGAGATGAATACTAGGCGAGAGGTGCTTTTGCACAACTCGATTCTTTAAGTTGAAAAGTTCACGCGTCAGCTCTGTAATATTATTAATAAAATTTGCAGTGGGCATATACAAAAGTGGATCTGCTGTCTATACTGACTGAAGCTCCTAATACTGCCATAACCAATCCGGCCTGGAACTGATAGGCTTCCAATCCTACCGGCCTGTCAGCTCCTCAGTTCCACACTGAGCCCATTTTAGTTGTATTAACCATTCTTATCCTTATATTTTACGGATGGTTTGAGTGCTTAGCTGGTAGAATCGAGTAGTTTCATTCGTACTTATCTCCCAGAAGCTAGACTATCAGGGCTGGCTCGTCGAATCCGTATGGCGATTCATCGACTTCAGTCATTGGTCAGTTTCTCTTTTTTCTCATTCTTTTTTTAAGCAATTAGACCACAAATACAGCACTTTAACAACTATAAGGACAGTGAGTCAAGACTATTACCGAATAACCTGCATATGTATGAATATATATATATATATATATATATATATATATATATATATTGATATATATATATTTTTTTTATTATAGTTAATATAGTTACATTATCGTTTATTAAGGAATAAAAATGGAGCTACAATTGTCTCCCGAGAACGTGTGCACAGGCAATATTACTCTATCTCGTATAGAGTCGGCTGGGACCACTTCAGCAGCGTGCCCCGGACGGATGCCGCGTTCCCGCGTTGGACGTCAAGGTCGAGGCCCTGTCTCAAAAAAGCCGCAGATCTTTTGTCTCCAGTTGCAAGGTTCAGCTGCTCACCGACTCTGTGGAGGAGCTTGCGAGTCAAGTTGCCAGGACCGCCCAAGGTTTCGAACGCTAGGGGTTGAAACTCATGTGGGTAACCTATTGAGGCGTATTTTGCGAGCTTCCTTGCCTCGGCTAGATTACCAGCGTGGCCTGCTGAGATCGCCCCGCCACCGACCATTGAAGGTGCTAATGAGTCGGTGACAGTGGCGTCCCAGACGAGCATCCTGCCCCTACTAAAGGGGGTAAGAGTCATCCCATCCGGGCGCTTTCCATCGTCGGTGGAAAGGCCCTGGGGCTCTAAAATGCAGGGGAATCCACTTGATCGAAGCGCTCGGCCGAAGGTGTCGTTAATGCCGGCATGCCTGGCACGCCTTCCCGCACTCATAATGCACGATAACCCGTGATGGGCTAATTTGTCGACGGGGTGGCCGCATTTACATTGATGAGGGGACACAAGGTCACAGCCGAGACGAAGACCTGCCCCGATTCGGGTCGTCTCGTTGTCCAGAAGGGTGCCTAGTGGGGCACTCGGAAGCGCATGCAGCCAGGCCCCAGATCCTTTAGCAGCGACCGCTCGAAGGCGAGCCCTTGTTATGTCATCGACAGCGCTCGCTAGCAAGCCACGATATACTTCGTCGTATAAGAATGTGCTCCAGTCATGTTGGCTTAGAGGGTTATCCGGAGCGCCTCTGCAAACGGTCTTTAACTCCTCGTACAGGCGTCTCTTAAGCTCAGTAAACTGAGAAATGCCGGCTTCGTCTAGCAGTGCGATGGCATTGTTCTCAGATCGGAAAAGGGAGGAGACTATCGCTGGCCCAGCAGAGACAAGCGGGTCAGGGATCCCCAGACCCCCCTTAGAGATCGGTAGTTGTGCCTGCTTCCGAGAGGAAGGTGCCAGCGATAGATTAAGAAGAGAATCGAGGGCGTTTAGAGTCAACTCGTTTAATGGACGCAGATCGTCCAACCGCCCTGTTAGATCAGCTCCGCGATGAAGGTGGGTGACTCTCGTAGCAGAGAAGGAAGACCGAAGTAAAAAGAGGGCCCGGTGGGAGCCGAGCGGCGCGAGGTTGTCAGCGGCTTCCTTAAGCTTCTTCTGCCATTTTTCGAGTGCGTGTGTGATCCCTTCCGGCCGGAGGGGAACTCCCAGAAGCTCCAAGTCGTTGTCGAGGGTAACCTTACATCCCGGTAATAAGGCTTGAAGGATGCGAAGGTCTGGGGTCTGTGCAGTATCGCCTGTGACGTAGATCTCACATTTCTCGGGATTCAGCTCTAAGCCCGAAGTCTTACGAAAATCAAGCACGCGCCGAACGTCGTCGGCAACCATATCTACATCGCCCCCCAGCACGCCGTCATCCAGATACCATATGTTTAGTGGGCTTTTAAAAGAGTCAACTTGCTTATTGATGCACAGGCAAAACAGAGGGGGGGGGGGCCAAAGGGTCACCCTGTTGCAGCCCCGTGGCCGAAGCTATCAGATCGTCCGGGAGGGCCAGGTAGGAAGCCGTACGGTACGCATGACTGACGTGGTGCGTTAGTTGGGGGCAATGTGTCGCGACCGCCTTCAGGAGGTGATCTCGTCTTACGGAGTTGAATGCGTTTTTGAAATCAAGCTTCACGAGGACCCCAGGAGACGTGCGTGAGTCAATGAAAGCTCGGGCAGCATGTACCGCGGTCTCGGCCCCGGCTGGTACAGCAAAGCCAAGCTGGTGAGGGCCCGTCGCCTCGCCTATGATATCCTTGGTTCGATTACAGGCAATCTTTGCGGCTAGCCTGCGTAAAGTGGAAGAGCAAGCAATCGGCCTCACTGACCCGTCCTTCTTCTGTAAGGCGAAAAGCCTCGCTCCAAAGATTATAGGCAGCAGCTGAGACGGAGGGGCGCCCCACAGAAGTAAGTCAACGACTTTCGCCAGTGCGCTCGCCAGCCGACCGGCTGTGTCCCCTAGAGTCGGAGATAGTAAGTCTATTAGTAGTCGGGGTCGTATAAAGTCAAGACCTCCGGCGGAACTTCGTGAAAAACTCTTAACCGCGGCTACAACTTCTTCCCCTGACGTGGTGCAGGAAAGCGGAAAGCTTGGAGGGGCTGGCCACTCTAGGTCTGGTGGGGCCGGGGGGTGTTTTTCGCGAAGGGCTGTCAGGTGATCCGTGCTGGGAGCCAGGACCTCTGACGATCCGATCAGCCTGGCGGCGCCTGACACGTCACCCTCGGTTAGCTTGAGAACGGTCTGGCGAACGCGATTATTCGTGAAAGTACGTTTTTTTTATGGGCGCTGGGGTCACGATGTCGGATAGACGTAATCCATTAGAGAATTCGCGTAGATTATGGCGAATAATAACTGAGAGTGATTGAATATCATTGCGGGTGGCCGGAAGACGGAGAACCACTGGGGCAAACGAGAAGAGAGCATACCATGCCTCGTCGTTGTTATCGGCTGAGACCCCCAAGAGGACATTTGCCAGGGCCTCTGCTACCTGCTTTCTTACCGGTTTCGGGAGGATCCTTAAAAGTCTTAACTTCTTTGCTGCACCCTGTATATCTTCGATTATGCGAGCGGGTTGCTGTCTGTTATTGTCGGTCGGTGTGGGCGTAGATGTAGATATGTTTGCAGAGGCCGATGGATGTTTGGCTGCTATATGCCTCGTGAGCCCTCTTCTCGTGTATTGCCCGTTGCATAGTGGACAAGCTATTCGCTGTGAGTGTACCGACGACTGCAGCCCGCCACTGGCTATATTATTAGAATCCTGTTCCATCATTATTGCATTATTTGTTTAAGGCTTTCCAACACCGGCAATAGCTGCAGAAGGGGTTCTAAAACCACCACTAGGGTCTTAAGCTGACCCAACAGGTCGGATCCGCCTCCTGATACGACTTGCGACAAACGAGTTACGGCATCAGCCGTAGGGAGGATAGGGCGCGCAGTTCTAGGTGCTCGACGCACCGGGGCACGGTTTAATCGGCGCCGTGAGGCGAACGTCCCGTTATTGGTGTGCAATCTTCCCGCGCGTTTTTTGGGCTTCTTCGTGGGGAGTGGCCTGGGTGCAGGAAGAAGCAGCTGCGGGTTAGGGTTCTCGGGTGACTGGGAAATACCGCGAACGACGTTGGCGTACGTAGGCTGCCCACTTGGGTTTTGCGGCGAGGTGTCTGGTCGGGATGTGAGGTTTGGCCGACTGCTGGTGATTTCAGCAGCCGGGTACGTTACCCGAACCTGTTGCAAAGTTCTGGCTTCCAGGAATAATCTGTTCCTCTCTTTAAGATAGATCAGGCGGGGGCAGGATGGTGACCCGGACGGGTGAGCACCCCGGCAGTTAATACACCGCGTCTGATTGGTGCAACTTGCGGCGAGGTGGCCTGGGTTGCCGCATTTCCTGCAGACTTGCTGTTGTGTGCACCGCTCCGCAAAGTGTCCAGGCCGTAGGCATTTGTGGCAAAGCCTAGGCTGGTCAGGTTCGAGCACAACCTGGTGCGACTGAAACCCTAAAAATATTGATGTGGGGGGTTGTCGGTCAAACTGCAGGATCACTTTACCCAGAGGCACCCTAGCTCCGGACTGAACCCGCGTGAGTCGTTTTACAAGGATGACCCCAAGCGGTGCTAGTTCCTTTAGCATTTCTTCCTCTGTAAGGCAAGTTGGAACTCTCTGAATTGTCGCCCGAAAAGATGATAGTGATGGACAGTGAGCCGACACCGCGAATTCTCCAAGGCTGGTGATTGGTAACAGCTTCTGGGTGGATTCTATATCAGGAAGCCACACTATGATTGATTTTCTGTCTCCGGATATCTTCGACTTAGGTGACAAGACAAATATGAGCTTGTATATGGATAGCAGTGAACCCTCGGGGAAATCTGTTTCAGCACCTTCCGATGTTTCTTTCCTTCTGATGATTACTTTAAACGCGCCCACCGATCCCGTCGATAAATCTTCTTTAAGTTTCTCCAGATTTCGTTGTTCTCTTGAGAGGGTCTTTTTTTCCCTTCGGGATGTCACGGTCACAAATCCGTCATTTGAAGTCTTCTCCTGTGTTTCGGCTTCGCTCTCTGATGGCGAAGCCGGCTTTTCCGCTTGGCGCCAATGCTTGGCTGGTTTAGCGGACTCGTTTCACATGGAACATCGGTGTCCATCGTCGAGGTAGATCCGACGTTCTCTGTCGTCCCCTTCGGATGTTCGTTGGTCGCAGACACGGGAGACGCGCACTGTCGCAGGCGAGCTATGTCCAGAGTAGGTGGAGGCGAAGGTCCTCCCGAACTGCCGGGTGGCATCTTGGCGGCTTTCCGCTGAGACTTCTCGCAGTAACCGACCAAATTAGCGAAGTGGTACTCACTGGTGCGCTCCCACTAGCGTAGAAAAATAACAATAAACAAAAATAGAAAAGAATCATAAAAAATATATATATAATAATTAAAATAAGTATAAAATAAAAATAAAAAATTAATGAAAAATACAAAAAAAAAATCACACTTCGCGGGCTCGAACCGTGGCCGTTTGGCTGGCGATCGCCTGCGCTACCGCCTAGGCTGTGCCGCCTATTGCCAAATCCTCACGCCTTAGTACAAATTATGCACCGGCGATTGTTGCCACATGTAAACAAAGATGATCTTCAAGTTTGTTATCAGAACGAACACGTATAGACCTGCGCGCTATAGGGGTTAAAACTCCTGGGCACGCTTCAAGGCCTGTAAAGCACAGCACTCAAAACTCAACTGTACGGGTAATCACTGTGACAGAGATCACCGTAGACGAGACACTCAAACTTGTTAAATTCGACCAATTTAGAAGAGCGAATTGATAGCACGTCTGCTCTCGACAAATCAAACGCAAAAAAAAAAAAAAAAAAAAAAAAAAAAAATATATATATATATATATATATATATATATATACAAATATATATATATATATATATATATTCATACATATACAAATATATATATATATATATATATATATATATATTCATACATATACAAATATATTCCCGGGTATGGAATGTAAGACAATATACAAGCTGCAAGGCCCCACACTGACGGGCTAATTAATTTAAAGGTTGCACTCTGCGGCATGGTATCTTTGGTAGAGTTCACCGCACGGCGGCATACACATATCTCACATAGTTATTTGAGCTCAGCCCGTTAACATAGAGTGTGATAAACGCCGTGCACTGCAAACCGTGTTATCAGGTGTCTGTTGCTACGCCCTGGCCACTTCCACTCCGCATTTCTCATCGCTCCGCTATTGAAGAATTTCGGGTCGAGTTCGGAAAACTTCCAATCTCCCAATGCAGTCGTTGAAGGCTGTAGTGCAAGGGAGGCTATTACGGCGCCTCAGGTCTTCTATGAGGAGTGGGTGGTCAGCTAATAGGTAGACGAGGCGGTTGCGCGTTAGCGTATGGAGTCCCAGAGCCCGCTTCAGAAGTCAGTTTTTGCTAATGTTAATTAGCAAATTTATGTTCTTCAGAGAGATTTAGTTAGCAATCCATATATGGCGCACAGGCTTCTCCAGATTGGCTGGCTTTGCACGCTTCGGATTGCAATACTAAGTTTTAACATTAATTGTGGAGGGTCTCCTAATGGCATTTCCTTTCCCCTAGTTTCTTAGTGCCATACAAATCACGTTGTGCCACAAGCCTTAAAATGTTTTTAGTCGATAAGGAATCTGGCTTCAAAACATTCGAAAATAATTTGGTAAGGTGTACAATTCCACTTGTGATATGTTAAAAACATTTTAGAATAAAACCTGATTTTACTGCTAGCTAGGGTCAAATTTAATCTAAATAAGTTGTTGTGCATTTATGTCCTCAATGTGGACTTCTTATTGTTTTTTCTCATTGTTTTGTGTATCGCAATTTCACGCGTTGTAAAGTTAATTATGATTTATACTCACGTACTGTGGACAGAACTAGCGTGTCTTCACTAGATAATTCGTAGACTTACCTTAACTTGTAAATGTTTGGTCAGCTAGGTATGTGCTGCATAAGTTGAAAACACGGTCACATGGGAAAAGAGTTTTGGAGGGTCCCTCCAACGTCCCGAAAGACACAGGCCTTCAAGCCAAACGCAGCTGTGCATGCAGATCTTGCAACGAGTGATAGCAGTGCGAAAAATGTCGTAACATTACCACCGAAGAGCTGGCCTCAGATATCCACAATACCATCGTCTACGAGAGGCCTATTTGCACCTTTCTTAAACTAACGGCATACGAACAGCCTCAGCGAAAACGACGCTCATTCCCTAACGACCATTATGCTGAAGAATTTAAATTTGTTTTCCAACGGTTTGAGGATCAGGTACATACGGCTCGAGATCCCAGGACACCGACCGTACATCACAGTAACGTGTCTTGATTAGGCTTTCAGTAGGAGGTGTCTCGGCAGTAGTTCGTCTTGTCAGCTCGCTTGTCACCTTTAATGCACGCGGAAGTGACATCAATACAAATAATAATTCCTAGGCATCCATTTAACCGTCTGTACGACGAAATCTATCGTGATGTCAATTTGTTCTCGGCAACATCCACTTCACACCTGAGGGAAGTTTCTAGCCCTTGTTTCTATCGCACTGTATGATTTGGATATCTCCATCGCTAATACATCCCCTAGCCCTTCAGTATCGCTTAGAGGATAAGGTGATAACTCTTCTTGATGACGCAAGACGGGCGGCCTTTGACCATTCATTGAGTGATGGCACTCCCAGGTCTCTGTCATTTTTTTTTATTTAAGGGGTTTTGGAAATGCTAATGCACTAGTGTAGAACTCAGACCCACTAAAACTCCGCGCCGTTGATTTGGCTACTGTCGATAATAATCTCCTTTTGGCTTCCGACACTCCACCAACCCTCGGCAGAATACGCGCTAGGTTCAGGGACCTTTTTGACTTTATCAGTCACATATTTCACATGCGCCAATCCCGAAAGTCTTGTATCGAGAATGACCCCGAGGTACTTCGCCTCTTTTCTTATTTCTATAGGGTGGCCCGCTATCACGAATCTTACCCCTTGAGACATAGGCTGTCGCTATATGTTTATAGAGGCTTTATAGAAAGCATCTTTCGTGCACTAGACTCTGTTAATTTCCTCGAATTAACATATATATGACGCGTGAGAGATAACAAGTTATCACGCTAGTAATAGATTCGTGTATATTAAATACATTTAACTCGTTCGCATTTTCTTCGTTGAACTTGCTCTAGTATAAGTACGGCTGTTTTCAAATGAAAATACACTATGTATAGAAAGATGAGAAAACACACTAGTACCTTGATAATTTGTTGTTTGTGATTTTAGTGGTTTTGCAAGCGCATCTAATACGCAAACCAGTGAGTGAAGAAGATGAGACATCTTGCAAGAAGTACCTAATCCTTTTCATCGAGGAAGCCGTTATCCGACAGAGAGGCAATGTGACTCTGCTTGTCAACTGCGCCAATGCGAAAAAAGACAACCTGGTAAGTTTAAGTGTAACGCACATTTCTTAGGAAACTATGTGCTCCAAGCGATTCTATTGAGCTTCGGATAATAACGCGCGTTTACTTGACTACAACATACTGATGTCTGCAAGTGTAGGCGATATGTTAAGTTGATATCATATTGCCTTGCTTGCTTAGCAAGAGCAAACACAAAGTTATATAAGTGATGCTCTTGAGGCATTAATGCGATTTTCTCTAGAGTCTTGACAAGTACTGACGTAGTTAACCGAACGTGACTTTAAGGAACTCTCCATCGTATTCTGGTCCAAGTTGATCCTCGATTACAGTCGGGACGTTACGTACGCAGTTTTTATTCACAGCTTAAAAACAATCAGACTCAAGTGCTTTTAAAATAGTAGACGTTGGTTTGGCGACTTCGAGGAATAATACCCTTAATCCTAACAGTGATGGGCGGCAGCGCAACCGCTAAAAACACGGGGTGAGCGTGTATAAGATATATTCTGTATCAAGTGTTGTTGTGAGCTCACTTTTACGATAAAGGTAACGAAGTCGAAGTGTAACCTCGAATGGATCTTTGACATAACCTGCTTTTCCCCTAAATAACCAGGTTATAGTGTGTATCTTTTCTCAACTGTTTGACATATATCCAAGTCAATGAGTATCGTTGACTAAATAATAAGATATATTTCCGTCTACTGGTTTTAACAAAGAAGATGGAAAGGGAGGAGCAGTTTCGATACCACACTTAGGGGGTCTATTTGCAACTGTTTCTAATTCAGGTACTTTAATGAGTCATAGCGCTTTGCGCAGCCTAAATTATCATCAAAAATCAATTTGGAGGAATAGTGTCGACAATGCAGTCGATGACTAAGAGGGGTTAGCACACGAGCACACGGTTGACATATTGAATCGCTTGTGGTACACACATGCTGTTGGCTTTTAAACTACAGGCGTCCAATTTTTACACAAAGAGAACCAAATTTAGCAAACTTAGTGCAACAGCAATGAGGAGCCTGGCAATAAAAAAACGGCTATTCTTTAAGGTCTGTCTGTTTTGTTTTTCGACAACTTCAGTGAACTTTATTGAAAATATACTTAGTCGGAGTTTACTTACAACTAACTGATCAGATAAAAATAAACTCTCTTTAAATAGCTCGAAAATGCCATTGTAGCCATTCTCGAGCTTTTGGACATTATTTTATTGTTGAAGAGTACACTGTCAAATACTGCTGGCAAAGACCTGAAAATGGTGCACTGACATTACAAATACCATTATTTTTATACAATGCATGCTTATCGTAATTCTATATCAACACGCGGACGTTGAGTTCTTCAACAAAAAATATTTTCAGCGATGAAGCCCCTTGCTGTGCTTCGTAAAAAACAATTGCACTGAAACAAAGAAAACCCATATGGCACGGTGCTAAGTCAGGCGAGCTCTGGGACTTGCTTTGATTCAATTCCAAAGTTTCCTTTAATGATGCATATGTTACGTTTGAGTTCTTGTTGATTGCAAAAGCCACATTCTCCTCTTTTGTTTTTGGACGGCCTTCGCGGGGTTCTTCGAACATGCTACCGGTGACGATCTCATTTGTCGGCGTTTACAATTTATTCTGTTTTATCTAATGAAAAAGCACTGGAAGAGTCGGGTTTAATGCTGACACTCTACCGACCGGAAAACGGGGATTCGCTAGGGCGCTTGCGCAGTACGCTGAAACTCACTTCTGGCGGCGGTCATGGCTTTTCCTCTTTCGGTCTGAATATCCTAGTGGTCATGTGCTCTCATCAACTGCTCGACCCTAACGCTTTCCCAGCAGAAAGGCTTTGAAGAGGAGCATAGAACCTTCTTACATGCCAGGCTCTCTTCTTGTTTTGCCCTGAAGGATAGTTAGTATGGCGTTTTTATTTATTTATGTAATGCGTTGTACATCTGTGTCTGATATATTTGAATAAGGATACACCATTGCTTTACATAGTATCTCCGTGCCATTACTAATGCGGTGCGTATGTTGACGTATGTGTACTCTTACTGTAATGCGTTATTTCGTATTAGTCGGACCATAAGGCGAATCATTAAGCATGGCAGCACCAATAGATGTAGCCCGTCGGCATTTTTTGCCCTGAGACTCAATGTACCAATATCTAATTCAAGTAATTTGTATTTATATATATATATATATATATATATTTTGAGGTTGGGGAAAAAATGCTTTATGCACACCCAGCGCAGTTATCACTGTCCGAGCGTGTAGAAGCGCGTAGGTAGTGTGGGACTCCCCGATGGCATGGGGTTACCCACTAAAAAACCCTAATCCTCACATTTACCCCCTCAGGGTTCGGTACTGTTTGCCAGTTCTTCAAGGCCCTGGGGGGGGAGTCGTCCGCTCTACATCTACGACATGGCCTCCGAGGCCTGTAAGGACGTCTCACAATCTCTTCTAGCGAGTGAAGCGCGTCTTTCCTTCTCTAGGCAGGTTTTTCTCTGATGATCCGGTCGAGAGCTGACACTAAACGATCATAACATCGATGATTGGCCTGACGTCAACATCGATGTTATGATCGTTTTAGTGTCAGCTCCAGCTAGTACATATTTGAAGGTCTGCCTGAGGTTCGAGAGCCTTGGGCATCCTGCGACCGTGTGGTCCACGTCGTCAGGTTCCCCAGTTGTGCACAAAACACAGATGTCTGAGTGAGACTTGCCTATTCTCATCATGTACGTTTGGAATTGGCCGTGTCCCGTTACATCCTGTGTGGCGTAGAATGATAACGAGCCTTGGCCCGGGCCGTTGTACCATTCATGTAAGTCACTGACGAGGTGGCGGGTCCAGCCCGCGCGTGAGGATAGGGCACGCCATTCCTCCGCCCAAGTCTGCATCGTCGCCTCCCTTGCTTCGTTGTAGTCAGTATATCCGTCCCTTCGCTTGGTGCTCCTCTGTCCTGCCAGGAGATCCCATGGGAGCATTCTGGCTAGTACTAGCGCAGCCTCCGTGCTGACGGTTCTATACACCCTGCTGACACGTATCGCGATTGATCTTTGAGCCGACCTAAGGAGCTGCCTGTTGCTGATCGTGCGGAGGGCCATGTCAGCCCACACTGACGCTGCGTATACTGCCGTGGACTCCGCCGCCGACGCTATCAATATCCTCTTCTCCAAATCCGCGCCTCCCGACCGAGGCAGGATTTTAGACATTGCCCTAGCGATTGTATGCACTTTTTTGGATATGGCCAAGATGTGGGCGCGGCCCGTAAGGCCGGAATCGAGAGTGACTCCTAGATATTTTGCTGTTTTCGACAGCATGATAGCGTGGCTGTCCAATGTCAAGTGAATGCCGCGGGTGCGTTTGCGACCTGACAGGTAGATTGCCTCAGTTTTTTTCTGGGGCCAGCTGAAGGTTGTTTTGTGCCATCCACCGAGAGACAGCGCATGGCGTTGTTTGCTGTGGCCTCGAGTATGGTCTCATGGCGTGCTGTTATAATAAGTGCCAGGTCGTCTGCGTAAGCCAGCGTTTGTGCCCCTGGCGGAAGGTTTGGCAGACGCAGAACATCGTCATATGCCAAATTCCACAGAGTTGGGCCGAGTATAGACCCCTGTGGGACCCCGGCGGTGATACTAAACGTGCCATGATGTGTCAACAGGTGGCGGTCACTCAGATAGGAGGAGATGATGCGAACCATATAAGGAGGTATATTTCGTCGTTTCATGGCCTCAAGAATTTTCGCCCATTTGGCGCTGTTGAAGGCGTTTTTGACGTCAGGAAGTATCAGTAAAACAAACTTCCTGGTGTTGCGCGACGCCCTGGTTTCTTGGCTTGCTTTTTCCAGGATTTCCTCGATAGGGTCGAATGTCGAGTGACCCTTGCGGAAACCATGTTGGTTAGGTGCCAAAGCTTCTGTGACTTCTATAGCCTTCGTGAGACGCTCTTGGATGATGTTTTCAAAAAGCTTGCCAATAGTGTCTAGAAGGCAAATTGGTCTGTAGGTTCCTGGGGTGTGCTTGGGAATCAGCGCCAGTATTTAGTATTTATTTTAGTATTTGCCTCAGTGTTTGTGCTGTAGCTAATTCTCGGAGCGGTGGAACACTAATCCCGAACATTTTTTGTAGAGGTCATTTAATAATTTATAGTGATTTTTCCCTACATAGCCTTGAGAGGTCTCGCGCCATAATGAATTCCTAAAATAGGTTATTTTGCGCAGGGCCATGTGTCGTTGTTATGCATGTTCTTGTATGTTTTCTGTGTGTATTTTGCAGCTCTATTAAACGCCCGTGTCATATTGGACAACATTTTCCTAACTGTAGGGAACAGTATTTAACTATTTCTGTATCAGCGAGCGTTAAATATTAAGAGATCGGATTCTAAATTTAGACGCACCCAAAAATTGTTGCGTAGCTCTTTCCCTGCTCGCCGGCATCATTTCGTGCGTATATTCTGCCTACAATGTCAATTCCCGTGTATGTAAATGGTGGAGTTATTTCTATGCGAAAGTTCGGGAGAAAGGGTTCTAGGCTTTGTGCAGTTGCCGTTGTGTACCTCGTTCCGACCTTACTTTTTTGTTTGCTACTACAGGCCTAAAAAGCCCTAACTCTTAAATGACGTATGTACCACTTTTAGCCGAAGTGACATTTCATTAGTCATAAGTGAAGACGTTGCCGCCAAAACATTCCGCTAAGACCAACCAGAGGGCACTGGCAGCCCATGAAGGGACCGCGGCGGAGGATCTTGTCATTCTTAACACTGGTCCTCCCGTTTTGATGCACATTGTGCATCAATTTATCAATGAGGCGCCGAACGAAGGCCTAGGTGCTCGGGGTGCTCGAGGCTATATATGACTAAAGCGGCCCTGTGGTGATCGGTTATGAGGACTTACAGTCTTACCTGTTCAAGATCGGAAACGCTCTCGTCCCCACTTGTGTCCACTGCGCGATGGAGTCGAGCACACGATTAGAAGGCTACGTTTTTCTCAAAATAATACCAAGCACGCTAGGGGCTGCTCAGCATCTGCAAGTTAATGCAAGAGTTTCCGGCCCAGTAGTATGAACTGACAAGGATTCACAGTAAAGACATATTTACGTCAACACCTATGGCAAACAGCCGCCGCAAAATGCGCTCACCTCAGGTCTTCGGGGAAAAAGTAAGCCACGAGTAAACTCGCGTCTCCACGACTGTTTGAATTATTTGCATGTGCAGCTCCCGGTCAGTGGGACAGGAATGAGGAAACAATTGGTTTTCAGTGGGATGCGTACCTTATACAAAATTTGCAGTCAGCGACAACCTTTTTAATTGTCTCTCGTATATGTAGAATTAAACATTGGATACTTTTTTTGGATAAACTTTTAAATGATATAATGTTCATGCCAATCCACCTGAGTATGAGCAGTCTGCTACATGGACTGCATACATTTGTAGTTTTATGAGCGAAACATTTCCTGGAAGTAAAGTTAAAAACTTCTGGTCATAAGTCGACCACTTGCTTCAATCGCAGTCTGCAACGCATAGTTCGTAGAAAAGGACGGATAAGGCCGTCCTTATTTACGCACGCTATGTTGCTTGACTCGGCAAGTTTTGTGTGTAATCAGCAGTTTAAGTGTTTTTTTTATGTCCCAGTAATCTTCTGTTTGCATCCCCTAACTTTTCTGCACATAAACATTCTGAAAACCTTTGCCAGTTTTAGTTTGTTTTTTTCAATAGCAATCTCCTAACGAATGCTTTAGTTCTGACTGCTTTGCTATAGTTTGAAAATCTGTTCGTGTCTAGGCGAGTTGTCAAGATTGCTCGACGTGATTGTGTCGAACGTCGGCTCTGTTGTTTTACGTTTAGCGGTAAAGTCATTTGTAATGCGCCGTTGTTGTTTTTTGCGATGTGTCTGCATACTGTTGTTCTTTGCGTGTGTGATGGTATGAAATGATCCTAATAGCCATAGGCACCTAGTTGACGGTGTAACGGAAAATGAGTCTCCGCTTAGCAGGTCGGCTAAAGTTCCTGCTAACATAAGTCAATTTTAAAATTTTGTCACTACTCATAAACACTTTTTATTAATTGCGCTTCAAGGTCAATGTTGGAAGCTCTTTGCTTATTAACTGTCCCTACGGGTTAATCAAAAAGTGATTTGAATCCCCACATTTATAGTTAACGTTTTTCTTATAAAGTAATTCTAAAAAAAGACAAAATAGATGATAATTGATAGAGATAGGTAACAGCGACAAATGCGGTGCAATGTTCTATTCAAAATGCGGCGACTCGTCACAGATGCATGGGAGTGGGATTTGTAATTCTGAAACACGATGCATCTTCTTTTGAACACCTCGAAGCTGTTCTGGTGGTGCTTTACTCTAAGATACCGAATTGCAGAACTTTTGTCTTAATCATTTTCTTATTCTATAGATGCTCATATTGTAGCATGACTCTCAAATTTATTCAAATGCACAGCATGATCTTAGCGTGAAGACCTGCTTCCACAAAGGTATCGAGCACGGTGCTTCGCTTTGTTCATTAACCTTGTACAAGGCATGTTGTTGCACACGATTTATTGCCTATAGTCGGCTATCAAGAAACACATGCTTTGTGCTCTATTCACGAAGAATAGCGCATGGGTTTACGGAATTTATCATATCGTATTTGGCCAGCCTATGCGGCACCCATACAATGACACATTTTATGTGGCCACGGCTCCGACTCAGCTTATCCATATGATACGTTCATCGGCTCATAAAGTTCCAGTATACAAGCACTTAAAGTCCATTATAGTAGTAAAAGAGCAACACACGCCGAAGCTCTGGCTTTCGACCACGTTTATCGTATACCAGAGATACTTTTTAGTAAACCTATATATATATAAAATATCTTTAGTAAACATCCATGTTTCCGTGAGAACATTTATCACGTGATGTGGTATAGAATCAAGGCAAGTATGGTCAAAATAAATATCAACGGATAAATTCAATTTATCGTATTTAATCTGCAGATACAGGTCGGCGCTAAACTGGCATTTTTGAGATTGGTATAACTTTTGATTATTTTTGAATTCTCCCGGCTAATACTTTCCTTTAAATCTTCTATGGTGGCTGGGTTTAAAAAGCCCACAGAGAAAGTCCAGGGGAGTCGGTTCGCATGAACGAGGTGACATCTGCTCTCTGGGAGACCACGCGTCCACCAAACGTATGCTAAAGAAGCTGGATTGTAGGGTCCGCAGTAGGAAACACATAGGAACCGCAAACTGCCAAAATCTAATTGAGTGAGTTTTGGCCTCCTAAGTTATGGCATACCGAGATCCGAGATTTTGTGGCACGTGCGCGGCCACTGATTGATTGATGTTTTCTTCCGAGCGGTACGTTGACACCCCGAGCAGATGCACCATGTACCGACTCAGTTTCTCAAACTTTTTCACCAAATCGTACATAACCATTTCCAAAGGCTCTGCATTTCTACCATGCGCCGCACGAAAAACTCGCAAACACCGCGCTACAGAACTTTTATAGTACAGCTTTGACTTCCGGCGGGGGTTATTTTCCACGGTGAAATTGTGTAAGCTGCAGTCAGACACTGCTGCACTTACACATAATGATGTGACTTGTGTATCACTAGTACTGATCTCACGACTTTTGGCCTTCAACGGACAATCTTTTTTTTAACGATGGCGTAAAGCTGCGAAACTATCAGGCGCTTCAGCATAATCTTCCTATGATGCAATTAAATGTCTCTCCCACATGAAAAATACGAAGTTTGCAATCAGCAATACGAAGGGTCAGCAGCTGCATTGAGATGTTCCGTTGCTTTGCTAAACTACCTTTAGTTTAATACCGCCTATGCCGATGTAAAGTTGATAGTCTTAAAGAAGGTTTTCTGGGACAATCAAATAAATCAGAACGATGTGAGCTCCGTTAAAGTAAAAAAAAATGAATCCATAGTTCTCCGTTACTCCGTTAGCAGCGTCTAAATCGGCACAGTGCAGCGTGCTTGACCCAGTTCGTTTTATTGCAGGTTGGAGTAATGCCTTTGCACTTCTCTCTTGGTAACATAGATAGTTTTAATTCTGCTCCTTTTTGGTCGGTAATTAAGCGTGAAAATTAGAGAATGTGGATATTACTAAAAGTCACCACGTATTTGTTTGTTGTGTCTTGTCTCGATCAGCACACAGGATATGTGAAGTTTCTTGTGAAGCTATTTCGAACCTGCTACCCAGACTGCCTCGACTTTGTGCTCGTTTACGAGCTCCCCATTATCCTCAACGGTGAGTGCTAAGTTTATATATATATATATATATACATATGTGAGGCGAGCACTGCCGGGTGTGCAAACGTATTGTAAATGATAAATAACTTATCACAATATATATATATATATATATATATATATATATATATATTTTATATATTTTATATGCATATGTATATATATATATATATATATATATAAATTTTTTTTTTTGGAGGAGGGTTAAATGCAGTTACGCACTACTGCTACGAGTAGGAAAATTCGGTTTCCATCTCGAGCTGTGTGGGACTCGACGGATGTTGCGCCGCAGAGACCCATACCCACTAAACGCACCTCCCCCCTTAAGCTTCACTCTCTGATGGCCCAGGTCTCCATAGAACAGTGCTATGGGCCATCAGGAGAAGTAGCGAGTGCCCTATCGGATCAATTGGCCGGGGTCGCTCACGGGTTCCCCCACCTGTCAGGCGCACTTTGTCCCAGCCCTTGCGAACCCGTTGGATTCAAAGTTGCGCTTTCTTCAGCCGTGCTGGCTTCAAAAGGATTCTGCCTTTCTGTGCATCTTATGTACTTTGTCTTTAGCACCTCCTGTGCTAATTCCGCTTCCAGTTCCCATGCTTGGGCCGAACCCAGGATGTACTCCACGAAACATTTCAGACAGTTTCGTGGAGGGTCTTGATCTTCAGGGTGGGTTATTCCCGCTCTGGACCATTTCTCGTATTTCATATATATATATATATATATATATATATATATATATATATATATATATATATATATATATATATATATATATATATATATATATATATATATATATATATATATATATATATATATATATACATATATATATATATATATATATATATACATATACATATACATATATATATATATATATATATATATATACTGGGTCATTCATAACAATATGTACTTATTTTAAGGTTTGGTAGAACTCGGCAAGAAAATAAATTTTCCCAATGGAAGGAGGAGGTGGATTACGACCAAAAATGTACGTTCAAAGGACCACTCTCAAGCAATAGCAAATTTAGACGCCCACCATTTTCATACCAAAGTGATGTTGCTGTGTTACGTAGTTGTCAAGTAACTAAGCTTTTTCGACAATCAGAGTTGTTATGTTTCACTTTAAAGCTTTGCCGAGTTCTACCAAAACCTAACATTCTCATACAACCTATGCAAATATCATGCCGTCACTTTCGATATGGCTATCGAAAGAGCTTAGTTACTTGACTATGTAACGCAGCACTATTACTTTGATACGAAAATGGTGGGCATTAAATTTGCTATTGCGCGAGAATGGTCTTTTGGACGTACATGTTTGGTCGTAAGGGAAACATTTCACGAATTTTCACTAAAAAGCGTTAACGCAACCATAACAACATATCGACTTTTTATGACTTTCCTTAATCTGGCTATTCGCTTTTTGCTACGCAAGCTAGTGAAGTGTCTCCCGTTGCGCAGAATTTTGCCGAACGCGCCGGTATAATCGGTCCCTTCATGCGTTGACTGGTTCTCACGCAAACGTAGATTTCTAACAACTATGTAGGACAAAAATAGGCAGAATAACTACTTTTATAAATTTCAGTCTCTCTTCTAGACAAGACGTTTCCGACCCCTCCTTCCATTGAGAAAAAAAACATTTTCTTGGCGAGTTCTACCAAACCCTAAATTAAATACATATATTTATCAATGGCCCTGCCCCTAAACCATTGCGCCTAGCTGGCGTAAATGATAACTATCACGTGTCCATTTTGTTTAGGCCAGGTCAAGATTACTTTAGAAGTGTGTCCCGAACGGAGACGTTTCTTCGTTGTACACCAAGATCCATACGTTGCTTAATGGTAGATGATGACCTACCATCACCGGATGGCAGGTTTAACAAAGTGCCGACTTTGCGGATCAGCTACCTGGTACGAATGCCAGGATTCAAACACGAGAGGGCAGAACTTGTCGAAATATCCGATTAATGAGTATTTTTTTTAACTTACTGGTCTCTGCAAAGTAGGCATAGCCAACTTTGCATGCATTGCGGAAAGTCTCCTTAATAGCGGCATGTCTAGGGCGTTGTCCTGCGCTGATGATAAACAATAGGCTGTGATTTCCCAGTGTGTCGACGGGTGACCACATTGATACCGAGGGTTAATTTGATGAGGGTTAATTTGGTCTGCTCCTAGTCATAGGCGTAGACGTGATATGCGAGTCGTCTCGTCATCACGAAGGGTACCTGTGGAGGCACTCGAAAGCGCGTGTACCAGGCGCCTGAATCTTTGGCGGACGCGACATTTAGGTGAGCTTTGATCTTAACGTTGGCAGCTTCATTGAAGAGACGTCGTGGTATCCCCTCGTGCAAAGGGGCACCTCAATCACGTTGGGATAGTACGTTGTCAGGTCTACGTCCGCGCCGGGTCTCAAGGTGCTTCTTAAGATGGGCTAAGCGGTTTCTAAGCTAGGCGACTTCCGCTCTATCTGAGAGGTTGGGGGGGGGGGGGGGAAGGGGAGAGATTGTCCTCTTGTCTGCGCTAAGCATTAATGAGACTATGGCAGATTGATGTTTGTCTATATACAATCACTGAGTGCTTTACTGCATATGTAAAAAGCTCAAATTCAAAAACCTCATCTGATTAAGCTGAAATTATAGTACCAAAGTGCATAATAGTCCGAATGCTGCAACGTCTGGGTAAAGCAGACAGCGTCCGATCTCTAAGCAGCGGAGTTGTATCACCTATTAAAAATATTCTACTAAAATAAGTCGTAATGGGAATCAATTCATCAGTTAGTCTAGTGTTTTGTCTTTACCTATCAGGAGCTGCAATGGCTGTGTAAAACTTGAGCCGTAGGTATAAAAGCGTTAAAGAACTGTTTTCGCACCGTTTGAACAAATTATATTCCCGGGTCAGGAATGAATGAATGAATCAGAAAAGACGAGACCAATATGATGTTGGAAAAAAGTAAATGTTCTAGTCGTGTCAGGACAGAAAGCATATGTTTGGCAAACGTGTCAGCTGTATTCACGCAGTATACGTTGTGATTTCTAAACCGTCACGCTTTAAAGGAACTACTGACCTGAGCTCTGACGTACTGTGCAAATGTTCCCTTACGATGCTTAGGGAGGAACTGGAAGGTTGAAGCATTGGTTAAAAAGATGCCGACATGACCGTTTGTATGTGGATGCCTACGAACCTTCCCTTTGCCTCAGCCTTAGATTCCGCAATTGCCAAAATAGGCTTTCGTGAAGCCAGGATTAGTTAGCTGGGGCGTATATGTAGGCACTTCAAGCGGTCAGCAAGAAAAGTCCAAAACATAATAATTATATTTGATCGCAAAACTCGTTCGATAAACGCTGAGGCAGTGGGTTGCATAGAGTTTTGGCGAGCAAGTCGTGACATCGTGAGGAGTGGCGCAACTTCTTGCGCAGTCTTGTACCGACGCGTCCAGATCCCGAATAGCAGCGCCAGCCATAGCGCATTTCGAAATCTTGTGGAAAAACGTCACTGCATACGCCTCGGGAAGAAGAGGCGTACGTGCAGGCATACTACACGTAGGTAGGCCTGCATGTCTATGAAACTGCTATGCAATGACTATGCGTTGCTCGGCAATTTACGTTTGGCTGACGGCTGCGAGGATATTCGATTCTTAGCAACGAACGAGTAGTGCTGGTACACCCTCATGGCATGGCTGTTGGCCTGTCTGTCTGTTACGGTGTTAACGACGCGGAGGACACGGCTCGACAATGACGATGACATTTAGCAGGACACTAGCCGATGCCGAATGGCAGATGACTGAAAGAGCCAAAGTAGCTGAAAGAATGAACCGAGACGTTCACCAAATAATTCTACTCACTTGAAACTTGTTGCTGCTGCTATTGCAGCAGCAACAGCATTTGCCGTCTTTCAACTCTTTTCGCTGCGCGCTCTCATCTCTTCTGACTCATTCGACGCTGTGAGATGAAAAGGGCCTCTACTGATACGCAGCTCCTCGTGCACAGTTTATGTCAAGTGTTGTGAATTTAACAGTGAAAAGGATTGCAAGATATCTCGTATAGCAGCAGCATGACGATATATGTAGTACGTTTCTTGCACGAGGTGTTGGGTCACTGTTTTAAACATATACGCAGCGCGATATGAAGACCACTTACGTGCTGATCGTTTGCTCAAAATCCAAGCGTGGTCGCTGACCGGTTTCTTTGTTGGGAAAGATAACCTTTGTTGTATTAGAGGCTGGCCGACATACGGTGTCGTTGGCACCGCCATGTACATGCCACGTCTCACATATCATCTATGTGTGACCTATTTCGGAGCTAGAATAAAAGCTGCGCCGTGTGTATTCCTTCGAAACAGTAAAAACGGATCGCTAGTAAAGACAGCGTATTTATAGCAGCAACAACAACAATCTCACGAGGGAGAATATCCTACTCTGCTAAATGCTTTTTCATCTGTACAGGCGTCTATATGCGTTATCGCGAATCGCGATTTCAAAGTCTTACGCTGCATTACATACCCCTGACATAAAACGGTGGAATGTGCTTTTAGGTATACATGCCAAGCAACTAATAAATCCATCCAGTTATAACAGCGACTGCCGTTGTATGTGTGTGCAAGTACTGCTACGTTTGGGCCACCTTGGGAAGAGCGTATATGAGTAGTCCCAAATCTGAGGTCAGATTTAGGAAGGAACGCGTGCACCGTCCGAGGTACGGGGACGGATCTTAGTTATTCATTAGTCACTAATTGGTATCTCGTTATCGCTGTGGTTGGCAGCGTTCAGTGCAGTATAGTGTTCGATGTCTATTATTTGTTATGATTCCATAACTTCCGCAATAACAATAGCCTACTAATAAATAGTGCCTGCCAGGCATATCTAGCGGCGAGAGTTGCGTCACGTGAGATTTCGGAGCAAATCTCATCGATTTTCTTATATAACAATTTTCTATAGCTAATCTTCTGGAAGCAGGCCAATCGTTAAAAGTTAAGGTCATGTCCGCATCGGTATTCGGAGTACTGTTTTATAATATCAACTCGAATGTGGCGGAAGGCAAGCTCCAATATAAATCCTTAAGCTCTCCTCGTGACAAACAAACAACTGGTGCTTTACCTGACTACCACAATAAACTCGCAGTTCACAGTCTACGTACGGAGACGACCCGGTAGGGTTCGACCGACTGTGAACGGATTGAAGAGAGGTTAGTCCGAGTGGCGGCTCACCTATCTGTGTCCGTGTACATGTGTATGCATAGCGCGACATTTGGCGCGCCAGTTTCGAACGGCACACTATTCCAAAGTACCACCCTATCTCTAACCCGAAAGCTTAGAGGCATGGAACATCCGTACAGTCAGCCTTTTCCGTTATATATTACAATGTCGGTGCGCGTTACCTCTCCAGGTGATGCAACGTGTGCAGGTAGGCTCTTAAGGTCTTTCCGCACCACTTCAGAACGGCGTATACCTTAGCGTAAGAACATTGTTTTATTCTTACAGATGCGACTGGCCATTCTGGCTCAGTCAGAGCCAGTCCTCCACTGTGTCATTTCGCTCCGAGTTGATGCGCGTCCTGTTGAGATGTTTGTTTGTTTTTTAACGAACCGAACTTATAGAAGTCACAGGGCGACACGTTTGGGCTGTAAACCGCATTCTCAAGCTGCTCTCACTTGGAGTTGGTCTGCAGAGTGGCGGCGTAGTCTAATAAACGATAAAAAAATAGAAAAAATACTTTCTGGGCGGACTCCCAGCCAGGATTTATCGTCTATGGGACTGCTTTTCGCATTGATTCATAGACGGACCCCATAAATACAAATGTGCAGCGGTGGGGCTTGAACCCGCGCACCTCCTATGTGTCTTCTCCGGTCGCGAGGCGCGGACGAATGCACCACGTCACCGGGCTCGACTGGTCTAGGGAACTAGCGCGCAAGTCATGGCTGTCATCTACCGGGGTGTCACAGGTTCGATTCCTGTTGTGGATCGAATTTTCTTTAAGCGATGCTTATCGAGAATAGATGATAAGACCTTTATTTACCACTGAGAGTCAGCGGCCGTGCTGCCAATATGACTGCTAGGGAGACCCTAGATAATAATAGACCACGAGCAAAATGTTCCGAATCATGATTCCTAAATTACTCGTCTACGTCGCATATAACATTATTGTTGCTCAGATATTCTATCCAAAGGAATAATTCTGGAGGTATCCAACCTGAAAATAATCACACGTCGCCAGATTCGGAAGATATAGAGACGCTTTACAATTTGGTACTTAAGTCAAAAGACAATTTACAATTTGTTACTTATGACAAAAAGAGACGTGTGGGCGCGGGCATTGTCGTGGTAAAGCAATCATTTTCTTCATCGCATGCTGTAGTGCTATGATGGGTTCCATTAGATGGCCCACGATTGTTACGTAGTACTATCCAGTACGCTCTCCTGGGTCTTACTACTTCCTATTTTCCTCTAGAAAGGTTGTCAATATTTTGCATGCCAGAAAATGTCTGCCAAAACTTTCTCGCCGAGATGTGCTTCTTTACTCTAATAGGCGGTCTTCGGATTTTGTTTTAAAAGTTCCAAATTACTCTCTGAAATTGGCACACGCGTTAGTTTCTGTACGATTGTGAACTCGTGAGGTAGCCACCCTGCATCCATTGTTTTTGCATAAGTGCTGATGCATTATTTGTGCACCGCACCATAGCTAATTACCGTAATATCGTTCGCTATTTTGCGAAGTTGTAATCGGCGGTTATTCGTAGATTTATGGGACAAATTTCTCATTTGAAGATGTTTTCGACCGCCCGGAATGTGGTGCATCCTCGGTGCCCATGCTACCTTATTAAAATAGGGAAAATGATTTGCCAACACAACTAAGCGCTGGTGCATTAGTTCGTGCGCTGACTTTAATTTTCCTTGCAGTTAAGTGGTAAAGCAAATTTTGGTAGTGATCACAGCACTCGTTCTACTTCCTTCACTAGGGGGTCTGATTTGTTATCGTTGCTTGACCTGCAACAAACGCAAGTCGAAACCAATATACATGACACTTACGTTTGTTACTTCTAAAGAACGGTACCTCTGTCGCTGTTGGCATTGGCTTTTTGATATTATAGACAGGCAATGCTACGAACTTATATATATATATATATATATATATATATATATATACAGTTATTGACGTCGTCAAGTTGGGGTCTTCTTTAATCTCCTCTAGTCCGCCGCAAAACAAACTGTATGGTATCACTTATACACCGTGTTTCGGAGCACTGCTTAGTCGCCATAAGCAGTTCGTAACAATTTCGCCGCTATAGAACATATGATTTTGTTTTGCCCATCCATTTTCATAACCGGCGCCTTTAAATTTAGCCTGATGTACAGGTGATGAGAGGCGTTTCTAACCAGAACAAACCGGAGGACCTTGTTGGCTTCGTTTTCATTTTTAAAATCCAAAGTACTAGCATTTGTAGACTCGCTTTATATAAATATACATATATGCGTGTGTGTTATAAGGTATGCTGTCGTAAATGCTATGTTATACATTTTATAATTGTTATTTACGCACCATAACCGATATAATATGCAGTTCTAATAATAGAAAGAAACTGTTTCATTTTTCAGCATGTTGGAAGATCGTTCGCAGCATCCTGTCATCCGAGGACGTTGAGCGGGTTAAATTTGTGAACAAGAAGTCTATTCGAAAGTACATCGACGAGTCTAATCTTTCCCGCGAAATGGGGGGAACTGTGAGTATGATATATATATATATATATATATATATATATATATATATATATATATATATATATATATATATATATGCGCAAGTCGCTTCTCCCGCGTGTTCTGCAGAAATGGCGCCATATTCTGCGGCAATCAACGCATCCTCTTCACTCTCTCCTTGAAGTACATCAAATGTTTGCTCCTAGCAGAAACATCATCTTCGCACGCACCTTTTTAGCTATTTGCCGTTGCGCTTCTACTGCGTCTTCTACTTCTGATGAGCAGCTTTATTTAAAAATACATCTCCCACTGTCTTCTCTCGTTATAAATGTAAGGTTTTGCAATCTACGTGGCGGCTTCTAGACACGCAAATACGTCGCAAAGTGGTGCAGTAATATTCATTGTAGTAGCTATTACTTAACGTTGCATTGTCTAGACGTTATTGCTAAGCCGCGCAAATCAAATCTCCGATGAGCTGTATTGCATAAGTGATTTAGAGTGGCTGTATATCTCTCTTTTTACAAACATATGCAGTACCGTTTAGACGAAACATTCAACCCTAACAACGCATTGATTTTCGTCGAGGAATCTTTGTGCGGAAACGCCATCACTTTGCCGTTCCTTGGATTTAGCTAAGTCTCGACCCAACGGTTATGTCCGCCATACAATTTCTAGACACAAGACATTATTCGTGACTCTTATCACTATTATTGCTCAATTCTTCCTAAGAAGGAATTCCACAGTTATATCTATAAAATACCTAGGAGAGATGCCATGTATAGGCAAATTTGATATTGGCATTGTTGTGTAAAACTCAACAATATATATATCTAGGGTGTTGCAGAAATGTTTCATAATAGATGTAGGGAGCGCTCGTTAAAGCAAATATTTTTTTTCCATTGGAACATGGTCTCTGAGAAGTCTTGTTTCGGAGTGAGAGTGAAATTACGACAATTTGTGACACTAGTGTTTTTGCTCGACATAGGAGCATAAAATGTGCTGTTGCGGGACAACCAGTCCTCCTATACAGAAACTAAGCACACCGTCGTGTTCCTGAGAAAATATCTGAAGAATATACAAGGCCGGTCAAAAGACGCAACATGGTCGCTTAGAAGAGAATTCGCCAAAAATAAAGTTCTTTATTAGCGTTCACGCCAAATACTTCAAGATAATAACCCTACAACCACTCAAGCGCTCAAAACGGACATATTCAGCAAATGCGCATTTCATGACGATCATTTTGGTACCAAACCTATGGCAATGCGAGCTATGGTTGTGGAGTGATGACGATTTTTCGGCGAACATGTCGAATTTAAGTGCATGAAAAATGACGCGCTGCGGCTGTCGCGCGACACGTCGGCGGTAGTGAACGTCGCCACACAGTCATTTTACATGCACTTAACCTGGACATGCCCGTTTTGAGCGCTGTAAGTGGTTGTAGGGTTATGATTTTGAAGTATTTAGCGTAAACGCTAATAAAGAACTTCATTTTTGGCGAATTCTCTTCTAAGCGACCATGTCGCGTCTTCTGACCGGCCTTGTATATTATTGGGAAGAAGCAGAATTTTATCACGAAGGTGTGCTTAGTTTCTGTATAGGAGGACAGGTTGTCTCGAAACAGCACATTTTGTGCTCCTATGTCGGGCAAAAACACCAGTGTTACAAATTGTAGTAATTTCACTCGCATTCCAAAACAAGACTTCTCAGGGACCATGTTCCATTGAAAAAAACATTTGCCTTAACGAGCTCTACAATTCCCTATATATAATATGAAACATTTCTGCAACACCCTGTATATATATATTTGATGTATTCGTTTGACAAGTGTGCCTACACATATTGCCTTTTAATATCAGGGGCGCATAACGCTGCATATATATATATATATATATAACAGACACTAACATGCTAAAGTTACATTGGTTATTGAAAAAATTATAATTATGACTCAAATAATATGCCCTAAATAATTTTGCAATGGAATAGTCTTCGTGGTGGCGATTGATGAGATAAGTACGGACGCTTACTCACGTCGTCTGCTATGTTGGCGTTACCCAGTTAGTGAGGACCCCCTTGCAGAAATTAAAAGGCACTCTAAGGTTTTTGAGCATCCATTAACCTTGACCGAACCTCCTCATAATTGGTTGGTCAACTTTAACCTCTTCTACGAGTTCTCGAGCGCTAACCATTGGATTTTGCTGTATCATTAAGGGCAGAACGTCCTCTTTCATTAAAGAGTGTCGCCTGAACCTCTTCAGCAGGTCCGTTTATTTCACCTTGACAGCTGTCATCTTGGGCAGCCACCTTAGCGGTGGCCATAAGGGGCGACCATATTGATTGGCGAGGCTGGTTGCCAAGGAGTAGTGGGAAAATAGAATGGTAGAGACCAACGGGTCGACTCGAATGCAGGACAATGGAAGACGATGATTCTTATGCGAGAGTAGGATCGAACTCCCTTGATCGTAGGAAGGTCGGATTGGGAGGCCATAGATACATCAAACTAGCCTGTCGCCATGGAGGCCTCTCCGAACTAAGGGGCCGCGCAATTCTAGTAGGTAAGGGAAATGAGAATCAAGAAGATCACACGAAACAGGGCTCCAGGCGACCTGGGAATACAGCACGAGTACTTTTCCTTAATTAGTTACTGTTTCTTTGGACGGTTGACTGTATAATTTTCAATGCTGCGATGACAAAAGAAAAGAAAAGCTCGTTCAAGGGTGTCCATTGGGTTTGTGGCCGCACAAATTGAATGCGGCTACCGTTGGTCCAACTAAATGTACTCAACAACGGAGGCAGATATGACGTTGTCTGTAGAAATGCAACACTCCCCAGGAGAACGGTCCTCGTTTATTTTACCTTGAGCCGTTTTATCTGCATAGTTCATAGAAAACTGTATTAACTGACCACCTGCAGAGAATGCAACAATTGCGCTGCGCGCTAGAAACGCGGCCATTACTGAAACAAACTGGGATATAATTATAATTAGATGCCAATGTAACCGCGGCACGTTATCATCTTCCACTAGGAGAACGTCGCTCACCTTGATGGTCTTATACCGATCTAAGCTGTCAATGTTGGCTGAACGTAGTTGAAGTAAATATTCGCGGTTCCGTCAAACGAAGAGATTCCTGAGATAGCGCATCACAACCCTGGCCGCGCATTTGAGGTCAGAACAAGTTAGAGTGCCACTGATAGGCGCTGTACCATCCAGTGGGTCGAGTGGAAATGAGGCACACAACGGCTGTGGAGCATGAAAGAAGTCAGCAGGCGTGATCGCGCGAAGTTGCATGGGGTCACCGCTAACGTAGGTGATTGGACACAAATTAATTACAGCCGTGATCTACGTGATGATAGTTCAAAATCGTTTAAAGCCGATCAAGCTTTGTTGCAATGTTTTGCGCAGGGCGTTTTTACCAAGTGCACCAGACGTTCAGCAAAGCCACCGCACCAGGGGTTCCAGGACAGGCGCCGCTCGCGTATGATTGCTTGTGGCTGTTGGTCTTATACGGCATAAAAAGCGCTTTATAGTGGATGCTTTGGCAAATGTTCTGCCGTTGTCAGATACCAATCGACGGCATCCGGGCGCTGTAGCGACGAGTCATTGAAGCGCAAGATGAAGCATCGGAGTAGCCATCGTCGGCACTACTTCCATATGTATAGCGCGACTACCCGCGCAAGTGATTATTTTGGATCCATTGGGTATGTTAAGGCTGTTTGCATTCACGGTAAATTCATCCGAGAATGGTGCCCAAAAACCTCAGCTCGGTGCGGTCGAGATGTCCGTGCCCGAGATTGCAAGTGCCCGAGATTGCAAAAATCCGATCGATGACGATTGCGGATTTCGTTTTCGACTTGGCCAGTTTTATTTCAGCGTAGCCGAGTGTATTGTGTAGTCGTCGAACATGGGTTTAAAGGTATCCGCCTACAAGTGTGGAGTCCTGCATCTCGGTGTTAGGAATACTAGGCGTAACTACAGGTTAAACGGGCTAGCTCTGGCAAAATGGAGTATGCAAAAAGCTAGGTGTACGATTCTTGATGTGATTGACATTTACTGAGCAGGTAATATATGTTGCCGTAAATGGCTGTGCAACTGGATACTCCGTGCGTTTGTTCTAAGAAGTGCCTCTGCCTATTTAAAGCTGTACAAATCGCATGTTGTGCCACTTATGTATGACTATTATGTATGAAAGCCAGGTGTGAAACCCTCTAAAACTGGGTGATGTTAGATTACTAGAACGAATGCAGCGTCGGGGAACAAGGACTTGATCTGGACCGCAAGACGACTTTGCTGAGAATACATTTCCGTTATATCGAGTGACGCTGTGCCAATGAACTGAAGACTCCTGCGGGTAAAAATCGATTATCTTATACTACAGGCAGCAAATAACAAATTGTTTTTAGCAGACTCCGTTGCTTAATATCAGGTTTACTAGAGTTGTTAAAATTTTAGACATTATACTACAAGCAGCAAAAAGATTTTTTTTGGCAGATCCTGTTGTTTAATATAAAGTTTACTAGAGTAGTTAACGTTTTAGGCATTATGCTTTTCGAGATTTTTTATGTCCCGGAACGGCCCGGCTCAGGCACACCGAAATAGAACCACGCCAAAATGACTTTCATTTTTCTCGATACAGACTGTGTATGTAGCTAAGACACATACATACGTGTGCAGGCTACTTGTTTAGAATATTATTTTTGTAGGTAATAATAAGGTGCAAGTGGTGCTAAGCTCAACCGCGCACGAATCTCAAACCTCCTTAACTTTAACGCCATATTTATATTGTTATTTTTTCTATAAATAAGGCTTAGTCTTGCTACCTAGTCGGACAAACATATATACATGTTATGTTAGGACTGTTTGAAGGCCTCTGTGATACCGTACTTAGATATTGCTCAGTATAGATATCGCTTTATGTTCGATCCGTCTTTCATAAGATTCATAACTAAGCAGCATATCTAAATAGCTTTCAAAGAAAAAAATATTTTGTCGTATAGGGCTGGCCCAAGCTTGTTGCGTTAATCGTAAAGCCTACACAAACTGGTCTATTATGTATACGTACGGGCCTAACATTAAGTTTGTAATCGTCGGCTGTACGAAGTGAGTTATTACTCACGACACTGTAAGAATTAAAAGCAGCGGCAAGCATTTCGCATATAAAGGAATTTGCTGTTTTAATAAGTGAATCTTTCGAAAATTTACAAAATTGGAGCAAGTCTATGGGCGTTGCTTAAGCTATTTCAGCCACATCCAAACTACTCGTATATCCAGTTGCTTGCCCATCCAGTGGGTCGATTAGGGCAGATAGTACACACGTTCTAAAAATTCCCGGCTATCATTAAATTATTGTGATTTCCTGGCGACAATAAGCTCGACTCACTGAGATTTAGGTAGCAACGAGAAATTAATGGCTCGCCCCGACACACCGTGTACGAACGTTTTTTGACAAAAAGTAAACATTGCTAGCCAGTGTGTTGCAAACATGAGAAATGAGCCTCAACAATGAGGCTCGATTTTAATTTTGTGCACGCTTGATGCACAGATGGATGATGATTATGCAAGCGCGTGGCACAATCATTGCTACCAGCAGTGCAGCTGTGTCCGTCGCAGTGAAGCCATTGGCGGCGCAGCAGAAGTGATTTTTCTCATCCTGCCCTCAGGCGCGCAAAACACATGTATATGTATACCTCTGAAGAAACCGCTGGCCAACCGTTTTTCGAATGCGTACGCATATATATATATATATATATATATATATATATATATATATATATATATATATATATCTCCATACGGATTCGATAAACAAGCCAATGATTTCTACAAAGGTACATAAAAATATATATATATGCAATGTATTTATTAAAAATGTTCTGACTATCTGCAAATTATACACAACGGTAGCTTCAAAAGAATGTAAATAACCAAAAATAAATAAATATTCATCTAACATTTTATAACACTCAGATGCGTTTTTCTTTTTCAGAGCAATTATCTGCATCGTTGTAGGGAAGACTCACCCTCAGGTCTGCGCAATCCTCTCGGACTGATTGGAGGCTGCGAATAAGCTCAAGCAATAATTACTCAGTCAGTATTACTTTCAGTTTGATCAATACCTAAGAAATTTGTCAATTAACTCTAAAACATAAACCTAAAAATGTTGGTTATGCAAAACAGCATTGTATATTTACATATATATATATATATATATATATATATATATATATATATATATATATATATATATATATATATATATATACAGGTAGTTTAATAAGTCCTTAGAATGAGCTTTTTAGAATTCGAATTTTGGCACGCTTTCACCGCTAATAGGAACTGCAACTTTTCGACTGCTAGCACTCAATATATTATGGTGATTGGCCGTTGCGATTGCGTTGGATAGCTTTTCCCGTGCAACGTATCGGCGTGATTTTTAAAAATGGAGAAAAAAGAGTTTCGAGTGGTTATCAAGCATTTTTATTTTAAAGGTTGGAATGCGACGCAAGTAAAAATTGAGTTAGACGAGACGTACAGTGACTCTGCGCCATGTTTTGCCACTGTTTCCAACTGGATTAATGTGTTAAAAAGAGGTCGCAGGAGCACCGAGGATGAACTACGTCCAGGAGGCCAAAAAACGGCAACTGATGAGGAAAACGTAGAGAAAGTGCAAAAAATTCTTGGCACAGATAAGCGAATGAACATTGAGGAAATAGCGGAGGCATTAGGGATTAGTTTAGGCAGTGTGTATTTTATTCTACACGAAAACTTGAAGATGAAAGAGCTTAGAGCAAAATGGCTGCCGCATTTGCTCAACCAAGGCCAAAAATACGCGCCTGTTTTGGCTTTACAGCGAAATTTGGCCAAGATGTCGAACAATCTGTCGGATTTTTGGTGCAGAGTCATGACCGTCGATGAAAGCCGGGTTCATCACTACACTCCCGAGACCCAAGAAGCATCTTGCCAATGGTGTGCACCTGATGAAGGACCTTCGAAGAGGGTGCGGACAACGGCATTGACCGGAAAGGTGATGGCTACAGTTTTTTAAGACCAACGTAGAATAATGCTGGTCGACTACCTTGAGAGCTGTAAAACGATCCCAGGAGAATATTATGCAAGACTGTTGGACTGCCGTTAGCAAGAACTCATCGTGAAACGGCCCGCTCTGCAGAAGAAGGTTGTCCCGTTTCACCAGGGCAATGCTCCTGCACACAAGTCCCGGCAAGCATCGGCAAAACTGGCCCAACTGAGGTTCGAACTTATTGAACAACCCTCCTATTCTCCAGACCTGGCCCCCTCTGATTATTTCCTCTTCGGACATTTGAAGAATAGTCTCGGTGGAAAGCGTTTTTCCAGCAATGAAGAGGATAAGGCTGCTGTCAATGCCTATTTTCAGTCTAATGACGCGGAATTCTACTCAAGAGGTATGAAAGCTCTGAAATCTCGGTGGGAAAAGTGTATTGAGCTTCTCGGGGAGTATATCGAATAAGAAAAATTTAAAAACATGATTTGGAAAATTCTCGGTTTTCATTCTAAGAACTTATTGAACTACCTGTATATATATATATATATATATATATATATATATATATATATATATATATATATATATAAGAGAGCTAAAATTATTAATAAATCACTGTACAATATGAACATAAATATGTTGCATTTCTTTGTAATCCTAACCAAAATTTGCAAATTTAAAAATTGCCTCGAAAGAATATGCGTATAAAGATAGACAGACAAATTATAGAATACTCATACGCATTTTTATTTTCTAAGCAGTCATAAGAAGCGTTACAAGAAAGGCGTTCATTAGAACTGCGTAATCTATTTGAACTGATTAGAGGCTGTGAATAAGCTTAAGCAATAATACTCAGCCAATATGGCTTGCTCTTCAATCCACCGCTTGTAATTTTATAAGATACTTCAAAACATAAATGTACAAATCTTTGTTTTAAATAAACTGGTTATGCAACATTGACCACATTTTTTCACGAAGCAGAACATGTTATGTGATCATTGCTACCTTGTTTTAGCACTAATTAAGAATGCAACGTTCTGATAACATACACACATATATCCTGTAACAGCTCTTTAAAAATGTTTATGTCTATGCACATAACGTAAATTTCGACTGCAAAGGATTGCTCAAAAATACTACTTTGCTTTAATTTTCTAGCCGTTATACTAAATATATATTTAATACATAATAGCCCCATGGCTGCATATTCATAAATTAACTGCAATTGATGTTCTTTGCAGCTAAAATTCCTCTGCCCTCTTTTTATTATTCTCACTTGTCACTTTTTCTCCAATTTCTCTCAGAATTATAAATATTGATTCGTTTATAACCCCAGTGTTTCTATTACAACTGGATACAACAAAAGTTGCAATACTCCTGCAAAAGGACGCCAGCTTGTCCCATACTGTTGCGTCCCACACAAGGGCCTCGGGCTCACGATCACGAAAATAAAGCCACCCTGTCTGGCCGTAGGCCTGAGAGCGCGTCGGGCCCAACGGATTCCTTTCTGCAGGGCACGTAAGCGGTATGCAGCACCCTTGAAATCTGCATCCGGAGGAGAACATAGGTGCGCGGGTTTGAGACCCACCGTTGCACATTGGCTCTTATGGGGGTCCGTCTATGAAGCAATGCAAAAAGCAGTCTCGTAGACGTTAAATCTTGGCTGAGGATCAGCCCGAAAACTTTACTTAGTACCCTTGAAATCCTCCTAGAACTCCTAGAACAGTTGGGGCCACGTTCTCTCGTTGCCGATACCGGAATGTCGCAAAGGGAGCAAGTATGAAGCGCACATACAGCCACCTCTAACTGCAGGTCAGCAACAATGCGGAGTGTTGTATTGACCAGCATTGTTGGCAGCTGTAGCAAGAGGATGATTTGAAGACATTAGGCTTGTTAATTAATTCGTTGAAAGCCTTTAGAAGGCTATGACAGCATTCAGGGCAGACTGCTGTATGTCATCAAGCCCCACGCGATGACGAGCGGCAAATTCATCTTTTTGGACTTAATAAGCCGTTCTAAGAAATACTTGGCGTTCGAAAGAAAAATCCAATGAAATCCATTCTTCAAGAGTGGTCATCAAACTCAGGATTGCGGACTGCGCTGTCCAAGCCCTTGTACGTCGGATTCTTAGACCTCCGGCTAAGGTGGAAAAGGCAGCCTGGTTTTACTTACTCTATCCACATTCAAATTTAACAGCTCCTTTACACATCGCCTGAGCTTTATGTGGATGAGCTCGACGCCGTCAGAACTTTCACTTTAGCTATTTGGGAAATTCTGAATCGTTGCTTGGACTTTGCGGATGTCTTTTGGAGTTTGTGTCACCCGAGCTTTTGATCTATTATTGTTTCTGTTAGTTTTCGACGCCCCGCAATGGTTAGCCTAAACTCCCTTGATTGAGGTTATCCCGAGGAAGTGAACACAGATACTTTCTCGTTGTCTTCTGCGGAGGGATCGTATAGTCAGTTGTTACAAAATAAGCTAGACGGGATCACAGGTTCACCGTTTTTCGCTGAGCAAATTGACTTAATCATAATGGTCAATTCGGCAGTGACAATAAAACAATTGAAAACATTCTGAGATTTTGGCGGACAACAGACAGCCAATGAATAGCGCAAGCGAGAGTGTTGATGGCGAGATTGACGCCGGAGCTCGTGTGGTCTACGTCGGAGTTCATGGCCTCGCGGTTCCACTGACGAATGTCTAGTTATCTGTTCATCACTAGAATTGGAAGAACGAGGGATGAAGACCCAAAGAGTTCGTCAAGTACATCGTGATATGTTTTAAGCACCATAACGATAAAAGTACCCATGACATCGTTAGGACGACTGCCTATGTTATCGTCAGAACTGTCTTGATTGGGTAGATGACTAGGGTTATTAAATATATTACCTAAGCCGTCAGTAATGGGTTGACTAGTTGTATCTCTAAACGCAATAATAGGCTGAACCAAAATATGTAAAATAATACTAGTTTTTTTTTAATACTTGTATTGTTTCTATTATTCCGACGCCCCTGAGACGAAAAACAAGTTATTGGTTTAATCGACTCGTGCAGCTTGTTAGAAACTTATGCAATTATCACCTTGTTTGAATTGGTTCGACTCCAGCAAAGAAACGTTAACCAGTTTATATTTGGGCGACTAAAGTCACCCAAATTATAATTGGTCTACTTACATCAGGGTAACAGCCCCAAAAGTGGCTAACGCAGAACGGCAGCGCTCGATGGAGACTGGGCAACTGATTAAGCACATTGCTAGTGTGCTACGGGGAGCCAAGGATCGAAGTCGTCCCGTATCGTCCTACGGCCGTGCGCCAAATGCTAGCAGAGGTTTGGTAAACCTTATCCAAACAAAGGAGATCGCTATGCATGGAATTTATAGATTTCAAGGTCGTTTTTGAACTAGCACCGAGAAGCAGAATTATAGACAAGTTAGGCACGAAAGATTGTCAAACCTTTTGGGGACCAGTTCTAAGAAATGTACAGTATGCATCGACAATGATATGGGGATTGTGGCAAGAGTAATTCAAACCACAGGAGTGGCCAAGAGCGACGGACATAGCCCGTTGCTTCATTAGGTACCATTGGGAGGTATACAGGACCGAATCAGGCAAGGGTAAGTCGAAAATCGGGCACGCTGAGGATCATAGATTACATTGCGGCTTCTTTTTGAGGGTTAAACAAGGTCTTGAAAGATTAATCTATTACAGACGAGATGGTGCTTAGTATTACCTTTAAAAAGATAGTAGCAGTAAAGGTTCGAAGAGATGATTGATTGACGAAAGACAATTTTCGAATCTTTTGACTTTTGCGATCTATGTAGTGATGATTATAACACCAAGCTTTGAAGGGCATACTGACCTTAGCTCTGAAGTACTGTGCAAATGTTTGTTTACGATGCTTGCGGATGGAACTAGGTGGTCGAAGCATTGGCTAAAAAAGTGCCGACGTAACCGTCCGTATGTAGGTACCTATAATCATTCCATTGCATTAGCCTTACATACGGTTATTATCAAAATAGGCCGCCTTTCGTAGAGCCATTAGTTAGCTAGAATGTTTATGTAATCTCTTCAGGTGGTCAGCAAAAAAGTCAGAAACAAAATCATTATTCTTGACCGCAAAACTCGTTCGAGAAACGCTGAGGCAATGGGTGGCAGACAGTTTTGGCGAGCAAGTCGTCACATCGGGAGTGGCGCAATTTCTTGTGCAGTCTTGTATCGAAGCGTCCAGGTCGCGAATAGCGCATTTCGAAACTGAGTGGGCGAACGTAACTGCATTCTTCTCGGGAAGAACAGGTGTACGTGCAGGCGTAGTACAAGCAGGCAGGCGTGCATATATATGTGCTGCTATGCAATGACTATGCGTTGCTCGGCAATTTACGTTGGGCTGGCGGCTGCGAGAATAATCGATTTTTAGCAACAAACGAGCTGTGTTGGTACATCCCCGTCGATTACGAGATAATTCGTATAGCAGCAGCACGACGATATATCTAGTACATTTGGCGCGCGAGATGTTGGGTTGTTATTTCAAATATATACGCATACAGGCCGATAGTAAAGCCACGCCCGTTCTCGTCATTTGATTGAAACGCTCTTTTATTTATCATAAAAGGGGAAATAATACCATTCACAACATGTACACAAATTATTTCACTTGTATACATTTGATTCGCACCATGTACACAAATTATTTCGATTGCACAAATTTGTTTCACAATAATTTCAGTTCTTATTTGATCAATTGCTTCACAAGTCTCCATGGGTACAGGTGCAATACCTTAGCATTTGTAGTCTGGGTTGGAGGCCTAATGACAAACCCAGCCCGACTCGACGTAGCTTGTACCTCAAACATTACGTCAAACAGGTCCTCGTTCTTACTACCCATTCATGGTAAATGAACCTGATAATTATTAGAATCAGCGTTTTCCTCATTCTCCTGTGAATCAGCCGTACTTTAGATTCAGTGTTTTTCTCATTCTTCTTAGAACCAGCCGGTACCTAGAACCAGCGTTGTCCTCATTCTCCTTAGAACCAGCCGGTTCTTAGAACCAGCGTTGTCCTCATTCTCCTTAGAACCAGCCGGTCTTTATAACCAGCGTTTTTCTCATTTTTCTTAGAACCAGCCGGCCCTTAGAATCAGCGTTGTCGTCATTATCCTTTGAACCAGCTGGCTCTTAGAACCAGCGTTTTCCTCATTCTCCTTAGAACCACCCGGTCTTTGGAACCAGCGTTTTTCTCATTTTTCCTAGAACCGGCTGGACTTTAGAACGAGCGTTTTTCTCATTCTCCTTAGAGCCAGCCGGTCTTTAGAACCAGAGTTTTCCTCATTCTCCTTAGAACTCGCCGGTCCTTATAACCAGCGCTTCCTCACTCTCCTTAGAACCAGTTGGTCCTTATAACCAGCGCTTCCTCATTGTCCTTAGAACCAGCCGGTTCTTAGAACCAGCGGTTTCCTTATTATTCTTAGAACCAGCCGGTTTTTAGAATCAGCGTTCTCCTCATTTTCCTCAGAACCAGCGCGTCCTTAATACCAGCGGTTTCCTCTTTTTTTTTCATAGAACCAGCCGGTACTTAGAACCAGCGTGTCCTTAGAAACAGCGTTTTTTTTATTCTTCTTAGAACCAGCCGGTTCTTAGGACCAGCGCCTTCCTCGTTCTCCTTAGAACAGGTGGTCCCTTAGAACAGGCGTTTTCCTCATTCTTTTTAGAACCAGCCAGTCCTTAGAACCAACGTTTTTCTCATTCTCCTTCGAACCAGCCGGTACTTAGAACCAGCGTTGTCACCATTGTCCTTAGAACCAGCGTGTCCTTAGAACCAGCATTTTCCTAAATTTCCGTAGAACCAGCGGGTTCTTATAATCAGCGAGTCCTTAGAACCAGCGTTTCTCTCGTTCTCCTTAGAACCAGCCGGTCCTTAGAACCAGCCGGTCCTTAGAACCAGCCGGTCGTTAGAACTAGTGTTTTCCTAATTTTTTCTTAGAACCAGCCGGCTCTTACAACCAGCATTTTCCTCATTCTCCTTAGAACCAGTCGGTCCTTATAATCAACGTTTTTTCATTCTTCTTAGAACCAGCCGGTCCTTATAGTCAGCGTTTTCTTCATTCTCCTTAGAACCAGCGGGCCCTTAGAACCAGCATTTTCCTCATTCTCCTTAGAACCACCCGATCGTCAGAACTAGCGTTTTCTTCATTTTACTTAAACCAGCCGGTCGTTAAAACCATCGTTTTCCTCATTCTCTTTAGAGCCAGCCGGTCCTTAGAACCAACGTTTTCCTCATTCTCCTTAGAACCAGCGGGCCTTTATAACCAGCATTTTCCTCATTCTCCTTAGAACCAGCCGGTCTTTAGAATCAGCGTTTTTCTCATTCTTCTTAGAACCAGCCGGTCTTTAGAACCAGCGTTTTCCTCATTCTCCTTAGAACCAGCCAGTCGTTGGAACCAACGTTTTCCTCATTCTCTTTAGAACCAGCTGGTCCTTAGAACCAACTGTTTTTTCATTCTCCTTAGAATCAATCGGTTTTTAGAAACAGCGTTTTCCGCATTCTTTTTAGAACCAGCTGTCCTTAGAACCAACGTTTTCCTCATTCTCTTTCGATTCGGTTTTCGAGCGGTTTCCTTATTATCTTTAGAGCCAGCCGTTTCTTAGAACCAGCGTTTGCCTTATTTTCCATAGAACCAGCGGGTCCTTAGTACCAGCGTTTTCCTCATTTTTCTTAGAACCAGCCGGTTCTTATAACCAGCGGGTCCTTAGATCCAGCGTTTTCCTCATTCTCCTTAGAACCAGCCGGTTCTTAGGTACAGCGCTTTCCTGGTTCTCCTTAAAACAGGTGGTCTTTTAGAACAGGCGCTTTCCTCATTCTTCTTAGAACCAGCGAGTCCTTAGAATCAACATTTTTCTCATTCTCCTTAGAACCAGCCGGTACTTAGAACCAGCGTTGTACCCATTGTTCTTGGAACCAGCGGGTCCTTAGAACTAGCGTTTTATCATTTTCCTTAGAACCAGCGGGTGCTTAGAACCAGCGTTTTTATCATTTTCCTTAGAACCAGCCGGTCCTTAGAACCAGCGTTTTCCAAATTTTCCTTAGAACGAGCAGGTTCTTATAATCAGCGAGTCTTTATAACCAGCGTTTCTCTCGTTCTCTTTAGAACCAGTCGGTCCTTAGAACTAGCATTTTCCTAATTTTTCTTTAGAGCCAGCCGTCCATTATAACCAGCGTTTTTCTCATTCTCCTTAGAACCAGTCGGTTTTTAGAAACAGCGTTTTCCTCATTCTCTTTAGAACCAGCTGTCCTTAGAACCAACATTCCCTCATTCTCTTTCGAACTAGCGTTGTCCTCATTCTTCCTAGAACCAGCCGGTCCTTATAGCGAGCGCTTTCTCATGCTCCTTAGAACCAGCCGGTCTGAGGACCAGCGGTTTCCTTATTATCCTTAGAGCCAGCCGGTTCCTAGAACCTGCGTTTGCCTTATTTTCCATAGAACCAGCGGGTCCTTAGTACCAGCGTTTTCCTCATTTTTCTTAGAACCAGCCGGTTCTTATAACCAGCGGGTCCTTAGATCCACCGTTTTCCTCATTCTCCTTAGAACCAGCCGGTTCTTAGGTACAGCGCTTTCGTAGTTCTCCTTCAAACAGGTGGTCTTTTAGAACAGGCGCTTTCCTCATTCCTCTTAGAACCAGCGAGTCCTTAGAATCAACGTTTTTCTCATTCTCCTTAGAACCAGCCGGTACTTAAAACCAGCGTTGTACCCATTGTTCTTGGAACCAGCGGGTCCTTAGAACTAGCGTTATATCATTTTCCTTAGAACAAGCGGGTCCTTAGAACCAGCGATTTTATCATTTTCCTTAGAACGAGCAGGTTCTTATAAACAGCGAGTCTTTATAACCAGCGTTTCTCTCGTTCTCCTTAGAACCAGTCGGTCTTTAGAACTAGCTTTCTCCAAATTTTTCTTTAGAGCCAGCCGTCCATTATAACCAGCGTTTTTCTCATTCTCCTTAGAACCAGTCGGTCTTTAGAACCAGCGTTTTGCTCACTCTTTTTAGAACCAGCGGGTCCTTAGAACCAGCGTTTTTCTCGTTCTCCTTAGAATAGGTAGTCTTTTAGAACAGGCGCTTTCCTCATTCTTCTTAGAATCAGCGAGTCTTTAGAATCAACGTTTTTCTCATTCTCCTTAGAACCAGCCGGCCCTTAGAACCAGCCGGTCCTTAGAACCAGCCGGTCCTTAGAACTAGCGTTTTCCTAATTTTTTCTTAGAACCAGCCGGCCCTTAGAACCAGCATTTTCCTTATTCTCCTTAGAACCAGTCGGTCCTTATAATCAACGTTTTTTCCATTCTCCTTAGAACCAGCCGGTCCTTATAATCAGCGTTTTCTTCATTCTCCTTAGAACCAGCGGGCCCTTAGAACCAGCATTTTCCTCATTCTCCTTAGAACCACCCGATCGTTAGAACCAGCGTTTTCCTCATTCTACTTAGAACCAGCCGGTCGTTAGAACCAGCCGGTCCTTAGAACCAGCCGGTACTTAGAACCAGCGTTGTACCCATTGTTTTTGGAACCAGCGGGTCCTTAGAACTAGCGTTTTATCATTTTCCTTAGAACCAGCGGGTCCTTAGTACCAGCGTTTTCCTCATTTTTCTTAGAACCAGCCGGTTCTTATAACCAGCGGGTCCTTAGATCCAGCGTTTTCCTCATTCTCCTTAGAACCAGCCGGTTCTTAGGTACAGCGCTTTCCTGGTTCTCCTTAAAACAGGTGGTCTTTTAGAACAGGCGCTTTCCTCATTCTTCTTAGAACCAGCGAGTCCTTAGAATCAACATTTTTCTCATTCTCCTTAGAACCAGCCGGTACTTAGAACCAGCGTTGTACCCATTGTTCTTGGAACCAGCGGGTCCTTAGAACTAGCGTTTTATCATTTTCCTTAGAACCAGCGGGTGCTTAGAACCAGCGTTTTTATCATTTTCCTTAGAACCAGCCGGTCCTTAGAACCAGCGTTTTCCAAATTTTCCTTAGAACGAGCAGGTTCTTATAATCAGCGAGTCTTTATAACCAGCGTTTCTCTCGTTCTCTTTAGAACCAGTCGGTCCTTAGAACTAGCATTTTCCTAATTTTTCTTTAGAGCCAGCCGTCCATTATAACCAGCGTTTTTCTCATTCTCCTTAGAACCAGTCGGTTTTTAGAAACAGCGTTTTCCTCATTCTCTTTAGAACCAGCTGTCCTTAGAACCAACATTCCCTCATTCTCTTTCGAACTAGCGTTGTCCTCATTCTTCCTAGAACCAGCCGGTCCTTATAGCGAGCGCTTTCTCATGCTCCTTAGAACCAGCCGGTCTGAGGACCAGCGGTTTCCTTATTATCCTTAGAGCCAGCCGGTTCCTAGAACCTGCGTTTGCCTTATTTTCCATAGAACCAGCGGGTCCTTAGTACCAGCGTTTTCCTCATTTTTCTTAGAACCAGCCGGTTCTTATAACCAGCGGGTCCTTAGATCCACCGTTTTCCTCATTCTCCTTAGAACCAGCCGGTTCTTAGGTACAGCGCTTTCGTAGTTCTCCTTCAAACAGGTGGTCTTTTAGAACAGGCGCTTTCCTCATTCCTCTTAGAACCAGCGAGTCCTTAGAATCAACGTTTTTCTCATTCTCCTTAGAACCAGCCGGTACTTAAAACCAGCGTTGTACCCATTGTTCTTGGAACCAGCGGGTCCTTAGAACTAGCGTTATATCATTTTCCTTAGAACAAGCGGGTCCTTAGAACCAGCGATTTTATCATTTTCCTTAGAACGAGCAGGTTCTTATAAACAGCGAGTCTTTATAACCAGCGTTTCTCTCGTTCTCCTTAGAACCAGTCGGTCTTTAGAACTAGCTTTCTCCAAATTTTTCTTTAGAGCCAGCCGTCCATTATAACCAGCGTTTTTCTCATTCTCCTTAGAACCAGTCGGTCTTTAGAACCAGCGTTTTGCTCACTCTTTTTAGAACCAGCGGGTCCTTAGAACCAGCGTTTTTCTCGTTCTCCTTAGAATAGGTAGTCTTTTAGAACAGGCGCTTTCCTCATTCTTCTTAGAATCAGCGAGTCTTTAGAATCAACGTTTTTCTCATTCTCCTTAGAACCAGCCGGCCCTTAGAACCAGCCGGTCCTTAGAACCAGCCGGTCCTTAGAACTAGCGTTTTCCTAATTTTTTCTTAGAACCAGCCGGCCCTTAGAACCAGCATTTTCCTTATTCTCCTTAGAACCAGTCGGTCCTTATAATCAACGTTTTTTCCATTCTCCTTAGAACCAGCCGGTCCTTATAATCAGCGTTTTCTTCATTCTCCTTAGAACCAGCGGGCCCTTAGAACCAGCATTTTCCTCATTCTCCTTAGAACCACCCGATCGTTAGAACCAGCGTTTTCCTCATTCTACTTAGAACCAGCCGGTCGTTAGAACCAGCCGGTCCTTAGAACCAGCCGGTACTTAGAACCAGCGTTGTACCCATTGTTTTTGGAACCAGCGGGTCCTTAGAACTAGCGTTTTATCATTTTCCTTAGAACCAGCGGGTCCTTACAACCAGCGTTTTTATCATTTTCCTTAGAACCAGCCGGTTCCTTAGAACGAGCAGGTTCTTATAATCAACGAGTCTTTATAACCAGCGTTTTTCTCGTTCTCCTTAGAACCACCCGGTCTTTAGAACCAGCGTTTTCCTCATTCTCCTTAGAACCAGCCGGTCGTTAGAAGCAACGTTTTCCTCATTCCCCTTAGAACCAGCCGGTCCTTAGAGCCAGCATTTTCTTCATTCTACTTAGAACCATCCGGCCTCTAGAACCAGCATTTTCCTCATTCTCCTTAGAACCAGCCGTTCGATAGAGTCAGCGCCCATTGTTTTTGGAACCAGCGGGTCGTTAGAACCAACGTTTTCTTCATTCTCCTTAGAACCAGCATTTTTCTCATTCTCCTTAGAATCAGCCGCTTTTTAGAACCAGCGTTTTTCTCATACTCCTTAGAACCAGCTCGTCCTTACAACCAACGTTTTCTTCATTCTCGTTAAAACCAGCCGGTCCTTAGAACCAGCGTTTTCTTCATTCTCCTTAGAACCAGCCGGTCCTTAAAACCAGCGTTTTTCTCATTCTCCTTAGAACCAGCCGGTCTTTGGAACCAGCGTCTTTCTCATTCTTCTTAGAACCAGCCGGTTCTTAGAACCAGCGTTTACTTTATTCTCTTTAGAACCAGCGGGTCCTTAGAAGCAGCATTTTTCTCATTCTCCTCAGAACTAGCTGGTTCCTAGAGCCAGCGTTTTCTTCATTTTCCTTAGAACGAGCGGGTCTTTAGAACCAGCGTTTTTCTCATTCTCCTTAGAACCAGTCGGTCTTTAGAACTAGCGTTTTAGGAGCTGGTCCACCTAGCCAGGGTGCCTCTCACCGAAGCAGCATTCCCTCTCTGAACATCTAATGACAGACGTTGCAGTAAATATTTGCCCGCCCTCTTGTCTCCTGTAGCCAGCACCAATCTTCTCCCGACATCGTTGAGCAGTTTCTTCGTGAGCAGCCCAGGCCCCCCCAATGTCTCAAACGCAAGGGGTGAGAACAAGTGTGGGTAAGCAATACTTGAATACTTTCTGCACTTGGCTGCTTCTGCTAGGGCTACCGCGTGTCCAGGGCGGGCTGCGCCCGTACCGACCATTGAAGGGGCTAAAGAGTCGGTTACGGTTGCATCCCACACCAGCATTTGGCCCCGCTCAAAGGGAGTCAGGGTCATTCCATCAGGTCTCCTTCCATCGTCTCTGACTAAGCCGGGAGGCTTTAAAATGCATGGGTAGCCCGCCGACCGTAGCCATCTGCTAAATGTTTCATTCAAGGCTGAGTGGCGTGCAACTCTGCCTGAACTCTGCGGACAGGAAAGTCCATGGTGACCTAGGGAGTCGACCTCATCACCGCACCTGCACTGGTGTGGGGAGACTAGGTCTACTCCTAACCTCAACCTGACTAGTATTCGTGTAGACTCGTCATCCAGAAGGGTACCAAGTTGAGGGCTCGGGAGGGTGTGCAGCCATGCACCTGCACCGGGCGAGGAAACTGCCTGTCACCTCGCTTTGCTAGCGGCCGTAGTTGTTCGGTCCCACAGGCCGCTTCATCGGCCGTCGTTTGCCAGTTCTGACCACAAGCGCTGAAGAGAAGGAGTCTCCGGTAAAGACCCACAGAATGCAATGGCGTCATCCTGAGTCTTTTCAAGCGTGGAGTGGAAGGTTGCAATCGCTTGGGCGATGTGTGCTGCGACTGAAAGAGAAACTGCTTCAGGCAGGCCCAGTCCACTTCTGGCTACCGGTAAAAAGGCCTGAACTAGGGAATCGTCTTGCAACCGCAAGTTGAGTATAGATTCTAACGCGAAGCCCATCTTCAAGTTAATTTCTTCCAACTGGGCCGAGATGGCTGAACTGTTGGTTCCCCTGAACAGGTAGTTCAGCTTCGACGCGGAGAAGCATGAACGCAGGAGGTCCAACCCCCGGTGAGCGCCCAGCTGGGGAAGACGATTAAAGCCAATTTCAAGTTTTTCCCTCCCGCGTTCGCTTGTCGGTCCAAGGTGGCGAGAGAACAGGGGTACGCCAAGAAGATCCAAGTCGTCGCCTGTTACGCGGCAACCTGGAATAGATTCTGTATAGCGGATATGTCAGCTGTACTTGTGTCGGTTATGTGAACCTCACACTTGACGGGGTTCAGGTCCAAACCGCTGCATGTGGTGAAATTAAGTATCTTCTTTAAGTCTTCACAGACCGCACTAATGTTACGTCCAATGACACAGTCGTCCAAATACCAAAGATTGAGTGGACTTTCAAGTGAGTTAACCAAGTCTTTAACGGCAAGACAAAACAGAGGGGGACGAGGAGATCTCCCTGTTGAACCCCAACAGCTGAAGTAAGCAGTGCCGAGGGCAAGACCAAGTGCGATGGAGCACCGTAGGCCAATTTCACTTGATGATAAATAGCAGGGGTCTCATCTCCAACCACTTTCAGCAAATGATCCCTTCTGACGGTGTTGAACGCGTTTTTAAAATCAAGTTTGACTAGCACGGATGGATCGGGCCGAAAATTAATAAAAGCCCTGGTAGTGTGAATCATTATTTCAGCACCCCCCTTGGTGGAGAAACCCAACTGGTGAGGCCCGACCGCTAGGCTGATAACATCTTTAGAGTCCCTTACTGCCAATTTCGCCGCGATCCTGCGTAGTACCGATGAACAAGCGATAGGTCTACACGAGCCGTCTTTCTTCTTTAGTGCAAAAAGCCTCGCTCCGAAGATAAGAGGACACCACTTTAGATGCGGAGCTTCCCATCGCAGTAGATCGATCACCTTTGCTAGGGTCTTGCTAAGTCCGTCGGATGAGCAGCCGAGAGTCAGTGAGAGAAGGTCCTGTAGCAGTCGAAGTCTGATGAAATCTTGACTGTGACATGTCTACGTAGGCCTCGCCTAGCAAAAGTCTGACCGCATTGGTGACATGTTACCTTGTTGGGTCCCCAGCATTTCTTTTGTTCTCTTTAGAACCAGGAGGTTCTTAAAACTAGCGTTGTCCTCCTTCTTCATAGAACCAGCCGGCCCTTAAAACCAGCGTTTTTCTCATTCTCTTTAGAACCAGCCGCCCCTTAGAACCAGCGTTTTTCTCATTCTCCTTAGAACTAGCCGGATTTTAGAATCAGCATTTTCCTTATTCTCCTAAGAACCAGCCGGTCCTTAGAGCCAACCGGTCCTTAGAACCAACGTTTTCCTCATTCTTATTAGAACCAACCGGTCCTTAAATTCAGCGTTTTTTTCATTCGCCTTAGAAGCAGCCGGTCCTTAGAATCAGCGTTTTTTCATTTTCCTTAGAACCAGCGGGTCATTAAAACCAGCGTTTTTCTCCTTTTCCTTAGAACTAATCGGTCCTTAGAGCCAGGGTTTTTCTCATTTTGCTTAGAACTAGCAGGACCTTAGAACCAGCATTTTTCTCATTCTCCATAGAACCAGCGGGTTCTTAGAACAAGCGTTTTGCTCATTCTCCTTAAAATCAGCTGGTTTTTAGAACCGGCGTTCTTCTCATTTTACTTAGCAACAGCCGGTCCTTAGGACGAACAATTCTCTCATTCTCCTTAGAACTAGCCGGTTCCTAGAACCGTCATTCTTCTCATTCTTCTAAGAACCAATAAGTTGCTAGAGCAAGCGTTTGTTTCGTGCTCCGTAGAATAAGCCGGTTCTCAGAACCAGCGCTTTTCCCATTCTCCTTAGAACCAGTCGGTCTTTAGAACCAGCGTTTTGCCCACCTTCCTTAGTATCAGCGGGTCCTTAGAACTAGCGTTTTCCTCATTTTCCTTACAACCAACGGGTTCTTAGAACCAGCGTTTTTCTCGTTCTCCTTAGAACCAGCCGGTCCAAAGAACCAGCATTTTCCTTATTCTCCTTAGAACCAGCCGGTCTTTACAAACAGCGTTTTCCTCAATCTCCTAAGAACCAGCCGGTCCTTAGAGCCAACCGGTTCTTAGAACCAACGTTTTCCTCATTCTCATTCGAACCAGACGGTCCTTAAATTCAGCGTTTTTTTCATTCGCCTTATAAGCAGCCGGTCCTTAGAATCAGCGTTTTTCTCATTGTTCTTAAAACCAGCGGGTCATTAGAACCAGCGTTTTTCTCATTTTTCTTAGAACTAATCGGTCCTTAGAGCCAGGGGTTTTTCTCATTTTGCTTAGAACTAGCAGGACCTTAGAACCAGCATTTTTATCATTCTCCATAGAACCAGCGGGTTCTTAGAACAAGAGTTTTGCTCATTCTCCTTAAAATCAGATGGTTTTTAGAACCGGCGTTTCCCTCATTTTACTTAGCACCAGCCCGTCCTTAGGACTAACAATTCTCTCATTCTCTTTAGAATTAGCCGGTCCCTAGAACCGGCATTTTTCTCATTCTTCTAAGAACCAGTGGGTTGCTAGAGCGAGCGTTTACTTCGTGCTCCGTAGAATAAGCCGGTTCTCAGAACCAGCGCTTTTCCTATTCTCTTTAGAAGCAGTCAGTCTTTAGAACCAGCGTTTTGCCCACTTTCCCTAGAATCAGCGGGTCCTTAGAACCAGCGTTTTCCACATTTTCCTTAGAACCAACGGGTTCTTAAAACCAGCGTTTTTCTCGTTCTCCTTAAAACCAGCCGGTCCTAAAAAACAGCGTTTTTCTCATTCTCCTTAAAATCAGCCGGTCCTTAGAACCAACGTTTTTCTCATTTCCTTAGAACGAGGGGGTCCTTAGAACCAACGTTTTTCTTATTCTCCTTAGAACGAGGGGGTCCTTAGAACCAACGTTTTTCTTATTCTCCTTAGAACCAGCCGGTCCTTAGAACCAACGTTTCTCTCGTTCTCCTTAGAACCACCGTTTTCCTCATTCTTATTAGAACCAGCCGGTCCTTAGAACGTTTTCTTCATTCTCCTTAGAACCAGCCGGCCCTTAGAACCAGCGTTTTCCTCATTCTCCTCAGAACAAGCCAGTTCTTAGGACCAGCGTTTTCCTTGTTTTTTTTTAAGAACCAGCCGATCCTTAGAACTTGCGTTTGCCTCATTCTCTGTAGGATCAGCCGGTCCTTAAAACCAACGTTGTTCTGTTTCGCTTTAGAACCAGCCAGCCCTTAGAACCAGCGTTTTTCTCATTCTCTTAGAAGCAGCGGGTCCTTAAGTCTAGCGTTGTCCTCATTGTCCTTAGAACCAGCGTTTTTATCATTCTCCTTAGAACCAGCCGGTCCTTTGAACTAGCGTTTTCCTCATTTTCCTTAGAACGAGCGGGTACTTAGAACCAACGTTTTCCTCATTCTCCATAGAACCAGCCTGTCCTTATAATCAGCGGGTTTTTAGAACTAGCGTTACTCTCGTTCTCCTTAGAACCAGCCGGTCCTTAGAACTAGCGTTTCCCTAATTTTTCCTTAGAACCAGCCGGTCCTTAGAACCAGCATTTTTCTTATTCTCCTTAGAACCAACCGGCCTTTAGAATCAGCGTTTTTCTCATTTTCCTTAGAACCACCCGGATGTTAGAACCAGCGTTCTCTTCATTCTCCTTAGCACCAGCCGGTCCTTAGAATTAGCGGGTTCTTAGGGCCAGCGTTTCTTTCGTTCTCCTTAGAATCAGCCGGTCCTTAGAACTAGCATTTTCTAAAATTTTCCTTAGAACCAGGCGCTCCTTAGAACCAGATTTTTCCTCATTCTTCTTAGAACCAGCCGATCCTTAAAACCAGCGTTGCTCTCATTCTCTATAGAACCAGCCGGCCCTTTAAACCAGCGTTTTCCTTATTTTTCTTAGAACCAGCCGGCCCTTAAACCAGCGTTTTCCTCATTCTCCTTAAAATCAGCCGGTTTTCAGAACCAGCGATTTTCCCATTTTCCTTGTTTATTTTGTTCTCCGTACAATAAGCCGGCCCTCAGAACTAGCGTTTTCCCTATTCTCCTTAGAATAGGCCAGTTTTTAGAACAAGCATATTTCTCATTCTCTTAAGAACTAGCGGGGTTTTAGAACCAGCGTTTTCCTCTTTATCTTTAGAACCAGCCGGTCCTTAGAGCCAGCGCTTTCCCCATTCTTCTTAGAACAGCCTGTCCTTAAAACCAACGTTGTACCCATTATCCTTAGAACCAGGGGGTTCTTAAAGACAGAGTTTCTCTCATTCTCCTTAGAACCAGCGCTTTTCCCATTCTCCTTAGAACCAACGGGTCCTTACAACCAGCGTTTTTCTCATTCTTCTTAGAATCAGCCGGTCTTTAGAACCAGCGTTTTTTTTCATTATCCTTAGAACTAGCAAGACCTTATAACCGGCGCTTTTCCTATTCTCCTTAGAACCAGCCGGTCCTTAGAACCAGCACATCCCTCATTCTCCCTAGAACCAGCCGGTCCTTAGAGCCAGCGTTGTCCCCATTGTCCTTAGAACCAGTGGGTCTTTTAACTAGTGTTTTTTCTCATTTTCCTTAGAACCAGCGGGTCCTTAGTATCAGCGTTTTCCTCATGCTCCTTAGAACCAGCCGGTTCTTAGGACCAGCGCTTCCATCGTTCTCCTTAGAACAGGCGGTCCCTTAAACAGGCGTGTTCCTCATTTTTCTTAGAACTTTACTTTAGAACCAGCGGGTCCTTAGAACTAGCGTTTTTCTAATTTTCTTTAGAACGAGCGGGTCCTTATAATCAGCGGGTCCTCAAAGCCAGCGTTTCTCTCCTTCTCCTTAAAATCAACCGGTTCTTAGGACTTGCGTTTTTCTATTTTTTTCTTAGAACCAGCCGCTCCTTACAACCAGATTTTTCCTCATTCCCTTTAAAACCAGACGGTTCTTAGAACTAGCGTTGTCCTCATTCTCCTTAGAAGCAGCCGGTCCTTAGAACCAGCGTTGTCCTCATTCTCCTTAGAACCAGTCGGCCCTTAGAGCCAGCGTTTTCCTCATTCTTCTTAGAACCAGCCGGTCGTTAGAACCAACGTTTTTCTCATTCTCCTTAGAATAAGCCGGTTCTTAGAACCAACGTTTTCTTCATTCTCCTTAGAACCAGCCGGTCCTTACAACCAGATTTTTCCTCATTCTCCTTAAAACCAGACGGTTCTTAGAACCAACGTTTTCCTCATTCTCCTTAGAACCGGCCGGTCCGTAGAACCAACGTTTTCTTCATTGTCCTTAGAACCAGCCGGTCCTTAGAACCGGCGTTTTTCTCATTCTTCCTAGAACCAGCGTTTTCCTCATTCTCATTAGAACCAGCCCGTCCTTACAGCCAACGTTGTTTTTATTCTCCTTAGAACCAGCCGGTCCTTAGAACCGGCGTTTTTCTCATTCTTCCTAGAACCAGCGTTTTCCTCATTCTCATTAGAACCAGCCCGTCCTTACAGCCATCGTTGTTTTTATTCTCCTTAGAACCAACCGGTCCTTAGAACCAGCGTTTTCTTCATTCTCCTTAGAACCAGCCGGTCCTTAAAACCAGCGTTTTCCACATTCTCCTTAGAACCAGCCGGCGCTTAGAACCAGCGTTTTACTCATTCTTTTTAGAACCAGCCGGTCCTTAGAATCAGCGTTTTTCTCATTCTCCTTAGAACCAGCCGGTCCGTAGCCTTAGCGTTTTTTCATTCGTCGTAAAACCAGCCGGTCTTTAGAGCCAGTGTTTCTCTCCTGCTTCTTAGAACCAACCGGTTGTTAGAACCAGCGTTTTTCTCATTCTTCTTAGGACCAGCGTTCTTCTCATTGTCCTTAGAACCAGCGGGTCCTTAGAACCAGCGTTTTCCTCATTCTCCTCAGAGCTAGCCGGTCCTTAAAGCCAGCATTTTTCTAATTTTCCTTAGAACGAGCGGATCCTTAGAACCAGCGTTTTTCTCATTTCCCTTAGAACCAGCCGGTCCTTAGAATCAGCGGGTTCTTAGAACCAGTGTATCTCTCGTTCTCCTTAAAACCAGCCGGTCCTTACAACTAGCGTTTTCCTAAATTTTCCTTACGACCAGCCGCTTCTTAGAACCAGATTTTTCCTCATTCTCCTTAGAAGCAGCCGGTCTTTAAAACCAGCGTTTCTCTCGTTCTCCTTAGAATCAGCCGGTCCTTAGGACTAGCGTTTCTCTAATTTTTCCTTAGAACCAGCCGCTCCTCACAACTAGATTTGTCCTCATTCTCCTTAAAATTAGACGGTTGTTAGAACTAGCGTTATCCTCATTCTCTTTAGAACCACCCAATCCTTAGAACCAGCGTTTTCCTCATTTTCCTTAGAACCAGCCGGTTCATAGAGCCAGCGTTTTCCTCATTCTCCTTAGAACCAGCCGGTCCGTAAAATCTGCATTTTTCATTCTTCTTAAAACTAGCCGGTCTTTAGAGCCAGTGTTTCCCTCATTCTTCTTAGAACCAACCGGTTGTTGGGACCAGCGTTTTCCTCATTCTCCTCAGAACTAGCCGGTCCTTAGAGCCAGCGTTTTCCTCATTCTCCTTAGAACAAGCGGGTCCTTAAAACTAGTGTGTTTCTCGTTCTCCTTAGAACCAGCCGGCCCTTAGAACCGGCGTTTTCCATATTCTTCTTAGAACCAGCCAGTGCTTAGAATCAGCATTTTCCTCATTTTTCTTGGAACCAGCTGGTATTTTAGAAACAGCGTTTTCCTCATCCTCCTTAGAACCAGCAGGTCCTTAAAACCAACGTTTTCCTCGTTCTCCATAGAACCAGCCGGTCCTTAGAACCAACGTCTTCCTCATTCTCATTAAAAGTAGCCGCTTCTTAAAAATAGCCTTTTCCTTATTCTTTTTAGAACAAGCCGGTCCTTAGAACTAGCGTTTTCGTCATTCTCCTGAGAACCAGCGTTTCCCTATTCTCCTTAGAACCAGCCGGTTCTTAAAACCAGCGTTGTATCCATTGTCCTCAAAACCTGCGGGTTCTTAGAACCAGAATTTTTCTCATTCTCCTTAGAACGAATGTGTCGTTAGAACCAGCGTTTTCCTCACTTTTCTCAGAACCAGCGGAACTAGCGTTTTCCTCATTCTTCTTAGAACCAGCGGATCCGTAGAACCATCGTTTTCTCATTCTCTTTAGAACCAGCCGGTCCTTAGAACCAGCGTTTTCCTCATTTTATTTAGAACCAACAGGTCCTTAAAACTAGCGTTTTACTTATTCTTATTACAACCAGCCGGTCCTTAGGACCAGCAATTTCCTCATTTTCTTTAGGACCAGCCGGTTCTTAGGACCAGCGCTTTCCTCGTTCTCCTTAGAACTAGTCGGCTGTTAGAACCAGCGTTTTCCTCATTCCTCTTAGAACCAGGCGGCTCTTAGAACCAGCGTTTTCCTCATTCTCATTAGAGCCAGCCGGTCCTTAGAGCCAGCGTTTTCCTTATTCTCCCTAGAACCAGTCGGTCTTTAGAACTAGCGTTTTTCTCATTCTTCTTAGAATCAGCGCTTTTCTCATTCTCTTTATAAATAGCCGGTCCTTAAAGCCAGTGTTTTCCTCATTCTTCTTAGAACCAACCAGTTGTTAACCCTAACGTTTTCCTCATTTTCCGTAGAACCAGCCAGTTGTTAACCCTAACGTTTTCCTCATTTTCCGTAGAACCAGCCGATCCTTAGAACCAGCGTTTTTCTTATTGTCCTTAGAACCAACAGGTCCTTAGAACCAGCGTTTTCCTCATTTTCCTTAGAACCAGCGGGTCCTTGGAACGAGCGTTTTCCTCACTCTGCTTAGAATTAGCCGGTCCTTAGAACCAGCGGGTTCTTTGAACCAGCGTTTTTCTCATTCTTTTTAGAACCAGCCGGTCCTTAGATCCAGCGTTTTTCTCATCCTCCTTTGAACTAGCTGGTCTTTGGAACCAGCGTTTACCTCATTCTCCATAAAACCAGGCGGTTTTTAGAACTAGTGCCTCATTCTCCATAGAACTAGCCAGTTTTTAGAATCAGCGTTTCTCTCATTCTCCTTAGAACCAGCCGGTCCATAGAGCCAGTGTTTTCCCTATTCTTCTTAAAACCAACCGGTTGTTAGAACCAGCGTTTTCCTCATTCTTCTTAGAACCAGCCAGTCCTTAAAACCAGCGTTTTTCTATTTGTCCTTAGAACCAGCGGGTTCTTAGAACCAGCGTTTTCATCATTGTCCTTACAACCAGCCGGTCCTTAGTACCAGCGTTTTCCTAATTTTCCTTAGAACCAACGGGTCCTTAGAACCAGCGCTTTTCTCATTCTTCTTAGAACCAGCCGATCCTTAAAGCCAACGGGTTCTTAGAATCAGCGCATTCCTCATTCTTCTTAGAACCAATCGGTTGTTAACCCTAGCGTTTTCCTCATTTTCCGTAGAACCAGCCGATCCTTAGAACCAGCGTTTTTCTTATTGTCCTTAGAACCAACAGGTCCTTAGAACCAGCGTTTTCCTTATTTTCCTTAGAACCAGCGGGTCCTTAGAACGAGCGTTTTTCTCACTCTGCTTGGAACCAGCCGGCCCTTAGAACCAGCAGGTCCATAGAGCCAGTGTTTTCCCTATTCTTCTTAAAACCAACCGGTTGTTAGAACCAGCGTTTTTCTCATTCTTCTTAGAACCAGCCGGTCCTTAGAACCAGCGTTTTTCTAATTGTCCTTAGAACCAGCGGGTTCTAAGAACCAGCGTTTTCATCATTGTCCTTACAACCAGCCGGTTCTTAGTACCAGCGTTTTCCTAATTTTCCTTAGAACCAACGGGTCCTTAGAACCAGCGCTTTTCTCATTCATCTTAGAACCAGCCGATCCTTAAAGCCAACGGGTTCTTAGAATCAGCGCATTCCTCATTCTTCTTAGAAGCAGCTGGCCTTTAGAGCAAGTGGTTTCCTCCATCTTCTTAGTATCTACCGGTTGTTAGAATTAGCGTTTTACTCATTCTCCTTAGAACACACCGGTTGTTAGAGCCAGCGCTTTCTCTATTCTCCTTAGAACCAGCCGGTTTTTAGAAGCAGCGTGGTCCTCATTCTCCTTAAAAACAGCCGGTATTTAGAACCAGCGTTTTTCTCATTCTCCTAAAAATCATCCGGCCTATAGAAATAGCTTTTTCTCATTTCCCTTAGAACCAACGGGCTTTTAGAACCAGCCTTTGTCCCATTCTCTTTAGAAACAGCCGGTCCTTAGAGTCGGCGATTTTATCATTCTCCTTAGAATTAGCCGGTTCTTGAAACTAACGTTTTCCTCATTCTCATTAGAACTAGCGTTTTTTATTGTCTTTACAACCAGCGGGTATTTAGAACCAGCGTGTTTCTTATTCTTCTTAGAACCAGCCGGTCTTAAAAGCCAGCATTTTTCTCATTCTTCTTAGAAACATCTAGTTTTGAGAACCTGCGTTTTTGCTTTTTCGCTTTAGAACCAGCCGGATCTTAGAACCAACGTGTTTTTAATTCATCTTCGAACCAGCGTTTTCTTCATTCTTCTTAAAGCCAACGGGTTCTTAGAACCAGCGGATCCCTAGAACCGGCGGATCCTTAGAACCAGCGGGTCCTTAGAACCAGCGAATCCGTAGAACCAGGGTTTTTCTTATTTTTCTTAGAGCCAACGGGTCCTTAAAACCAGCGGATCCTTAGAACCAGCGGGTCCTTGGAACCAGCGGATCTTTAGAAGCAGCGCTTTCCTCATTCTTTTTAGAACCAGTAGGTTCTTAGAAAAAGCGTTTTTCTTAATCTTCTTAGAATCAACGGCTCTTTAGAACCAGCGGGTCCTAAAAAACAGCATTTTTCTTATTCTCCTTAGAAACAGCCGGTCCCTAAAACCGGCGTTTTACTTTCTCCTAATAAACGACCGGTTCTTAGAACTAGCGCTTTCCTTATTCTCCTTAGCACCAACGGGTCTTTAAAACCAAACGTTTTGCTCATCCTCCGTAAAACCAGCCGGCTCATAAAACCAGCGTTTTCTTCATTCACCTCAGAATAAGCCGCCCCTTAGAATTAGCGTATTTCTCTTTTTCCTTAAAACCAGCCGGCCCTTAGAATTAGCGCATTTCTCTTTTTCCAGCGATTGCCCCATTCTCCTTAGAACCAACGGGTCCTTAAAACCAACGTTTTCCTCATCCTCCGTAGAACCAATCGATGTCTAAAACCAGCGTTTTCCTCAATTTTTTTAGAACCAGCCGGTCCTTAGAGCCAGCGTTTTTGTCATTCTTTTTAAAAACAGCAGTTCTTTTGAACTAGCGTTTGCCTTAATTTCCATAGACCACCCCGGTTAGAACCAGTGTTTTTGTCATTCTCCTTAAAACCAACAACTCCTTAAAACCAGCGTTTCCGTCAGTCTTCTTAGAAATTAGCCGGGCCACAAAACTAGTAATTGTCTTATTCTCCTTAGAACCAACGAGTCTTTAGAACAAGAGTTTTCCTCGTTCTCTTTAGAAACAGCCCATTCTTAGAACTTCCTAGTCCTTAAAACGTTTTCCTCATTCGTCTTAGAACCTACCTGTCCCTAGAACCAGCAAGTTTTTGGAGCCAGCGTTCTACTCATTCTCCATAGAACCGGCCGGTCCTTCGAACCAACGCTTTTCTCAGTCTCCTTAGAAGCAGCGAATCCTTAAAATCAGCGTATTTTTCATTATTTTTAACACCAGCCACTCCTTAGAACCAGCCTTTTCCCTCATTCTTCTTAGAACCAATTGGTTCTCAGAACCAGCGTTTTCCTCATTATCCGTAGAAATATAGCATGGGCTTTTGAATTAGAATCCAAGTCCAACAGTCGCCAAACCTACTGAATCCAAAGTGACCCAAATAAGCAGAGTGCATGGTAATGGCGAGCGATACGCTTTGCCGTAATTTTGAATCTGTTATATTGAAAATAATATAAAAAAATATTACAATTTAATTAACAATTGTATATATAAAACGAGAATTAAATTACCGTAAGAGTTGTATTTGATCGCGAATCTAGAAAGTGTGCTCAATAGTTATTTAAGCTAAATTCAATGGAAAGCCGCAGACCTGCGAAACTCAGATCAGTTAACTAAAATTGTAATTGCCTTTGTATCACCCTTTGCTGCAAAACCTGAGTGTCCATAGATCGCGAGTCTACAAACCCGCTTGAACATCCTGCAGCTCTAACAACTGCGCTTGCTTGCAGATGCGCAGTATAGTTTTCGCACAGCTAGAATTCTGAAAATCGACGGTGTATTTACTTTCATAACCTTATATAAGCATGGTCTGTAAAGTAGCCCCTGTCGGGGCATTTGCACAACTGGTCTGGACGACTAAATCAGTGCCAAGCAAAAATCTCAGAATGAACAGAAGTCGGGACTTTGTCCCTTCACAAGATGATACAATATTCGTACTCTAAGTGCGTGCAATACTTGTACGCCATGTTATCGGCAATAGTTACCTGGAATAAGCTTTTCCATAGTATCAATGATGTGAAGATATTAGAAGAAGGTGAAAAGTACGTAGAACACTATTAAAGCACATTTTAGGTAGGCATGTTAAGATTATCTCCCGTACAACCCTTGTAACGAATTCAATAGCAATACGCTTGGCTTGACACATATCCTTTAAAACTCCATGGGACCAAGCAAATCTCGTTTCTCCGTTTATTCTCCAAAAAGTTTTCCTACCAAACTAAACCTTTTAAGTGCAGACATGACACTTTCTCTGTTCCAAAGATCTTTGGTGTCCCAGTAAGATCTCTGTGATTCTTTAAGTGCTATTGGCAAAAAAAGTAATAGCGATAAAAGATGTTTTTTCAAGAAGTTTAGAGCTAGCCAAGATGCATGTGCAGACAACCCTCTCTGTTTGGAAGTATAGTTTCGGATTCCCAGGACTTGTCTATACATTGTCAGTTGTCTGCATCGCAATGCGTTAAGAAATCAAATGTGCAACACGCACGGTGAATGTCTTGAAAATAAAATGCCAACAACAGGTAGAGTTAGGGAGTCCGTGACACGGCCATTCCACGCCAGGGTTCTGCCCTTGTCAAAGGCGATAAGGGCGGCCGTCTCCGTCACCCTTATAAAGGATCTAATTTTTGACTGGTCTCTACGTCAACACTAGACCAATTATAAAGAAGATGCAAGTAATCCTCAAGGAGTTGCCAAGACGTTTTAGGCCGATGATGTCTCTAGTGCCGTGACGAAAGAAATACGTTTTAGGCCGATGATGTCTCTAGTAGTGTGCAGGGGGAATTTTGCGGGTATAGCGAAGAGGGGATGCAGATTTGTCGCGCTATGGAACATGTTGCCTATACATTCATATCTCGTATATAAAATAATAATGCTTAAACAACTGACTGCGTTGTGTTACCTTTCTCTATGTATTTGCAATTCTTGAGCCCAAAGTTGTGGCCAAATGTATGCTTAAATACGTTTGTTAATTGCATTTAATATATCTCCTATTGAGAACTATTAATATATCTCCTATTAAGAACTAGCTAAGCTTTTTATGGATAAGATGATATAACATTACATTTAAACAGATTTAATTTGAAGGTCTTAGAGAACGATAGTGTAAAGCTGTTTTCTTTCGTAAGCGGACTTGTTACATCACCTGTTATAACCGTTTGGACAACGCTTATGTGGTTGGTTTTGATTGGCTGGCTTGCTCAACTAAATGTTATTACACGAACGTAGATTTCTCTTAGCCCCCTGGATTGCTCCGCCGGAGTGCTCGGAATTGCCAGTGACGCTGGTTGCCCAATCACTCATCATGATCTGTGTTACTACCCCGCTCGGATGTGTACTTTGTACGGCAATGACCAGCTCGCGCGTCACCCGTTGCCGATGCCCGGGCAAAATTCGATTTTTCATAATATTGCGTACCAAGCGTACTATTAAAATGATCGCACACAAATTAGTCACTCGACGGTATTGTCGTACGTTGTTAAACTCAACAGTGACACGTCTACTTACTTACTACGCTAGGCCATGCGTTCTGTATATGTACGGGTCTGCACAGTACGCCAACTCGTACACGAACGCCGCTAACTGGCCTGATCAGCTTCCGGCGACACCGACGGCTTCTCGACCGTTCTTTTGCATGATATTCGCGCCGCACTCTCACTTAGACCCGTACAAGTAGGGCGTTGTCGAACGGGACGCTTCCTAATGTGGGCACATCGAACAAAGTGTACGTGACACTCCCCCCGGAAATGATAAGCCTTTGTATGTACTGTGAGTGCGACCGTCGTTCGTTGTAATGGACGTACGAATGCGCTGTGAGACGCGAAAAGCCGACTTGTGTGCTGCGTGCTTTGAATTGCGTTGCCTTTGCCGAGGAAGAGAAGAGCAGGCAAAGAGAGATCGGGAGGGATGTCGAGGAGATGGACCTCTTTGTATCCTTTGTTGACGGTACAGCAGTTGGATGGGTCTTCGTAGTGTGAGGCCTTCATTCTTTGCATGCAAAAGATCGTCTTCTTCGCGCGCCTGTCTAAGGAATGACACCGAAAAGGAAACGAAATGCCCTAGAGAGGGAATTGTCGTTTAGAATCCATAAATCGCCGACCTATTAGTCAAGATGCTCTAGAATCTTAATTATATTTCCTGCTGCTAACCCTTTGAATAAAAGCGCTTTATTTGAGAGATTGACACTGCAGTGTGTCTGCCTAGAGACTCGCAGCAATAGTAGACATTTTGCGCTCATTCTGAACAGATTCTGAACAGTCTATATTAAAAATGCAATTTATTTAAAATATAGCCCACTATTAGTTGTAAAGTTTGTACTAAAATATGTTTTTATTGTTTTCAGTTTCGATACTTTACCAGGCACGTGTCCCTTGGTCTTGAATTGCGTTCAAGATGCTATGATTTGAGTCTTTTTTAGTTATCCACCGTCATATTGCAGGAATTAATATAGTTTTACTGCTTTGCAGTCAAACAAGTTTGCACTGTCTTTAAGTAATTGTTTCTGTTTGTTCAAAGAAGCCTCTTTAGCTTCTTCAATTACCATATTTATGCTTGATGAAAAAAACATGCTCGTAATTTGACTGATTTACATCGCAAAATTGTTTAGTTTCTTCTTGATAACTTAAACGCCTTTTGTAGTCTCAGGGATAAAATATTATCACATGATTTATTTACACACCAGATTGGGTAAAATATACAATAGTACAATCGATATCACTACAGTCTCGTAATGATATTAATATTAAAACATTAATATAATTATTATGATGAGAATAAAATATTATGTGTGATGGATTTGAACTTAGAACACTGAACTAAGTCTTTATACTGTTTTAAATCGGAAGCAGTGAATTCGGCGTCAAAATATATATTTGCTTGTTATACCCTTTAATATAATAGTCGCGAGTTAATGGAAATAGGGGAATTATGCCAACAGTATACGCTAAACGTATGCTGTTGGCATAATTTATTATAATTTAAGCATGTTTGCTACGTCTAATAGCTTTGCCAATAAATATAATAGTGTTCAACATTTTTGCTAAATTTAAACATTAAAATTAAATAAAATATTACATTTAAACATACATTAGTGTCATATTTATAGTCACTTACCTAACACAGGTGTAAGCTTTTTAATGGATTTAGTCTCGTTTAAACTTTAAGAAAAATAAACGCATGTTTGTAAAATAATCTTAGACAATCGGATGTTTCGTCGCAAGAATCTCGCTATACTTGGAAAAGTCGTTTGTTGTGGAAGGGGCACTGTTTCGTTCATAGAATCCTCCATGATATCGAGTCTGCCGGCCATTTAAATGACAATGTCACGCAATGTGCTTTTTCTAAGTTCGTTAGGAATTTTCAAGATGCCATAAGGTCAAAAATTGCAAATATGAGTGTTGATAATATCGGGAAGACCTGCCCGGTACGGGGACTCTCATATGAGCCCTGAAAAAATAACGTCATAAGGGAAGCGTTACCTCACCTTGAGCTACTCGCGGTTTTTACTATCAGAATATTTTACTCAAATGAAGATTTCTCTGAATGCAACAGAGTCACCTCTATTGAATTAAATTATTTTCTCTACGCCTTTTTTTGACAACCGCATTGTTGGCGTTCGTGATAGACTAAGATATATCTGTAACACGTTTCACGACTTTTAATATTTCGAACAGCATTGCGTACTCATTCCTGGACGTAAATAAGCGTATGGAACGAATGTAGCAGCAGAGCCGTGTTCGACCGTGGCATGCTGCTTCCAGATTTATCATTTTATTTTACATCCAACACCAACAGAAATATTAACGGCCCGCCTCTGAGAATTCCCAATACGACAACTATAAATTTAAACCACAATTATTTATTATTATTATTATTATTAGCGACTGGCTACACGCACTCCCCGCTGACTCATTGGGTGCCCGCCTTGACGACCAATCCACCTGGATCTGCGTTGGCCTGAGACTGGGAGCTGATTTGGTAGAGCCACACAGATGCACTTGTGGCGAGCCTGTCGGACTCCTGGCCAGACACGGCCTGTCTTGCGCTCACTCGGCGGGCTGGCGCCCACGTCACACCGCTCTGAATGACATTCTTGCAAGATCGTTGCGAAAGGCCGGAATCCCTTGCGTCCTGGAACCGCCTGGTCTTTCTAGAGACGATAGCAAGCGGCCCGACGGCTTGACTTTGGTACCTTTCTGCAAGGGTCGTTCCCTGGTGTGGGATGCAACGGTGACCGACTCTCTGACTCCCTCCCTTGTCGGTCCCGGCGCTTCTCGCCCAGGAACTCCCGCTTCCCGCGCCGAGACATCAAAGATAAGAAAGTATGCGAACTTAGGCCGGGCGTACCACTTTTCACCCTTCGCATTCGAGACGCTGGGTGGCCCTGGGCCCCTCACAACAACGCTAATTTCCCAGTTTGGCGACGCTTTACAGCAGACTACGATGGACAAAAGGGCGGGCACTTTCTTTTGCCAAAGGCTTTCCCTAGAGATTCAGAGAATTAACGCGATGTTGGTGCTCGGAACTATGAAAGACTGGATGGACCCGCGTCTTCGCGCAGGGGTCGGGCAAGACTCCCACTTGGACACGAGTGATAGATGAGGAGTGAACCATTGGCGCCGTGGACTTATTGATTTAATACACTACTCAGGTATTAAAATTGTTAGTATGAATGCTCGAGCCATCATCTTTTCTTAATTCTTATTAATATTTTCGTTTTTTAAATTACATTATTAGGTTTACATCTCAATATATGTTACGCATATCATGTCTGTATCATTAACACTACTATATTTAACATTAGATTATAGAAGTAATAGCAAAGAGCGTACATTTTCTTAACCTATGAGTGGCCGAGCTATCACAACGCAGCAACACATACACTAAACAATTGGACAATTTGGAATCATTAAACAATTTAATCAATCAAATAAAAAAATGTGTTGATTGTTTGCTGGCCGTCTGTAAGTACACATTTTTGACTTGTTAGGTCTAAACGTTTATGTTATTATTATTTATTGTTACATCACTTTTAGGTATTGTTGATTACATTACACGTATTCATTAAATCTCGGAAATGGCATTCATTTCCGTTAATCTTGGACATATATAGAATATGTTGTATACGCATCTCCGGAAAGTGTCAGCGGCCTAACGCCCAGCCGACATGTTTCATGTTAACATTTGGTGCATACACGGCCGCAAAATGTGCAGCAATACTTATCGGAAGGGTTATGGAACCCAGTGGGATGGCACAGTCTGTGGTGGAACCCATAGACAGAGTAGCGGGTGAGAGCGTGACGCTGCTCGAAGAGCGGTTCCATCCATGTATTGTCCAACGTTGCCGGAGTTTTGTAGAACGCTTCTGGCACTCCCCTAATCTTCATCTCAAAGTGCCTACGGAATTCTCGCAGTGACGCGGTGGTCAGAAGTTGAAAGCGGTTTACCAAATTCTCTATGAACGGCGTGGCCCTCGACAGACTATAAGTTAGCCTGTTTTGTGCGTGCCTAGGAAAGCCCAAATCTCTCTTAAGGAACGCCCTCGCCGTGTCGTGAGCGCTAAGCTGCTAAGCGGATAGGTGTTCCCAAATTAGTGTAACTATGTATTATGTGTGTATGTTATTAGTCCCAAATTAGTGTAGTAATGCCACCGAGGTCACCTTCAGGTTAAACAGTATTAAAGCTGTCTTTACTGAGAGCTTCTGTGGAGCCAGGATTGAGGTCATAGCGACGATGCTGCTATTAATTCGCTGAGATATGTGGGCCACGAAAGATCTGCCGCTTGAAAATACAGCGTACAGTGATTGGTTTATGTTATGGCAATGCAACTATCTAAGCGAAAACAGAAATTTCTATAACAGCGTTTGTCAATGGCGTGACGCACCACTTGGACTACCAGTGTCCAAGCAATTATACTGTATCACACTTTTATGACAAACTATACGATGAGTTCGATGATTACCCTATACAAAAAAAGGTTTGCCTTGGCATAAAGGATTTTTTACAACATCAACCGGGTTATTGCGGTTATTGTAGCGCCAACGTGCAAAGGTAAACTCGATTTTACTACCCCAAAGGTCATCCTCATTTAAACTTGAACTAAACGACGAATGTGTGCACGTGTGCATGGGGCTTACTACTGCTTAGTATACACCACTCGGTAATCTCACCGCCAGCTGATAGTCACTAGAATCATACATTTTATTAATTAACTGATTCAGTGCTAATTTAGTCCATTGTTAGGTTTGTTGATCGTTGTTTGTTTTAGACTTTATGAAGACCAGTGACATGGTCCGTGTTTTGTGAGGCTTTTTTTTTATGACTAACTGGAAAATGCTGTTGAACACGCGGGCACCGCAGCAAGAGAGCTCCCTGCAAGTGCGGGCCGGTAGTGTGGGACTCCAACCCACTAAAAACCAGTCGTGTCCACGTCCCCCACACTGACTGGGAACTGATTGCGCATAACAACAAGCAGTCAGGGGCGGGCGAGTCTACTGCTCCTGGGGGATGTGTTCCCCGGGAGCCTCGGGGAGCCGCGAGCGGACTTAAAGGGAGGCCCTTGTCTTTTCTTGCAGTATGTTCTCTAAAAGCTTGGGTCACTTTGATATTGATTCCGTCAATTTCGTAGTGAGGTCGTGTAAGTTAAGAGCTGGGTTGTTACTCAAAACCTCCGCTAGGCTTGCGCGCTGCTCCACCCATGACGGACACCTAAGCACCGTGTGCTCTGGAGTGTCGTCGAGTCCATCGCCGCAGTGGACGCACGTGGGGCTGAGGACTTTCCCAATCCTGAACACGTACGACTGGAAGTCGCCGTGACCTATGAGGACTTGGGTTGTGTAAAATGTAATTTCCCCCCCGGCCGGTTGAGCCAGCTTCTGATATTTGGGATCAGGGTGCGGAGGCTGGCGCCTGGAGCACCCTGTTCTAGGCCTTCCCACTCCTCCTGCTAGAGGTCGATTGTACGCTGACGTTCCTTGTCTTTTTTGAGACCTGGGTTATCCCATAAGCCTGTAAATCTTACGGGATCGTTTCGGCAAGGACGAGAGCCGCCGCGGCGCTGACCGTCCTGTACGCTGAGATTACCCTGAGAGCTCCCACCCTCTGGGCCCGACGCAGGCGAGTCCTGTTCGCGGCGAATTTTAGTGTGTCGGTGGGCCAGGCCGGAGCTCCGTACAGGGCAACCGACTCTGCCGCGGACATAATTATTCGTCTTCTCAGCTGCCATGGACCATATGTGTTGGGCATGAGACGTGCGAAGTCATTGACCGTCACCCGCCGCATGTGTTCGATACCGCGGAGACCCCTGTCAAGGGTAATCCCGAGGTACCTTACGTGGTTGACGAGTGCGATCTCCTGGCCATCTAGGCGGAAGTGAAGGCCCCGCTTCTTGCATCCAGCAGGCGACGTCGGCAAGTGCCTCGTTCGCACGGCTCTGCAGCAGGTCCTCGGTCCGAGCCTGAACGGTTAGGACGAGGTCGTCAGCGTAAGAAGGGGGCTGACGCCGGGAGGGAGATCCCTCAGCCGCAGCACGTCGTCATAGGTTATAATACATAGCAGGGGGCCAAGTATGGATCCCTGTAGCACCCCTGCAGTCATGTTAAAAACGTACCCGTGGGATTGGATTGTCCTATCATGTAGATAATTCGATAAAAGCTTCCGAAGATAAAAGGGAACCTTTTTCCTGTGGGGAGTCCCTAGGATGACTCTCCACAGTAGGCTGTTAAAAGCGTTCTTGACGTCCAGTAAAATCGCGAGGAACAAGTCCCGTCTTCTATGCGGGGACTCGCGGAGGAGTTCGACATGCGTCTGGATCCGCTTTATGGCGCCGATGGTTGAGTAGCCCTTGCGGAATCCGTACTGGGCGTCGGACAGCAGGTCGCTCTTCTACGCGAAGTCCCGGAGGCGTACCTCTACGATGGATTCGAATGCTTTGGCCAAGGAGCCGGGGAGGCAGATCGAGCGGTAGGAGCCGGGGCCCTTGGGTATGAGAACAAGATTTGCGGCCTTCCATGCCGCAGAGAACGAGCCCGTCCGGAACATCCCAGTCGCCGCGGCGGCTACTGCTTCCGGGTATTCCGTCATTAGCAGCTTGACCGCGGAGACCGGAACGCCGTCGGGGCCTGGTGCCTTTCCCTCCTTGAGGTGCTTACTTGAGGGGACTTCTGGAGGATCCTGTTCTTCCGTCCCTGAGGCCTCCAGGTAGGGGGCGGTCAAAAGGAACATATCTTGGGAAGAGGACTGATATTGCCTCCTAGGCCTCGTCCGGCGTGAGGTCCACTCTCCGGTTGAAAGGCGGGCACCCTCTTACCATCTTGTATGGGCGGCCTCAGGGATCGTCTTCCAGTTCTTCGAGAAAGGCTCTCCCAGAAGGTTCCTTGCTTCTGTAGATTTTTCTGCGTAAGAGAGTCCGCAGCCTCAAGGGGGCACGCCTCCGGGCGCTCGTAAAAAAGCGCCGCTCTCGAAGGCACCTCTTTCTTAGGTGTCCGATCTCCGCAGTCCACCAGTGCTTTGGTGTGCCGCGGCGCCTCGCATTCGTGCCACGCCCCGAGGGAGCCCTGCACGCTACCTCTAGGAGCTTCTGAAGGCCCGTCATCGAAGCGGGCGGGCCGTCCGGGCCGTCCGGGCCTATGGAGGCCCTAAGGAACTCCCGTAGTTCGGCGGCTCCCTAACGTCTCATAGGCGGATGCAGCCTTGAAGATGGTTGCTTTAAGTTGGTCGTCACGTGAAATTCGATTATATGGTGGTTACTTAGTGATTCTTCGTCGTGTAAAACTCTCCAGTTTAAAATTCTGTGAGCCTCTGCCCGGCGTTTGATAGTTAGGTCTATACAAGAGGTGCGCCCTGCCCTGTGGAATCTCCGGTTCGTAGCGGCGGAGCCCCACGCGCCGGCGGAGGCATTAAATTCTCCTGTTATATTTAAAAGCTTGTCATTTTAGGTTAAAGATGCGCTCAACGTTCGCCACGTCAATGCAAGTAAAACCGTAGCCGCTGCCATGTCCTAAGATCCGGGAGTGGCAGCGACGGTCAAGTACAATGGTTGTTGCCCTCTCGCCGTCGGTTAACCGGTCCGGGCGGTTCTCTTCTGCCCACGAGACATTGGGCTCGCTCAACAGCAGCACGTCTGTTTTGGCTCTGCTACTGACCTCTTCAAGCATTGCATATCCTGCCCTGCTACGGCTGCAGTTTAGCTGTAGAGCTTTGAGAATCTGAGTCATTTCTTGAGTTAGGAGAGCACTGGGTGTTGGGGGCCATGGAGGCCCGGGGGCCCGCAAGGGGTGATACCCCTTGTACCCTCTTGCGGCCCCTCTGAGTTACCAGGGTAAAGACTTCGGCATTCACCGCGGCACTGGGGAGGTCTCCGGGAGTGGATTGGGCCGCTGTGGGGCAGGGCCTTGGGGCGGAGAGCGCAGTGCCGCTCGCGTATTGATTCGGCCGTCGCGGCAACGAAGTTCCTTAAGATGTCCTCGAAACTTCGGGCATGCTGCGACGTTGGCTGTGTGCCCCTCTCCGCCGCAGTTAGAGCACGTGGCTTTCCCCGTGCACTCCCTGGAGAGGTGCCCTAGCTTCCCGTATTTATGACAGCGCTTGGCTTTGACTGCGTCAAAGGTGCATGAGGGGGCAGAGGGCCCTAAACGTTGGCACCGTTGTCATGTCGGGACACTGATCCACTCCGAGATGGGGCACGAGGACCACCCCATTTGGATTCGCTTATTGCCGAGAATCTTGCCGGCATCCGCCGGGGCGACTCGAACCAGGGCCGTTCACCGACCGGTAACTCCTTTTTGGGGGGGGGGTCGACCGTCAGTGGTCCTTCACATTGCGCCGCCTTGCGGAGGGCTCTTTGAATGTCTTCGGCAGAGCTACCCTCGATTATGTCCTTTACAGAGAGGCGTCGCATGGAGGAGCAGTCCAGGCTCACGTCCGCCTCCCCGGCTGACTGCAGGGCCCGAAGGGAGGTGCTGGCCCCTCCTTCCGCCACCTCCGCAACTACCAGACGCACATCTCCGCTGGGCAATTGCATGACGTGGTTGAGCCTAACGTTGTGCGCGTTGGGGTCCACCCTGGTCCCCAGCTCCCGGATCATGTTCGCGTAGGTTTTGCCTTCCTTCTTTTTTAGAGGAAAGGTCGTTGTGGGGCTGGGCTTGTTTTTCTTCACGCTGTCTAGGGCCTTCCTTCGCGCCGTAGGAGTGACGGCGAAATATAGGCTTTAAGCTCGGGCCAGGCACTCGAGAAGTTTTCCAACTCCCTTTGCTTCCCCTGGCTAGTTATATGGCAGGAGATAGGTCCAATGCTTCGTGAGCCCACTAGTGCCTTGGCCTTTGTTAACGCATGGTCCAGACGATTCTTCTCCTGGATTAACGTCGCATCCCTAGGGAGCTGTCGTCCCCCGTCTCGCTTATACGACGGGACAGGACTACGCCTGTCCTGTCCCCGGCCACTCCAGCAATTCTCTGGAATTGACAGGCCATGTTCTGCCATACAGCTTTGTCGGAGGGGTCATCCTCCCTGGCCACCAGAATCCGAAGGGGGCTCTCCTTTAGAATGCTCACTCCGAGGTGTGTTATTCTCGTGTAGACGGCTGGTGGCCAACTTCGGTGAGGAGTTGTTTGAGATCCTTTCTTTATGTCCTGGCCTCTTTCACGGTAACCCGGAGCTCCTCCGCCAGGCTCTTAACCATACTGTCCAAGTGTTTCCTGTTGGCCGTGTGGCGAAGCAGTCTGTCCACCAAATCCGTAATCTTCTCCAGGTAGTTCCTGGGTGCCGTTTCGCCGAGGTTGGCCGTTTGCCCGCCAGGAGTCGTCACTGTGTCCGTCGAGGGTTGCGATGCGTCGGCCTCGCTTTTGTCGCGCTCCTTGAGCGACGGTTGGCGGAACATGTTTCTTTAGGCCAGGCTTGTTTAAAAGTCAGTAATTGTGAAAATGATAATTAAAACCTAAGTATCTATAAAAACAATAAGTGAGTCAAATAAATAACCTAAATTAAAAAAAATTAATTTTAAATTGTAAAAAAAACACTAGGGCTCGAACCCAAACCGATCTTCCATCGGTGGGTTTTCCAGTCACCGGTGCTGTCTACTCTGCCACCCGCTACTTCTCCGTAGAAGTAGCTTCGTGCGCACCTGACGGTTGTCGGTGGTATATATACACAAGCACGTAAGTACACAGAATGTGTGTGCGTGTTCACATCCTACATACACACGCCCGTTAGCTTACAGAGTGTGTGTGCGTGTTCACACGTTTCTGCACCACTATATGCACGAAGCTGTTCAGAACACCGATCACGTATATACACAGCGGTCCCACCGAACAACTGATGTCACAGGCCTCCCTGTAAACAGTTCAGCCTGTAAACAGTCGAGCTGCGATGCCGCCGGCGTTTTTTTTTCGAACGCTTAAGAGTCACTATTAGAAACGTTGCACTTTGTTTCCTTTTTTCGTCTGTACGCGGCACCGTTAGCGTGTCTTTTCGCGCGCGTCGTGCACCCTGTCCAAACGGCTATCTAGTGCGAGTGGTCAGCCCGTTATGGGCCTCGGGTTCTCGCGCTTGTTAGCCATCTTTCACGGAGAGAAGCAAAAGGCGACCGATCCTGACGACTGCCAAATGTAGACTGAGGCTGCCATTTGTGAGTTTTGTGAGGCTGCCATTCGCGTAAGCTGTGAGTGTAGTGTAAAGTGCCGGGCATCTGCAGTAATGTCTATATGTAACGCACCTAGAAGACTAATGAAGTCCCCTGAAGCGCTAATTGTTGTATAGTTATTACTTGCAGTAAGTACGTTAAGACAATTACTATGCCTCGAGCACGATGTCGAGATAGAAATAAGTAAGAGTACTGTAATGGATGAGGCAGACACTAAACGGTCGATGATGCAACTCAACAGTAGCATCTGTAACAGCTTAATCTCTAAAAGAACAAATCCGTAGTTTCGTTTATTTCCTGTTTCCGTAATTTTGTTTAGAACGCTGACATTTTGCCGCCTTAAGCACACCTTAACCAGGTTCCACAGTTTTGCTTTCTTTGTAACGTTATCATTCCAAAGTATGCCTGCTCCCACCCTTAGGCCAGAAAAATGTTGTTGACCTGCAGTGCAAGCACTATACTTGTGGTAAATCAAGTGCTGCGCTCCCAGAAAATATTGCAGTACAGTCACACGGAATCTAGAAGTGACCTACAAGAGAATACGTCTATCCGTACTACCATTCTTCTAGCTGACCCCACGCAGAAACATAGCTAGTAAAGGCTCTATGATGGAAACGCCCAAAAGCTAAGGTGCGTCTAAGTTGGTCGCGATTTTCACCCATACCCTGGCATCTTTCGTCAAAATGAGGATAGAACATCCTACTGAGGATAGAGCTTGTTAATCAAAATAGACGTGAAGGGACACTAGTCAAATGGCAGAAAATCCGTCCAGGCAAAAATCCTGTAATGAAGCAATGCGAAAAGCAGTTCCGTGGACGTTAAATCTTGGCTGAGGGTCAACCCGAAAAGCTAAGTCAAATGTCGGGCCTAACAAAAAAAAATGATTTTCAGCCGCCGAGATTCAAGCTTTTATATTACAAGACAGTAAAATGTAGAGAACGGATATACTACCTGACAAATGTCCTGGTACTGAGCAACTAAGGGGAAATTTCGAGTCTTTGAAGGAACTTGGTTTGCTAGGCTGTAGAGAAAGACTATTGCTACAACACGTTTTCTATCAACTGCTTGAAAGATCTATGCATTTGCAGCGTACATGAACGCAATAATAATAATAACCCGCAATAATACTCGGCTTATCTTCTAAAGTGTGCCAGTCTGCTGTAACTATAGCGGTCGCCGTACAGACTTGCTGCAGCATCTTTATATTTTCAATTTTACAAACCTATGAGTTTTCGAATCTGTGAGCTATAGTGGCACAACTCACACTTTACTTTTTGTGTTTCCTGCAGAAATATAAGATTAGCAAAGTTCCGTTGCTAAATATATTGCAATTAAGTGTGTTCATTCCTGGAAAGACCTACCATATTCTTTCAAATATATATTCATTCATTTATAAAAATTACTTTTGTTAGGTACATAGTCAATGGTCAAATGGTAATAGAAACAATATCACTGCTTCAAATATTTTAAATATACTTTACCAGAGTCTTCCAAACGTAGTTTTTTTCCACTCAAAAACTGTACAGTTTATAGATGCATACGTCTACAGGTTACCAGGTAACTGGCCAATTGTTTTTGATGTATGCGTTAAGATCGTCTTAACCACTGCTTATAGTAAAGTTTGCGTTCTCCTGCATTTTTAGACGTTTCCAGCTGAGTTATCTGTTTAACTTTTTTTACATAGTTAACCCTGGGTACCAACGACGGCATTGCAAAACCTCCCAGAGCCTCGTATGGTAACCCGTTACGTCAAGTATACTGCCAATTGCCATTTGCCTTATAGAGCTTTTTTCTGAGGTGAAAAGGGCAACCCTAATTAAAACTAAATGGTCAGTCAGAACACTGTGGGCCAGCCCCTTGAACCTTGTAGCGACGATCTATTAACTGATAGCAGAGACTGATAACCCCTGAGTTGTCATCTTTGATACTGTTGTGTCTGTCATCCAAAAGCTGGTGCTGTTGTTCTTATTGCGGATGCTACAGAAGGGTATTTAGTGCGAAAACCGCACGAAAGTATCCGTGTTAATTTTATAAGAGTTTAGTTTTGTAAATAGTTTATTTATATAACTTCACTATGTTAGCATTTTGGAGTGTCTATTGTGCTTTGTAAATATAAGGTTTGACATCTGATAGTTGTACAAAAAAGTATTGAATTTCCGGTTATTATTAGTTTTTGATTTGAGGATCACGAACGCCCCACTGTGGTATTTTATTCTACTGTCTTACAAGAGCTGCCGTGCATTGACGGAACTGTATCTGACAGTGCAAACATTGATGTTAAGAAGAATTCTTCGCAGGGAAAAGTCTAACGAGTTCAAGTCCGGCGACTTACGGTGACTATATTTATCATCAATAAATATTTTTTTCATTAAGTATGTTGATTTTTGGAAGTTAGTAACGAGCCTTATGGGCGTTAGCAATTCTGCAACGCACCCGTACCGTAATAGGTCGCATTAGTTTGAATTACAATCGACTTGTCTTTGTCGAACTATGCAAGTGTAGGTGTCTCCTTGCCGCCTGCTGCTCACTCTGCCAGCAAAGCGAAAATTGTTGCTGTGTTGACCTTCTTTGCGTCCACCCGTAGTGCCTTCCTGCTTGTAACAAGGCTCACAAATTTGACCTAAGGCATCCTTTACCGGTGTTGTTCTCTCTTGGAACAGGTGTGCGTCGGAAGAGTGCCCGCAGGGGTCTCTTTGCTTCGCTCAGCGGGCGCCCTTTTTCCCACGTAATGGTGTGTAAGGTTGTCGTATTCTAGCACTTGGCGTCTTTAATAGTCTTCGGGGGCTGATCCCTGTAACAAAGCCTTCAGGGACTGATCGCAGAATCAAAGTCTTCGAGGGCTGATAGCTATATCAAAATCGACCGATTGGCGTCTAAAATGCTGCGCAGTTTTGGCATTCAAGACACAAAACTATTTAATTGAAATCATCTCGTGCATCTACAACCGAAAATACCTTTAATTAACGTAAACAAGAGATCGCTAAACATCGGAATCGGGCACCTTCTGTCTCTGATAACTTTGTTTATAGTACACGTATCAAGCAGCAGTCACCGTTTGCGGCTGGGGCGAACCACCAGGGTTTGCTAGAGAATACCCATTTCGTTGGGTGGTTTGCCTTTTCCATTACTTTTTGTTTTTCGAGTTCTTTTATCCACCGCACGATGCAATGCATAAGTGCTACGGGCAGTGTTATGGGTGGTGCCGAACAGCGCGCGCTTTTACTGGTTGCGGCGGTTCGCCAATCACGTGTGTGTATACCTCGATCTTTGTTCTGTTTCAAACAAACGTTTATCGTACGAACTGCACTTCAGTCGACATTTTTGATTATCGCCTGGAACCTGACTAGTTGTTTTTCGTGTCGACAGCGATCTTTATGATCTTAACTAATGTAACGCATATTTAGAAGGTCGAGACCGTCACGACCTATCATTATCATATTTTTAAAACTCTTTCTTAGTCGGAGAAATTTGCTAAAAAGCATAGTATCTTAAGTTCGACCGGTATTCAACATGATAGACATGATTCTGTACTTCCTGTTTAACGCCGACTGATATTGCAGTAAACGGTTTCTGCTCAGATCGCTTAAGATCTCTACGTGATAAGTGTCATCTGATTCAAATCCATCTTCGCCGCCATAAGCTGTTTCATTATTTTTTAGTTGAGGCAGTATCGGTGTGCGGATGAGGCAACGTCAGGAGACGAAGGTGAGTAAGAGTTATTCAGACGGTAAAAGAAAATGGCAACACAAATTGTTCGTGTGTTTGTTGGTTGACGAGTGAGTATTTGTTTATCAGAATCCGGAGATTAGTGGTATCTACAATGTGAGCGATGGGTGACCATCAGCATGATTCAAAGCCATACGACAGTGTCGCCGCATGGCAACAAGTTAAATAACCAAACACTAGGCTTATCTTGTTTAAGGATGTATTCAAACGTCATCTTGTGGAGTAGCGAAGGGGCATCTGTTGGCGAAAAGCATCTCGCTTGAGCTCACCTATAGTGAACGCCACAGTTTCTTATGATTCCTCCCGACCTTTGCTCTCTGACGGCGCGTGCCTCAACGCAAGAATTGTGCAAGTGTTGAGTTTTATCCACGACGTCCCAGATCTCGTCTTCTAAAGAATCGGAATTATATGGGGCCGCCTTAGAAACAATTACATACCTTTTTGTTTCTCTCGCATTTGTTATCAACCTGAAGGTATCTCTGGTTGTTACTATAATTCATATAGTACTATTTTAGCTCAACTATTCTATAGTTTATCACAAGGATAAATCATTGGCTGAGTTCGCACTGGCTCTTTGCGGGAGGGACACAAGCTTACACCCAGCCCGATGGATTGCAAGCCCATTGGGCGTGAAACTTCGATGGCACGACACGCATTCCGCAGAACGTACGCTTTTATTGTGAGGCTGAACTTAAAACGGAATGATGTTGATGTGAGCGGATCAAGCGTCTTCACAGTTTTGGAAATATTCGGATCCCCTGTTTGGACTAGAAGAAACTTTTCTGCTAGCGTCCACAGACCAACGGCACTGGGAAGAGTGGAGACTATAAGTTAAATTGTTTCAAGCTTTTCTGGCTCGTCTATCGGTGCTTGTGACAAACAAATGACGCAAGATATAGAAGCACCTGATCGATTCTCAATTGTAAACTTGTACTAAGTTAAAAAACCTTGCCAGCCTTCCGTGCGGGAAAGTAGATCCTCAGACTCCAGTAGCCGTTTTACAGCAATACAAACACTTAATACTCTAACTTCATGTCCGTGAAGGTATACTCTGAGCATTGTCACTGCCCATACCACATGGAGCGTCTCTGGCTTGGTACTGTGGTGGCCTGTGTTAAGTGTCGGCGGATGGCCCTAACCAATTAGCATTTTGTTCAACTCGGTCTCCTGTAGTAGTTAAAGCACCATCAAGTGAAGTGTCCCTGTGTAGCTTGAATCGCTTTTCTGGACCGAATATCTGCAAGGAATCTCGCAAATTTCCGTTTCGATGTGTCAAAAGTACTATGTTAGACTTCAATGCAGGCGCATCTCTGGTTTTGTCAGATTGTAGAGAGTATCACCGAGATTGGCGCTGGTGCGAACTTTTTACTTCCTCTATTGGCGCTATTTGTAGCGCAGCCAACTTTGATGGTGCAAATTGTTCGATGGTTTTTCGATGTTGTAAATTGTTTGATGCATGGTTTTCCTAACGCCTGCATTTAGCAGGTAAGTTTATAGCTGAAGTCCGAAACAGCTTTTGATTTGCCGAATTTGCATTTCGAGAGCCAAAGGGGTAAACCTTATCGTTTTAGTACCGTCAACGTTCGCTCTAATTTGAGCATCATACCTTCAAATCATTCGCGATAAGTGTATATAACATGCAGCTACACCATTACCCTTCCTTTGGAGTGTCCGTAAAGCCATTCGTTGGGATTCAGCAGGTCTATTAACTAACCCATACATTAGGCGAGTCGACTCAAAGTGGTCGTCGGACGTTTATTCTCACATGATGACTTAGTGAGTAAATGTATGGCATTGCTATACTTGGCGTATACTTCTCTTAATAAGGCCAGACTCATCTTATTTGTTATTTGTTTAAGCCTAATTATACCGTTGAATCACAGTGGATATGGCTTTTGGCAAACTGATGTTGCAGTACCCTCCTCCTTGATGGACATCTTGAAGTTCTTGACCTTCCTGGGTTCGTCTTTGTTTAGCGCCACCGCTTTTCAATAGTGATTCACTCTTGTGAACGTTGGCTATGACGGTGCCAATCATTGTAGCTTGTCCAGGTTTTATCGCACCCAGTGTGAAAGCACTCTATCGTTTTAACTCCGTTCACAAGATTTGCTTTATTGTTTTCAATCACGTACGCTGTTTTTACGTAGACAGCATCAGGACGAGACCTGCATTAATCGATCAAATGTTTTCGTAGGGCAGCCGCGTGCTAGGTGACCGACATCTTTCCAGTTGTAACAGGTGCAATTTAGTGCTTATGCTGTGACTTTACAAATTTTGACGGCTGTTGATCTGCTGTTTTGATCAGCGTGTCCGGCGACTTGGAGTGACTCGGTTTGCCCAGGCCTCTCTGACTAAAGAGCAGTCTGTAGAGTTCGTCTGTTCTTTGTATTCAATTGCTGAGGACCTCAATTATTTCATGTATCTTGCCCACCATTGATACTACTAGGTGGCGGATAGTAGTGTGGTGCTGACAATTCGAGGCTTATTTATTTTTTAAGGCCGTTAGCATCAGTTAACCCGTAATCAATGCACATTGTGTACTTTTCGGACGCTTACTCATGTAGACCAAACTTTTTCTGAACAAATCCAAAAATATGCTATTGGATTGCTTCTTCGGATAAGGAAGTCTGGCAGTACATTTTATTAAATTACGCCCAACCGAATTTCGCGAGTCGTGTTCTCGCCGTGTGGCGCCCATCGCAACCCCCGTCTTCAGTACGGTGAAACGCTGGCTCGCTGATCACCGACGGCTGAGTCTTCTTCGTAGGTTTTTTGTTGTTGAGGAATTGAATTAATGCTTGCTGTTATTTATTGCGCCACGTTTTGCTGTAGTTGCTGTTGCGCTCAGGCTGGCTGTAGTTGCTGTTGCGCTCCGGCTTGCTGTTGTATCGCCTTAAAATCTACTGTAGAATTCATTAGAAGTCACCGATATTTTAAAAGGCTACATTTCGGTCTGATTATGCACTTGCAACAATTATAGCAGTATTCACGTTGTTCAGAACTAATTTGAAATTCTCTGTATGGACGCAGCTAGATTGCAACTAGAACTTTCATTATACTCGTCATCTTTTGCGCGGACAATCTATTGCGCGCCACCCTATCGTCAGCGATGGCAAGGGTCGTTCAAATTTTCGCGGGTTGCTTACCAATGGCATACCGTTCAGGATCGTCTGCTATCGCCTAAAGCCGCCGTAGCTGATAGTCGCAGGCGTTTCTGTTAGTGTGTGCTGCTAGCGCTTTTGTGTTGACAATCACAACAACAGCATATATATAACTGCCGGTAGAAGGACACTGAGCGTATTGAGGTGGAAAACAGGAGCCTAGGTAGAAGATGCAATATTCTTATACAGGGTGTTCCTATTTGTGTGTCCAAAACGCTAGGGTACGGTCAAACTCGGTGAGAAAATCATTTTTGCCAATGGGTGGAAGCCAAGGAAACGCTTTGTTTAGGAGTGAGGATGAAATTTATAAAAGCAGTTATTCTGCCTTTTTTCTCCTGCATAGTTGTGCAAAATCTACGTTTGCGGAAGAACCAGTCAACGCACAAAGGAACCGATCATACCGGCGTGTTTGGCGGAAAATTCTGCACAATAAAGTATACATTACTAGCTTGCCTAGCAAAAAGCGAATAGCCAGATTAAGGAAAGTCATAAAAAGTCGAAATGTTACGTTAACGCTTTTTTGTGCAACATCGTAATTTTTTCCATTACGACCAAAAATGCACGTCCAAAAGACTACTCTCAGGCAATAGCAGATTTAATGCCCACTACATTCGTACCAAAGTGATGGTGCTGCGTTACGTATTTGCCAAGTGACTAAGCTTTTTCGACAGTCATAGTTGTTATGTTTCACGTTGAAGTTTTCACGTTCAGAACCGTAGCATTTTGCCAAGACGTTTCCGCCCCCTCTTTCCATTAGAAAAAATTATTCTCTTGCTGAGTTCTACCAAACCTCAAAATACGTACCTAACTTTCTCAGTTAACTATGCAAGTATACATGCCTTCGCTTTCGATATGACTGTCGAAAAAGCTTAGTTACTTGGCAACTACGTAACGCAGCACCATCACTTTGGTACGAATGTAGTGGGCATTAAATTTGCTATTGCTTGAGAGTAGTCTTTTGAACGTACATTTTCGGTCGTAATGGAAAAAATTACGATGTTGCACAAAAAAGCGTTAACGTAACATTTTGACTTTTTATGACTTTCCTTAATCTGGCTATTCGCTTTTTGCTACGCAAGCTAGTAATGTATACTTTATTGTGCAGAATTTTCCGCCAAAAACGCCGGTATGATCGGTTCCTTTGTACGTTGACTGGTTCTCCCGCAAACGTAGATTTTGCGCAACTATGTAGGAGAAAAAAGACAGAATAACTGATTTTATAAATTTCATCCTCACTCCTAAACAAAGCGTTTTCCCGGCTTCCACCCATTGGCAAAAATGATTTTCTCACCGAGTTTGACCATACCCTAGCGTTTTGGACACACAAATAGGAACACCCTGTATATGTAAGTATATGTGGTGGAATTGTTATTTGCTTGACAACTATACCTAAATATGCATGTGTTAACAATTCACTTTTCTCAATGAAATGTGGGTGGAGCAAACATATCTAGTTTAGGAATGATAGTGAAATGACCAAAACTTGTTATATTGATGTGGATGGCCGGACATCACGCCACGAGAGGCGCCATTGCGAGTGAACAAATTGTGCGATAGTGAAACACAACATACTATTGTGGTTCTTATTCTGCTTCGTCTGAAATATAATCATGCTGGCTACAAAAAGGCCAATGGTCACTTGAAAACAGTTTGCAAGAAATACGATTAGGGTATATCAATTGTTATAACATTCACGTTAAAAAAACAGTATTTCAATCAGCGTCTATAGAACAATTACAAGAATTTACATTTTCATGGATAGCTCAAATATTATATCGACGGTAGTTTGATTTGTGAATTTTCGGCCAATTTCCTTTTTCTCGACTGCGCTTACATGGCTTGCAATTGCTGTCGTGACCTTTTCTGCATATAAATATATTATATTATATATATATATATATATATATATATATATAAACTAGTGCCTAGAAACAGCTCCATTAAAATAATTGTTTTTCGTAGATTATGTTTTGTTCGTGTTATAAAAACGTTTGCATTGAAAGTTGTCCTCCTACCACCTCATATCCAGCGATTGCAAGGGCTCGATTTAAATTTTCGCGGGCTGCCAACCAATGGCAGGCGGTTCATAGGAACGTCTGCTATTGCCTTGTCATGGATCGTTAAGATGGAATCGCAGCCGTTGCACCTGACAGCTTCAGCAAGCCCCTCTCTCTCTCTCTCGCAGTTGTCTCCCCCCTCCCCCCCTATTTTCGCTGCCTTTCCTGGGCTGTTGCTGGTGCTGGTTACGTTGACAACATCAACAACAACAACAGCAACGAACCGCTACTACAACTACAACGGCTTCCATTACTACTTACTACGACTGCGACTGCGACGGCAAAGTGTCCAACAATAACCGGCAGCCGGCGCAACCGCGCGATAACTGCAGACAGGGAAGTCTGAGAGAGAGAGAAAGAGACCGTAGAAGACTGGCGAGAGAGAGAGAGAGAGAGGGCAGCGGGAAAGAGCCAACTGAAGTGAGAGGTAGCGCGGCGGGAAGAAACGACTGACGACTGATAGAGCAGCAAGGGAGCGGCGGCAAGGGGGTTCTGGAGGAGAGAAGGACCGTGACGACGTTTCCGTGTGTGACCCCGTGTGAGTGTTGCTTGTCCTTTAGTTACGATACACGTTGAGTAGTGGGCTGTTTAGCTTGACTGCTGGGTAGGTGAATCTTCTCTTCCTGTCTTCTCCTCCGTCTTCCTTCGTCCGCTCTTCTTCTTCTTCGTCGTCTTCGTGTACTGTAACACCGACCGACAGTGACGCAGGTCTTCTTGTTACGGTGGTGCGGTGTTGTGACATCGTGGCAAGCAGGTTGTCTCTGCTTTGGATACTGCTGTTGCTGCTGCTGCTGCCGCTGCTGTCTTGGCCGCCGCCGCTGCTGCTGCGTTAGGGCGATTGGGTCGCTTTCTGCGATCTTCTTTTCGGATATTTATGTGTGCATGTGTGTGTGTGCCACCACTACCAATAAATACTACGGCTAACTTTGAGTGGTAGTCGTCAGCCAACACACTTCGTTGGGCCATTTCCCCCTCTCTCTCTCTCAACTAGCTGCGCTTACGTTGGTTGGCGTTGGTTGATGCTGGTTGCCGCTGCCGGCGTTGGTGCTGCCGGCGTTGTCTTGTTGCTGACGCCGACAGTTAGTGCATCTCTTCATCCCTGTCGTCGTCTACCTGGTCGGGATCGTCCGGCCGTCCGTCCGTTCCGGCTTGTATCCGAGCGTCTGTCGCACTACGACGTACTTGTCTGTATAAACAGACAGATAGATAAACAGACCAACCACTGACCGACCGATCCACCTAGAGATAGATACATAGATAAAGCGATACAGAGAGCGAGAGAGAGAGAGATTGATAGCAGACAACAGTAACTTTAGCGTGCCGCCGCCGCCACCTACCACCACTTGGAGTGCAGAAGGTGTCTTTACTCTGTCTCGTTGACCATCGTTGCCACCAGACAGAGAGACAGATAGACAGACCGGACGGACGGACGGACTGACCAGAGAGCATCACTGTCACGGTGGGAGATCGATTCCCTCGTGTCGTGTCGCCAACACTATCATCGTTCGGGGTGCAACGGGTGAGTGTGTGCACTTTGTCCGATTGTATGCTATATTTCGCAGAGTGCCGCTTAGTAACTTATTCTTAATATAACTATTAACTATTATTTAGGGTTGTTCTGATAGTGAGACTATCACATTTTTATTTTCGGGATTCAAATCTTATTCAGTGGACATTGCGAATCATTTTCGTTATTTTTATAACTCCTTGATAGACCGGTCCTTTTACTTTGAAGATAGATGGACGGCGTTGAGTTTGGTATTGTTGTTGGTGTTGTTGTTGTTGTTACTGTTGTTGTTTAATAGGACGGGTTGTTGTATCAAATGAGATGCATCATTGTCATCCTCCTCATTGTTCTGTTTGTTAGTGTATTATGGACATAATTTCGGAACTATGGTGTGCTCTTCAGTTTTATATCTAACTATGAGTAAAGGTCACGCATTTCGCACATCTAGGTATGCGTGTCTTGTGCGCAGACGTTGTACATAGCCTTGTTAGCTTCTTCCTTGTGCGCGGATTAATTCCCTCCAGCTCGTACAAGGATGCGGCCACCGGCTAGATCCGGCTTCAAATTGTCGCATGCGCCGCAGTGACCGCGGAGTGAATGTGCACTTTTGCTGTGGATCGACAATACGAGGCCAATGGCGGCGCGCTAGAATCACAACTCGAACACTCTGCTCACGCACAGATTTATTTCACATTTAAACAGATTGATAATGTGATTTTTTCTTGACCTACTTCAACCAATTGATGAGCGAGATCTGGCCGCACGCGCATTCCGCGAGGCGCGTCGGATCTTCGCCTAAGAAAAATGCTGTTCCGTCTCTGGTTAAGTCGCCCTGTCGCTTTTTCGCTTTTTGCTTTTTCTATGCTCTTATTTCTCTAGGCGTGTGACAAAATTCCGTAACACCGCATGGCAGTGCGGGCCTTCTACGGCGCATTTAGCAAACCAATCTAGCCTTGGCAATGCTTAATCTAGCTATGTGTTCTGCTATGATCTGAGAAGTACATGACCCCCAGAAAATGTCCAACACTATAATGTGGCGACTGTGTTATTTTGTCAGTAGGAAGATAAGTATAAATATTTTTTTCCTTGTGTCAGAAAGAAGGTGCATATATATATATATATATATATATATATATATATATATATACACTTTCTGTTCACTAAGTATGAACTGCACACGCATAAACTTATATATATATATATATATATATATATATATATATATATAAGTTTATGCGTGTGCAGTTCATACTTAGTGAACAGAAAGTGTATATTGCTCTCATTACCATCACTACACAGCCATATAAAGCGAACCGGGAAAATGACTTTGAAACTACAGCATACTCAACATTGAATACATGCGTAAGGTTGTTTACGTAACTAGTGTTTAAGTCTGACCCTATCAATCTGTATGAAGCAATATCCAGCACTTTGTTTAGTGCCACTTTTACTACCGTACCAATAGAGTCGACACAGCCGGCATGGTGGGACTGGGTTCGGGATAAACGCTACCAAACACGTAATCGTATGCGATGAGAAGGATTGCTCCAAAGAGCGAATTTATTGAATGCGCTAAGAGCTAAATCAAAGGCGTTAGTTCCTCCTTGGGCCGTTGAACGTACGAGTCGATGCTTCTTCTAAAGACAGTCGCACTCATCTCGCATTAGGGCATTAGGAGGTAAGACCATGAAGGCCTGAACGTGTAGGTAGCCATTGATTGTTCCTTATTTTGAATAAACACTCGCGTTCACCGTCGAACGTAGTGTGTATTTATCTAGTACATATCCTGTTACGAATCCTAATCGATTTTTTTAAATGCTTCAGTATGTGTCACCCTAGCATTGAACCCACGGGTGGTAATTTTCTGTTTAATTGTGCCGACAATGTATATTAGTCACGGAATTGTGTTAGTTTACATCTGCTGTTAATTTTTCTCAGTTTAGAAGTGGCAGTTGATTAAGCAGCAGCTGCTGATGCTGCTACATCCATCCTACGTATGCGAGTTCCTTGCTCCTTCTAATAGCCTAGGGTGGCGATAGAGTTTAGCGAGCGGCCAGTGGGGTCAGTTAGCTTCGTGTCACCCGTTTTTTGCCCCCCCTCCCCCATTCGAAGTCGGTGTCAACTCGAAACCCGCAGTTATCGAGCCCCGTGGCGGCATGGTGGGTGCATTCGCGTGCTCATTGCGACCGGCGGAGACAAAAAGGTCCGGTTCGATTCCCACCGTTGCATATTTTCATATTTAGGGGTCCGTTTTATAAAGCAGTGGACGTTAAATGTCGGCTGATGAGAGTCAGCTCGACAAAACTTTAGAGGCCCGCAGTTTGGTTGCCACGATCGTAGCGACACTTGTTTGCTGTTTATTTTGCTGTTTATGTCGCACTTTCATCGGTTGATTCGTTATGCTGATCAGTGGCGAATCGCAAGAGATTGAGGGAGAGGGCGCGCGTCAGAGAGAGAGAGAGAGATCGCGCTGAGCAACTCGATGGATTTCTGCTACCGCTGTTATTTCCTCAGCTTATCGTTCTTCCTCCAGCTTCTGCTTTTGTCGGACCGTCTGTCTGTACCAGAGCCGTCCTACGCCTTACCATACGTCCGATGAGACGATGTCCAAACTGGACGGAACTGAATCTGATCCAATAGTGTAGATCCATAGTGTAGAGGCGAGGTTGCTGTAAAATTGAGACTACGTTTTAGGCATGCTTATACCGTATATATATATATATATATATATATATATATATATATATATATACAATTGTGTTTTACTTAAAACACTACCGATGGAGGGCCTCGTTGTCATGTACTTTAAGTGCAAATCGCTTCTAAAGTTCATCTTTCATTATTAACGCCCTCTTTTCTCTTAGTGGTGTTTATACACATTACGGGCAAATGAACTGGGTTTGAAGCCCTTTCACCAAACTTTGTATGGCATACATTACTAACAGTATTAAGTTCAGTGAGAGAGATATAGAGACATAGATAGCCATATAGAATAGGACTGCTGAATCAACATAAGAAATCAATATTCGCAAAGCTATGGCAAGAGGCCTATGAGTTGCTGGGCGATGAAACGCAGTCGTGTACAGTCGAGCCTATATGATGGGAAAGCTATGTGGTCATAGCCATTGGAACATACGCGAACAGGCAAGTAAGTGAGCTCGATTATCTTTTGGTGTCTGACCGACGGACACAGCCAGCGTCGAGCATAATAAGTCATTTTCCTTATGACTCGGGTTGGCATACCGAAAAGGAAACAATACCAGAGAGTGTAAATCATTTTCTATACGTCTGGTGCTGTTTCTGAGTCCGCCGCCATTGGTCTCCGTTCCGCTTACTTATCACACAAACGAATGCCTGGCACAAACCTGAGTCTGCAGTTAAACAAATCCAGTGAGCCAGCCAGGGATCGTTTGGCTGTAAATTGCCACCCGCTTGACTTTCTGTTTTCCTCCAGTTGTTGTCCCTGTTGAGGTTTTTGTTGATTCGAGTTTGACGGACTGGGTAGCCTGTTACGCTACACCCCCTCCTTCTATGTACTTTTTCGCCTGCTTACATATGCTGTTCTCCGTTCCGTTATTTCCGCTTTGTTTATCCTCCTGTTGATGTATGTCTTATATAATTTCTTTAAAATTTACAAACGCATGTGTCACAAGGTTTATGATAGGCGTCTTTCTGGCGCCTATCGTAGGAGGTGGTAAAACTCGTGCACAACAAAACGGGAGGTTATGTGCCTATTTGTCCTTCCCGTGCCGTTCCAGTCTGTGAAAACTCCAAAAAAATGTGGGTTAATCTCTGCTATCTTTTCTTCATATCGTCCTATGAACTCACTGTATGCGGGGGCGTCTGGGAGTTAAAAAACATTTTTCTACCTGTTCTACGTACACTGAAGTATGGCACAGCAAATACGTAAAACGGTTGTATGCTGGCGTATGTAAACCCAGTACACCTTTCAGGAAAGCTGGTTTTACCTGATCGACTCCATGCACCTAGTTAAGCCAAGCTTAGCTTTGTCCACACAAGCTGGATCCCGTATCAAATATTTTTTATATTAAATAGAGCCAGCGCTGCCTTAACCGAGAGCATATGAGGCTTCTTAAAAGTCGTCGCCGCAATTAAATCTTTTCAAGACTTCTATGCGTGCAGCGAAGGTCTTGGCTGAGGGGGTCACTGTGATACCGAGATATGTAAACTTATTCGCACAGTTTAGGTTCCGTCCATTTAGCCTAAGTGTGTTGGTCGCGGCCAGCCTCGGCAGCATTACGAGTCTGTAGTGATATTGATCATACATTTTACCCAATCTGGTATGAAAGGTAAATTATGAGAACAATAAAATCTAGGGATTATATATATATATATATATATAATACACATTTTATTTAACTCATAACGGGGTGTAAAGTACACAAAATTAGCACATATTTGCTCGCCGCAAGGCATTTTCAGAACCTAACCGCTAATAGTTGTTAAGTTGTTAAGGCGATTGAGCTCTATTGGCGCATTGTGTTTCCAGTAACAAGTTTTAATAAATGGAACGATATCAATGATATTTTTATGTAAGGTATTATAGTACCTGTCTTTTTTAAAGAAAATACATTGCCGTTTTGCAAAGCATATTTATATATTGACACTGATGGTGCGTGCAGGCTTTACATCGCTGTTTTGCAAAACATATTTATTGACACTGATAGTGCGTGCAGGCTTTAACTCATACAGAGTCGAGCGGGGCATAGCGGATAGCCTTTTACTCATCCCCCCTGTAGTATTCTTTATATGGTAGGGAATTTATCTTTCTGCCACTATAACTTTTAATATCAAGCGGTTTTGTTTTGAATATCCACATAATGTCGCGTCTGTTTCACAAATTAACATAGCGTATAGTGAAATGACTTAGATATTGTGGCGTTAACTTCACGTTTTTCAACAATCTAACTGTTAAGATATAAACTAAATCTAGGGTATTTCCTGCAATATCTCAATGAGGTGCGCATCCGGCAAGTTTTTGGAAATTAACCTAGAACCCTAGAACTGAAGAATGCCTGTCTGTACGCCCTATTTATTTGTTAGAATTTCTTCTCCTATCAACTAAAGTATGATGTTTATGTCGCTGCCGTCCTATCTGGTAAATGTCGCCGTTAAAGCTAAGTTGATATAGAGTCATTTGTTATTGTTGCCAAGATTGTTCTCTTTTCTGCCACCATTATCGTCAATGCGAGCATTGCATTAACGATATTTTTATGATCATTTTCTTTTTCGCACACAAGGAATATGTTTCTGGCATCTGCCATCTCTATGTCGTGTCGGGATAAGACCTATGGCCCTTACTCTTGCTTGGCTAGCGTTGGTAAAGTAAGCTTTGAAATTACGCGAGGTCAGGATAGAAAAGGTTAGGTCAGACTTTTACCGCACACCAGGTCTAACAATTTAAGAGCGGAAAGAAATAGTCATAAGCAGTTGACATGCTGTCATCGCTATGCTGTCCATATGTTTCATTACACATTGAGAATAGGTGATAAACCATATGAGAAATAACAGTCAGCGGCCATGCCGCCACAACAACTCTTGGTGAAACCCTGGATATCTCAACGTGTACGGCCCTCGGCGCTTCATTGAATATATGTCTCACAATGATTCCAAGTCCGTAGGGAACGGATGATTGTCTGAAATTGATAATCTTCGTTGCACTTATTCGCTCAATTGGTTCAGTAACCCGCATACCCGCCTTGTCATCGGAAGAACGTATTGTTGCCGAATATTTTTTGTACGTGTGTCACGCGTTTAATGTCTGTTTGGCACGATAGGAAACTACTATATTCACATTCAGATGAGCATGAGTACTGCGTTAGTTATTCCAGACGAATTCCGAAGTCACTTGAAATGTGCTTAATTTCCAGGTGCTAGCTTGTCGAACCAAACCACTTAGTCTCGTTTTTTTTGGTTATATATGTTTACAAAATTTACCCGCATCACGCACATATATAAACAATACTTTCGCACGACATTTCTGGGACATTCTGGGCGTTGTCCTTCCTTTAACGTCACTAGCATAAGACTATAGTTCGTTCAGAGCAGGAAGGCGTGAAGGGCACCCAACTGACTTCCTCTATCAAGCAGTTCTAGATCAGATCGGCTCTTTCCTGGGAGGAGTATAGTGAACGTGTTTTACTTGTCGCCTCTGTATCTAGCTCAAAACTTCCTCGCAGCAGTGAATTTGTGGCGTGACAAGTGCTGATTTACGCTTTGCAGATCACACTCTTAAATTATCCGCAGGCCTTATTTATCAACCGTTACGTTGTATAGATATTATTTATAAACCATCCGCTGGTTTACGCTTCTAGACTGCATTACAACTAGCATGAGATAGGCAAAGGGTTTTGGGTGTAGCTACAAAGATTTTGCAGTGAACTTTTAGTCGGAAAAATCGGTAAGTCAAGCCGGGAAGTCCATTGAAAATTATCTGTTGCTTTTAACTGGTTGCCATTAGCGATCAAGTTTTATTGTTGTCACGATTGCTTTTAAAGGATGTCGTTATAATTCGTTTGATCGCTGTTAATGGTATCATTATTATGTGTTTTTATTGTTACTAGGTTTTTGCAGTTTTGGCCATTTATGGGTGTCGTTTTTGCAGCTGTACTGTTGCCATTATTGTTGTGATCCGCTAGAGATAAACTAAAGTAGCACCTAAAAATAGTTCACTCCAGCATGTTTGAGCTGTTTCCCCAGCACTTATAATGCCGTTTTTTCCAGAAAAACGGCGCCATACATGATGCTCGTATAGTTGTTCTACTTTGTGAATCTTCTAATACCATCAACTGTGCATTAAACGCTTTACTCATACTACCAGTGCAGTTCATCTTGTAAGGGTAGAGTTTGCTTCTAAATGGCTTCGACGGCTATTCGAATTCAAATAACGCTTTACACTGGCAGACGCTATAGCCAATATCGATATTGACACCTTACATTTACCTCGAAAACAGACGAGCTGTTGCATTCCTTCCTCTCTTTATATACATACTCGCATATATTTATATATTCATTCTTGGATATGCACATATATGCATGTATATTAAACGATTTATTTGTAGTTTGTTTAGTACGTATAGTCCTAACGCGAATATCATAGCGCATTCATATATATTTGTATATATAGACTTATCATATATCCGACCATCTTTTTTATTATTGTTACTACAGCTACCCAGAAGAATATTACACTTCTCAGTATTGGCAATTAAATATATATATATATATATGGCCTAAGTAACCTGAGTAAACTTAGCCATGACGTGAAAAATCCGTACACGGACAATTGCCTTACGGGAAATCTAAAAAAAAAAAAGTGCCCCTGATACAAAAGGGTGACATGTGTATTTAGGTACACATGCCAAGTAATATATATATATATATATATATATAAGTGATCAAATATTTAAAGCTGGTGTAGCAAAAATGCGTTTTGCCAATTCAAAGGAAGTAGATATCAAGGTATCATTTTAGAATAATTTGGTGGCAAACGGACTATCAGTTTGCCACAAAATGCCTTAAGAATTATATTTAAAACGCAAGCACATAAAAATAAAATAAGTCTCCGTAAAACTACAAATATTTTTATATTACACAGAGCTCAACACAACATCATTCAAGCAGTCAGCAAAACAATTTATACGTTGAAAAGGTTCTATTACCAATCATGTTGTTAGTAAATGCATATATATATATATATATATATATATATATATATATATATATATATATATATATATATATATATATATATATATATATGGTTTTTTTAATTCTAGTTTACACAATAGAGTGATAACAATTATTATTATTACTATTATTGTTATTGTTATTATTACCTACTATGGATGGTAGTCTCATTGTAGACTAAAATATCATTAATATGTTTTTAATATATGTTTGTAGTATGAAGACACATTTTAATGAACCAAGGCTGTGTCTCCATAGAGCCACCTATGCATATTTCAGTCAGCCGTGAACGTACCTATACAGGGGCCTCTTGGTTGGCATCAAGGGTGCATCGAGCGCACATTGAGCATCTAGGTTACCCTGAGTTCTACAAAATAGCCTTAGAAGTGCTTCCATGATTGCTTGTATAGCTTGCGCTTGACCTTTGAGGGTAACCCTGACGACCAAAACTCTGCATTTAGCCACGTTGAGTGTCAGTCTTCCTAGTTCCCTGAAGTCTACTATAGTCAGCAAATCCTCTGCCATTACATTCGCGGAACCCCAGGGGAGCAGACATTAAAGGGGCTCTTCAGGCTTGGTACCAAATTAGACATGCCGAGGTAAAACAAAATGGGTTTCCCTGTTGAATGCCAGTTTTCAACTCTATGGTTATACTATAATTGTGTCCAAGCAAGAACTGAGGAATCTTTATAACCCTGCCAGCTCGTCGTTAACTTTATCTAAAATGTTGTCTTTTCTTATCGTGTTAAACGCGTTTCGGGTGTCTAGCTGGACGAGCACTTTTGTCGATCTTTTGTTTCTAGGGAAACGCCTGTAGCATGTACAGTGGACTTTGGCCTTCTGGCAGCACCCACTTGAGGAGGTGAAACCGCTGCAGAAATAGCTCGTCTGTTCGTAGCCGTCGCAATCTTTGAAGTCATTTTTTGTAAAGTAAGTCCGCATGCTATAGGCCTCATGGAATTATCCTTCTTTCTGGTGGCAATTAAACTTACACTGTAAAGAAAACGTGTGAGAAAAACTATGGCAAAACGGCGTTGAGCACTCTGGACATAAGAATGCCCATCCAGTAGCCGCTACGAAGATGGAATAGTCCGGCTGAGCATGTACTGAAGGTGTCGAAGCCGTATGCTATCTAAGGCTGCTCCACTCGGAAAAGAACAGAACGAAATGATCAAACGATTTCAAAGGTGCTTCAATTATATTACAGTCTAGTGTTGCAAGAGATCTACGTCTTTTTGACCGCTGAGTGATGCAAGTGTGTTTACCCCGTATTTCATATTCCGAATGCCCATCACGTGGCGCCAATGTGTCTGAGGACCGCAGCGATTGAGCAGCAGAAAGAAAAGTTAGGATTGTTCTAACTTTTGTAATCGAGCTTTTTAATAAAGCTGTTTAATGTCGTGATGTATGCTGCCGCGTAGATTTCTCTAGCCCCACGAAGTATATTTATGTATTTTTTAAAAATTAATTCATGTATTCATTTGTGATTTGATGAATGTATTCAATTTATTAATAACTATAATGATCTATAGTAGTTAAGGGTTGCTGCTACGTCACAGTAGGAGTAGAACCCGCGAAAGAAACTCAAGCACATGACTGTAGAATTTGGGCTACAGCGATGTGTTTAGGTGAGGTTAAAGCGTAACATAATGCTGTTCGTCCGATGCAGTTTAGACCATAGAAAATCTTGTCGTGATAGTGATGAAATCAGCTGGCTACCTCGGAGTACCATCGAAACGGACATAAACACTCAGTTTTACTACAAGCATCTCAGCAGGCGACCGCAGTCATTAGGCAATTCGTTAGTCGTTATGCAAACAGGTCGACGGCATTTGGTGCGGACGCATCTTGCGGTGGAAATGAGTTACACAACGATTCCGGTATCTGCCAGTCAAAGGTCTAGATGAGCACGGAAAACTTGTGCTGCTCGTTTAAACCTGTCGCGATGTGATTGTTGCTGTTGTTGTTATTATTATTGTTGTTGTTGTCAAAGTAGCAACAACAACAGCAACGGCGGAGGTTCGCAGCTGCAGCCTGCCTGTGATTTGTGAGTGCGGATTTTGGAGAGCTCGATTTTCCTTGTTGGGACGATCAGAGCTACAGGCGTAGAGGAAGTCGATGTCGCACTGGCTGAGCAGTCGTTGTTTGTTGTAGCCCAAGGGGCGACCGTGGTACATCTAGAAGTAGTTCGCTCGTAAATCAGCATGACGACGAACACCAGAAACACCAGCAGCAGCAGCAGCAGCAGCAACAACAGAAGACCATAGACAGCAGCGGGAACAATAGCTAGCCGCGGTTCAATCATCAACTAAGTGACTACTTAGCTTAACTAATTGTGTTGCCATTGGTTATATAATTTGTTGTTGACGTTGGTATTGTTGTTTATGGTGTTGCTATTATTGTTATTTCTACTGTTCCTGCTGTTGTTGTTATTTTCGTGCTTGCTGTTGTTGAGTTGTTGGTGTTGTTGATGTTGTTGTTATTTTCGTGCTTGTTGTTGAGTTGTTGTTGTTAATGTTGTTGATGTTGTTGTTTTTGTTGTTGGTGTTATATTTATCTTAACTTCTATGCTTGGTACATACACTGATTATACGGGTAACATGTGATAACATGTGACGGCGTGATCTAGGCAGCTGCTGCGCTAGTCATGGTTGTTATCTAGCAGGATGTCACCGGTTTAATCCCAGGTGTTGATCGAACTTTCTGTGAGCGATGCCCATTGATGAGAATTTATTATAAACCATTGTAATAAGAGTCAGCGGCTACGTCGTCACACGAACTGTTGGAGAAGCCCTAGATACCTTAACATGTCCGGCCCAAGGTGTATTTAAGATATTGAAGATGATTCCATGCTTGTAGGTGACGGAGGATAGTCTAGAATTAGAGACAACCCTCTTTAATATTTTTTTACATATTAGGTTAGAAATAACATCCACAGTCTAACATTGTGGGCCTCGTTGTGATTTTCATTGCTGTTGTTTGGCCACGACGATTTTGCTGTTGCTATCCGTATTGTACTCCCTAGAGCAGTAAATGAGTATGGCGGATGAATGTTCTATAGCTTCGCTTCTTGCTAAATTATTTTGAACCTTTATATTATTCTTGTGTGTTTCAGATAATTACGACCTTCCCGAAAGACAGCCAACGACAAACGTAACGATGGCCTTCGATGAGCACTGCGTGTTCCAAAATCCGGACATGTCGTTCTTGTCTCGGCTTCTCGCTTTCCTGGGGATCGTGCTTGCGGTTGTGGTGGGTCTGCGTCTCCTGCAGTCGGTATGCCGTGGTCTTTACCACTGCTTCGTTGGCCAGATGCTCGGGCTAAATGTGGACTTCACCAAGTATAAGGGCAAGTGGGCTGTCGTTACTGGTGCCTCGGACGGTATCGGACGGGCGTACGCGGAACAGCTGGCCGAGAAGGGCCTTAATGTCGTGCTAATTTCAAGAACACTGTCAAAACTCGAGGAAGTCTCTGCGGCGATTCAGGCAAAGTCTAAGGTGAGGACCCCATAACCTGAAGTTCAAATACTAGGTGTCTCTGCATCTTTCAGATGTGCCTTCTTATGTTGGCCGCGAGCGTGTGAGATTATCTTAGCAAGGTGATTTTGCTCTCGCAAATGCTGATCGGTGGGCACGAATTGTGTGCCAAATAGATGAAAATTATAACTAACATTAACTTACAGCGTGGTTACCAGTGTGATGGTGATGCGCATGACAGAATATATGCAGATATGTTTTGATTAAGGTTTCATTCGTAAAAGCATGCACATACACTATAGATTGGGGTAGTGCTTATGATTTGTGTTACAAGCAAGCATTTCTTTTAATAACATATTTATTGCTGCTGTGTCCTTATTATGTTAGCCATCTTTAAGCGAATGCCGCGGTTTCGATTCCGCAGTTTGAATCCAAGATCCTCGCTTAAGTCTATAGTTAAATTGCGCTGCGTGGCTTACACGCTGCGGTTCTATACGCTAGGCGATCATCACAGGAGGGTTACCGAGTTATAACGACCAACGTTAAAGCTAGGTAGTTCATATATGTGTGTACAAAAATAAACAATAAGGACATAGTCGTTATTTCGTCGCCTAGTAGCTGTGTTCCGTCGGCATTATATAATAGCGATCACCTAATGAGATCACCTTGAACAGCGTAGTATGGTGCAAATTATTGGCACATGTTTAGGCCGGCTTGAGGTAGAACCAATTGACAGGTATTTTTGTAGCAAACACGGAAGCCGTGACTTTGTAGTCCGCTGACGTAGGTGAGATAAACTAGGTTGGCTAGGATCGGTTAGATTTACAGCCAGTGACTTTTCTCTGTGATCAAGGAGCAGGAAAAGATTCTTTCAAAAACATTGTGGGGATTTTTCCAGTCCACATGTTAAAAAGCTTGACTTGAGTATTTTGGAACTCTATTGATAACCTGATTTGTTTATCTATTCTGTAACGCTAATCCAGATCTGCAAAACTTAAAAGGGTCACTTTTTAAGGGTATGTGTCGCGTCAGAGTTTGACCTACGTATTCGTAATTTTGTATGGGAGGTTTTGGGAACGCGTACTGCACATGTGTCGCCGGCAACTGCCAGCCTCCGGTGTGAGATTTACAAACTTACCAGACCCGTATTCCTCCCCACTCCCAGGCTCAGACTTGCTTTACATTTCTTCGAAACCGTGAGGGAGGAGTCTCACTTGTCTAGCGTTCTATTCCGGCTTTAGGGGTGCGTCGAGACTGCGCTGAAGGCCTAACTACCCGCCACCCCCTTCATCCTCCCCTGGCTCCTTGCCTTGCCAGGGCGACGACTACCCTTTGGTTCCTGTCCTTCTCTAGGGCAATCTTCAGCTTCATGATGGAGTCAAATGCTACTCTTTCATTTCTCCACTCCTCTCTCATAGATGCTCAAGTGTCCACTACGACAGGTGGTCGTTTTACATTGCGTGATACCTAGGTTGCAGGTAGCAAAGGATAGCCAGAACGTAAATAAAACGACGAATAAAGATCTGTAGGAAGCATTGGTTGTGCTCCGGAACTTCTTGATTATTTTTATTGTCATTGCAATTAGCTTGTCCTTATAGATGCAGCAATTCCTGTGGTTCTTAGTCCGGAGTCACAGTCAACATAAGAACATGATAGTGAAACTCACTACGAACACGAATTGTGCCAATTAGCAGTATAAAACAATGTATTTTTGGCGTGTATATAATTTACTCAGGTGGAGACAAAGGTAATGTCGGTTGACTTCTCATCAACCGATCGCGGTATCTACGAGACGATCAAGAATCTCTTAGCCGATCTCGAGGTGGCCGTACTGGTGAATAACGTCGGCATGAGCTTCCCCTACCCGGAATACTTCTCGCTCGTACCGGACGGCGACCAGCTAATGGATCAGCTCATTCAGGCAAACTGCACGGCTGCGACTCGCATGATGAACATCGTCCTGCCAGCAATGGTCGAGCGCCGTACTGGCGTCATCATTAACGTCTCGTCGCTGTCGAGCATGCACCCGCTGCCGCTGCTGAGCGTTTACGCCGGTACCAAGGTCTACATCGACTTTCTTTCTCAGGCACTCGCCACCGAGTACAAGCCGTTTGGCATCATTGTCCAGTCGGTGAAGCCAGCCTTCGTGTCGACGAAGATGTCGAAGATTCGCAAGGCAACTCTCAACGTGCCGACGCCCGATGCATATGTCCAACAGGCGCTGACGACCGTTGGTCTTGAGGCGTCCACCTATGGATACATTCCGCACAAGCTGCGCGGGTACTTGCAGGAGGTAGGAACGCACTGCCGGCATTCCGGCACACACGACGGAGTGAGCGATAGACGTAGCCACTAGTGTTTTTCGAGCTTGTGGCTAGTTGTCGTAATTGTCAATTGATGCCTGGCGATAGTCAGTACACAGTTGGCCGCAATGGAGCAGCAAGTATTAGAAAAAACACGCTGCGCAAGCTCAGATCAGAACAGAAAGCATGCCCTGTGATGCAGGTCACGCTATTTTGCTTTACTTTTCACACTTCAACCTGTTCATTTATACACACATATTATACATAATTATACATGTATTAATATATATATATATATATATATATATATATATATATATATATATACATGTATATACCCGCTGATCAAAGCTCGCTTGATTTGTTTAACGTGTTGACAGTGTATAACTAGAACACCGTGAAACCCCCATTTATTTTCGGCCAGTTTGCCTGCATCCAATGGAGCTCATGCAAAAATAAGCCTACATAACATTTCGTTTGGGCAATTAGTAGTGGCTAGCAGGGTACTAACCAGAATTGTATTTGTATGCATTAGGTTTTACAAGAACGTTTTTTTAATTTTACGTACAGACCTTCTATACTTAATCATTTTCGAAATTTAATTTTACTTATTTACACAGCACGTTTGAATAATAGATTTCTATAAAATAAGTAAAATAAAAAAACATAACTCAATTGAGTCAGTTTATATTTTAAATGTCTTTAATGTGGGGCCTGAACAACTGAACCCCCATGGACGCATTATGGCTTCCAGTTACCCCATTATATTATAGTTAAGCACTCATCTGACATTTATCACCGTGAAATCAACAGCAAATTATAGGCGCATGCAGTAACAGGCTTCTCATACCCTTATAGTTTGCAAACATTTTAGTGCACTTTATGCGTTGAGCATTTCCTTATCACGTGTACGCTTGAGCTGCCTGTGATTCTGCATATGTTGTATATCATAGTTAGTATTGCAAAGATTGTGAATTCACTACAATATGCCTTGATGTAGGAGATGTAGGCTAGATGCTTTACGGATGCTCTCAATATGATGCGGCAGTCTGACAATATATATTTCGGACCGTTGTTGTATAGTCTTCCGTAAGCCTGGCTGGAAGAACAACTTAGTATTGATCCTAGTTTCTATCCTTCTTACCCTTTTCGCTGAATGGATACAAAAAGTTTATTTTCATACGTGCCGTCTGTCCGACTATAGTGCAGTGCTCCATAACTGAACTCTGCTCTAGCGGAGCTGGGACACGTATATATTTAGCGAAGCAATTAAATAAGGCATTGGTGTTAGCAAATCACTCAATTAACGTATTTGGCACACGTGTTTGTTGTTTTAAGATGGCGATGAACGCAATGCCGATGCACTGTCTCCTGGCGTTTTCATTGCGAACGATGAACGGTCTGCGAGCTCTCCGATACAAAAAGGACAAGAAGGAAGATCCTTTCAAGAAAGTGAAAGCACACTAAAAAAGATTACCTACTATTTCGGTCTACGCGGAGCCTTTGAAAAGGACCGAAATACGGCTTACATTAGCTGTGAGCCGTGGCGAGCCTCCGCGTCTACCGGCGATAGAGCCCAAGCGGCAACCAACCAAGGGGTGACTTTTGAATTTGGCGACACACGGCACAGCGGTGTGCGCCTCTTTGAGCCGCGATGCATACTGTGGCTACTACGACTACTTCGGGCAACCTCCTTTTTCTTCTTTGAACTGATTGTTATGGCTTCCGCCTACGTCCACCAATGGTCGAAGCAGGCGTCTTCACGCATGGGCTGCCTGAAGCGCCCCTATGACGAGTTCTAAAGGTCCCCGTTTTACAGGGACAGATCATCAACGCCGAAAATAATATGAGCATATGGCAGAATGTGTATATATATACGCATATATTCAGTTCATTTAGTTTCAGTACGTACATATATACATGTCTACGTACACAAAAGTATTATATGTATGAGGCGACTAAGTGCGTTAAACTTTGCGCCACGTTTCTGTGGTGTCTATGGAACGTGCAAAGATATTTTATTGAGTGTAAGATTTTATTGCTGCAGTTGGGTGAAGTACAACTTGAACACTTTTCCTGGCAAATTGATACATTTGTGGCTAAGTACAAAATGCACGAATGAATGACTTGGCTAGTGACTGCAATTTTTAAAATGTATTTTTTCGTTCCTGTCTCGTACAAGAATCATGTTTGACAAGTACTTCTGTCGATTCTCAATAACTTCATATTCTCTAGCTTACTGAGTAACACACGCTGTCTCAAGGACTCACGTAAACGTTAACATGTGATGACATATTTACAGCCAATTAAAGCACCAACTCGTGTTTATGTGAAAATTACTTCGCGTTTTGTTTGCTTCTATGTATGGTACATCTAACACTTTTTTTTGTGGAGGAGATATCAAATGCAGTTACGCACTATCGCTACGAGTCTCTCTCTCAAGCAGTGTGGGACTCGACCCCAACGGTTGGATGTTGCTCAGTTGAGACCCATATCCACTAAACGCACCTCTTCTCTTAAGCTTCACTCTCTGATAGTTCAGATCGTTATAGAATAGTTCAGTCATTCATGATTTCTTCACCATAGAATTGGTAGTTACAGTCACAATACAACAGTGTGGTCTGACATTATATAATTAACTCTGGCTGTAAGGGAGGTTCCAACAATTTCCTTACATAGAAGCATGTGGTACCGCCCAATATCGGACTGTCCACAAAAACTACATACGCATTCTTCAATGATAAAACAATTTGGCTTCATGCACATAAAATGGTGGTATCCGTTCCGTGTCGTTCGGCACACAATTGTGCGATTCCGTTGGCGGCTTTCTTTCCATTTATCAAAACAAAATGCTGGGCCATCAGTGTAGTTTTCAATGGCAAACTGTATGTTTCTTGATTCTCTGAATGTTCGGTAGGAGTCCAACGCTTCTGTGTTGAACGGGACTTTGTTGAGAACCAAGTCTTCCGTGAGTGTTCTCTCTCTGCACAGTTCTAAGGCTAGTGTAACAGATGCGTTTTCAGGCAGTCCCAATATACGTTTGACAAAGCAAGCCTTCACTCTATATAGGACTTTTAAATCACTTATTGTCAAATGCTGTAGAATAGTACTATAGACTATCAGGAGAAGTGACGAGCTTTTTGTGTTTCTCCTGGAGGACTTTTGGCGTAGCTGCTCTCAGTTTCCAGGCCTGCTTACTAGCGACGGTGTATTCTGTAAACTCTCTTAGACAGGATACGCGGCTCTCACATCTAACACCTTTAGCTTTGTGTAAAGTGGATCAGTTGGTCTTGTTCAAATGCATTTCGTCCTTATGCATGGCTATTTGGATTCCTTGGCTCCTGCGACCTATTAACTTGTGTTTCAGCTGCTGGAACTTGCACGACGTTAAACGTGATGTGTACATAGTACCTTTTTGTTACTGAGTATAGAGGGTACAAGTATTAAGTTTATTAGAAGTTTCCGCGCTTATGCTTTCGGTAAACCCAATGATTTGTACGATTACGCTAGTTTATTTAATCATCCACTCTATATTAAACTCTTGTTACTTTTAAACAACATTATGTTTTCAATAGTTTATTGGCCTATCTATTGTTTTTGCACGGGGATCTTTATTAACCAAGTGGGCAGCTTCAAATTGGCCTTTCTTTATTCGTTCTGCGGATTAGCGCGGATTAATGCGTAAAAGGGATCTAATTGCCTTGCTAGTGGTTGTGCGTTGTCCCATACAGGTTTGCTTGTCGTGTTTGCATAAACCACGTAATGTTCTTCCACAAGTGTTCGAAAGGTAACTACAGATCTCTCTTAGATGCTCATGCGCAAAACGTCTTCACTTAATATTATTTTTTTTATACTGCTGAAACCTCTCAGCATTACTTTGGGGGATTACGGGAATCCAGACAGACATGCGTCACCCCAGCCATGGTGACTAGTCTGGGACTCGCAAACCCAGTAAACCCGCTTCCCCCCCACCCCCAGGAATCGGTAACTGCGTAGGCATTGCTTCGAATCCATGGGAGTGGTGTTGCACCAACTCCTACATTCTACTTCAATCTGGCATTATCCATCGTCTCATGTCTGCCTTGGTGCAGCTCAGACGCGTCAGCCAGACCGTTAACGCCTTCCACAGCTCCGCCACCTAGGGATGCGTCGAGAGTCATCGCGTGGGGCGTCCCTGGCTGTCCCTGACTAATCCCAAGGCTGGTTCGCCTTTGCTGCCTATTTCCCCTTCTTTCCCTGTCACCTACGGGCACTCCCTCTCGACTGGATCAGGGGCTATTGTTGAAACGTGCTCTCCTGGCAGTTTCCTTGGCCACCTTTAAGGACATGATTGTCTCGAAGAAGGCACAGGACTCCCTCCACGCCTTCGCCGAAGTCAGCATGCGTGCTACAACATTCTTGATCGGCTTTCCTCTCACGGTGGTCGCACCTGCGGTTCTGGCTTCTTGGAGGGCCGGACACCGCAGAACTGTGTGCTCGACATCGTCCGTCTCACCCGATCTGCATAACGCGCAGATGTCGACACTCGCCTTGTTAATTCTTACCATGTACGTTTGGAACTGGCCGTGCCCGGTCAGCACCTGTGTCGTACCATAAGACAGCTCACCGTGGTTGCAGTCGTACCACGCCTTCAGATCAGGAATGAGGTCTCTGGTTCAGCTCCCCGCGGGCGGCCTCCGAGGGTATCCCGGCTGCACTGCGACCCATTCCTCATGCCACTGGGCGATTGTCCTTGATCTAGCCATTGTTAAGTCTAGATCGCCATCCTTCCATCTTTCGGCCCGTTCACTTGCCAGCAAATCCCATGGCAGCATCTTAGACAGGACCAAGAGGGCCGCGGTCCACACCATGCGGTTAGCGCGGCAGACACGAATGGCTACCGGCCGCTGTGACGGTCGAAGCGCTCTCCTGTTTCTTTGTGTCCTCAGCGCCATGTCTGCCCACACTGGAGCCGCGTATAGCGCTACCGACTCTGCTACACTGGCCAGCAGGCGCCGCCTGCCTTCTGTGCAGCCGCCGACTCTGGGCATTAACCGCGCCAGGCCGGCCGCGATTTTGTGGGCTTTACCAGCCACATGCTGGATATGCGCCGATCCATTGAGACTTTTGTCGAGCACCACTCTGAGATAGTTTGCTGTCCGAGCAAGCTTGACAGGATGACCGTTTAGACGCAGGCGGATGTTCCGGGTTTTCTTCTTGCCTGTAAGGTGCATTGCTTCCGTCTTGTGCGGGGCCAGTCTTAGAGAATGGTCCTCCATCCACTCTGCTACCTGGTCCAAGGCTTCATTAGCGGCATACTCCAGGGCCCCAGTTTCCCGTGCCGTGATAACCAACGCCAAGTCATCGGCATAGGCCACCATCTCAACACCCGCCGGTAGGTCCGGCAGCTCGAGGACCCCGTCATAGGCTAGGTTCCACAGAATCGACCGCCCTAAGACCGACCGCTGAGGAACCCCCGCAGAGATCTCATACTCCTGGCCGCCAGCCGACAGCCTTCTTTCCGATAGGTAGGACGAAATTATCCGGCGAATGTATGGCGAAATGCCTTTGCGCCTCATTGCGCCCATGGCCACCTCCCAGCTCATCGAGTTGAAGGCATTCTCCAGGAGGTACTCCATGCGGGCCGGGTGCTTTACCGGGTGTCAATCGCTGCCATGCTCGCTCGACTTCCTCCAACGTCACCTCGGGAATATCTTCTTCAGCAACCAGAGGCTCCTCCCCGTCGCCCCTCCACGGGTAAATCGGGAACAAGCTATGGACCTGATCCTTTAAAACATCCGGCAGGAGTCTCGGAGAAGGCGCCCGAAGCCTGTTCATAACGATTTGGTACGCTTACCCCCACACGTCTCTCTCCACGTCCTCTGCCAGCTGTTTCCACGCCTGTACCTTACTCTTCCAGATGAGGCCTTGAAGGTCCTCGCGGGCAGCTCTGTAACTTTCCAAGACTGTGGCCGATTGCTCGTCAACGTCTAGCCCCCTCTCCCCTCGGTTCAACCTTCCACTAAGCCAGCTGCGTTGCCTAGTATACGCCCTGTTTAACCTTGTGCATCGCTTTCTCGCTTCCCCGATCTCTTTGCTCCACCAGTAAACGGACCGGTGCCGTCGAGCACCTCCGCCGTTCGGGTGGGGCGGGCCAGCCTTTGTACATGCGGCAATGAGTGTTTCAATGAGTCGATTTTCGTCCACCGTTCTCACTCCCGTTTGTCCGACACCTCGCGTCGATCTCCTTTAGTAGCGCTACCTTTTCTAGCTGTCTCATCTGCCACCGTCTGCCTTGGGTAGGTGATGCTGGAAGCGTCGCGGTTGGGGCTCGTACATCGACGCAGATGTAGCGGTGGTCGCTGTGGTTATGAACCGTATCGACCCTCCACCCGGTTATCGTTGTAAATGCCCGTTCGTTGGCAAGCGTGAGATCTACGTGGGATTCCCTCCCTGCCCGTGAGAACATCGGAACGTCCCCGTCGTTGACAGCCATAAGCCCCTGCTCTGCTATCCATTCCAGTAAGATTTGTCCTCTTTCCGAAGTGTTACGACTACCCCATGCAGTACTGGCCAAGTTGAAGTGCCCGGTAACAATCAATGGTTTTTCGTCGTGCGTGCCTAAGCTACGGCCATATAATCATAATTCGCTAAACGTTTAGTAGGCGTAAAAGCATAATATCTTATATTAGCAACATCAGGGTTTTAGGATCAGTAAGATTCATTGAGGTCAGCACTGTTAGCAGGCAAGCAAAGCAACCTTCTCTCCTGTGCTGATCACAAATGACGAGCCTTAGAAGCTAGCGAAAAGAAAAAAACGCTAAATTGGAAGAGTTTCAACGTTAACTCAATCGTTGCAAGTTGTGCTGCTGTTTCTAAAGCAATTTTATTGTACGTATGCAGAAACTGCACGTCTGCCGTATGCTCACTAGTATTTATGCCAGAGAAATTGTACAATAGGACAGCACTTTTCTTTGATGTGCATGCTGTGTTCTTCAAACGTTGTTTATGGTAAGCGGTGCGCTATAAATGTCAAGCTTTTACATTATTTCACATGGAATCTCAAAGCAGGGCGTGTAATGTATTCTTTTAGTAAGGCTTCTCATAGGCGTGACGGGCATTTGAAAAACACAACATTCTAGTTTTATTTTGCCCAACCTAATATATATATATATATATATATATAGAAATGTATTTATTCTTATATTATAGACCTTCTTTCCCCGTCCCTCGAACGCGTCGCCGCCAGCCTACTCTCCGCGTTGGCAAAGGTTGTAGACATCCTTCTTTGGGGCACCCCTCCTCCTTGCCTCCGGCCCTAATATTTGGCGCAAGACTATTTGCCCTTCAGAAAAAGGACGGTTCGGTACGTCCTATTGCGTGTTCGTCTGCGCTACGCAGGCTCGCCGCGAAGATCGGATGCAACCACAACAAAGACGCCATTTCCCACGCAACCGGTGCACACCAATTGGGATTCGCGACGCCGGCCGGAACCGAAGTAGCCATTCACGCAGCCCGCGCCTTTCTCGACTCACGCGAACCTCCAGGGGTCTTTCTAAAGCTCGATTTTAAAAACGCTTTTAACTGTATACGACGCGAGCACTTGATGAAGGCCGTCGCATCCCACGCCCCTCATCTATTAAACTACGTCGAACTAGCATATCGGCACCCTTCCCATCTTGTCCTGCCTGAACATGTGATTTCGTCCGCCACTGGACTGCAGCAGGGGGACCCCTTAGCACCACCTCTGTTTTGTCTGGGTATCAAGGACTGGTGGATTCCTTCAGGAGCCCGCTGAACCTCTGGTATCTTGACGATGGTTTATTAGGAGGAAAGTTTGCACAGTAGCCGAAGATATTCAACGGGTCCTGGATTTCAGTGTTACATCCGGGCTGGGGTTATTTCCGGCCATATGCGAGATATGCCTCTTTGGCCCTACCCTTGAAGCCCCCGAAATACAGTCACTCCGAAACCTCCTGCCTGGCTGCAAGCTAACCGTCAAGGACGATCTGGAGCTACTGGGTGTGCCAATTTGCCCCGAGGGGCTCCCAGCAGCAATCGAGCGTTGGAGATTGAAACTGGAAAACGCCGCCGCTCGCCTTCCTCTTATGGGAGCTCATCGGGGACTTTTCTTACTCAGGTCCTTCTTTTCGTCCTCAAGACTAATCCACCTCCTTCGAGGGGCCGATTCATCTAATCGAACCGACAAGTCGCAAAGGCTCAACGACTTGACACTGTCCACCCTGGAGTCCTTGCTGAATACATCTCTACCGCCTAGCGCGCGAGAACAGGCATTTCCTCTGCACGACGAGGTACAACGACGTATCTTTAAAGAAGCTGCCGACGACACAGCCAGAGCTCGCTTAAACGCCGTATCCGCCAAGGATTCAGGGGCCTGGTTACACGCGCTTCCCAGTGCCCGCATAGGTACCCTTCTTGATGACGAGTCGATTCGCATAGCAGTAGGCTTACGACTAGGGGCAGACATAGTTAGCCCTCATCGGTGCCAATGTGGTCATCCCGTCGATAAACTACGACATCACGGACTATCGTGCATTATTAGTGCAGGACGACGCTCGAGACATGCCGCTATTAATGAGACCTTTAGCAGAGCCCTTAGGTCGTGCGGTCGTCCGTCCATTCTCGAACCCCCAGGTCTCTGCGCGGAGGACGGCAAACGTCCAGATGGTATCACACTCACACCATTCGAGCGAGGCAAAATGCTAGTTTGGGATGCAACCGTTACCGACTCCTTAGCTCCTTCTATGGTCGGTGGCGGCGCACCCGAAGCTGGTTATGCAGCCCACATTGCGGAGACTAACAAGTTGAGAAAATACTCATCAATCGGCTATCCCCATGAATTTTGCCCTCTCGCGTTTGAAACTCTGGGTGCCCCTGGCGTTCGGACCAAGCAGCTGATCCGCAAAGTTGGGACCTTGTTAAACCTGTCATCCGGTGATAACAGGTCATCGTCCTTTTTTAAACAACGCCTGGATCTTGACATACAACGTGGAAACGCTGCCTCCGTTCGGGGCACACTCCTGAAGTGGTCTCGCCCTGGCCTCATCGAAACGGAGACGTGACAGTCACAATGCGCATTGGCTTAGCTAGTTGATGTGTGTAACATATACCTAATGTATTATACGGAAAATCAACTTTTATATCTGTGTATATTTAGTATATATATTTATATGAGTCCTTGTTGTTCAGTTTACCTTGATGGGCGAGACGCATCCAAGCATCTCTTTTATACTATAACATCTTGTCTCTCCACGACCGCAGTTATTGTTCGCTGGTCTCGGCAGTTTGCCTCACGGGACAAACGGCCGTCTCCTTGGCATTATCACCATCTCTATCACCTCCTTGTACTCTGTGCTTGGCGGCTGCTCGCAAGGTTGTTCGCCTTGTCCGGCCGACGAGTGTCACGGTACGTGTCCTGCCGATCGGACCTAACCTAGGCCTATTACGATCGAATTTTTCGTTACATTTTCACTCTGCTGCCACACCAGATAGCTAACTCTTTGCCGTGCTGGGCGAAAAACGAACGAATCGGACAACTGAACTCACAGCGTTCGGTGGTAGGGAATCCGGGCAATTCAAGCTTACTGGACGCTACTCGACGATATTGGGCACGATCGTTGTCGTAGAGCCTGCCGACCACCGCGTTGCACAGATCTTCGGTGAGCCCCCGCACCTGCGTCGCAGCCAGCGCGGGCATTACATAGCCTGCTTCGCAGGTGGCTCCAACGGACATCGGCGGGTAATTTATGGACCTGGCCTTCTTCGAACTTCTGTCGAACGCCACCTTCAAAGTGGCATCGAGCGATTTGAACACTGCGCCCGGCTTCGCGCACGACTGGCTGTCACGGCGTATGCATGGACGAACCAGCGCAGTACCAGCCAACCATGCCATTTGCGCATCGCCTGTGACTCGCTCCGGCAACATTGTCCATGTACACCGTGTGGTTGTGAGGTCGGGCCTAGGAATAGGCGATATTGTTGCCACTTCATTTCAGTAGTAGCCCAAAACCACGGCCTGGAATTGGGCCGATTGACGTTTGCGAAGATTTGAATCTTTTCTAGCAGCGTCAAGCAAGACAGGATAAATGTCGCAATCTGAACACTGACACGCGCCTAGCTAGGCAGTGTTTGTCAGACACCTTACTGGCCGCTGATGTACGTATATATATATATATATATATATATATATATATATATATATATATATATATATATATATGTATTTATCTATAATTCAAACTTGATCTATTTAAAGAAGAAAATGTTTGTTACAGCGCTTATATTTGCGGTAAAAAAATATGGTTGAAAAAGAAGAATCGAACAATGAGACCAACCTCTGTGTTTTGGGTCTCATTGTCTGTCAAACACCTTTTACAGACGGTTCTCACGATGAATATTATTTTGAACTTCTATACAGCATATAGTGCAAAAATGAAGCAACACGTTTAAAATATACACTCATAACAAGTAGTCCGCTCGTACAGCATCTCACACAACAGCTATAGGTTACAACATGTGGATTAGCATGTCATCCAATCGGCGTTAGTGTCCCTCAATACAGTGCACAACAACCCCTAGATTACAGGTTTGGCCTGATTTAGACTGTGAAAATAAAAGCCATTGTTTTATTTCGCGAGCGAAGAGGTGCTCTGTTGCGCTACATACAATATTTTTGAGAATGCACGTCCAGGTCTCAAGGAGGCGGCGTGCAAGTATACTGAGGACACCCCAAAAGTTGTTGCCAGGTCTAGCTGATGTTCGACTGGCGGTAGGAGCTAAAGGAAACGCGATCTCTGCAGGTACAATGCTTCGCGAAATTTTAGATTGCAACATAGAAATCCACCGTAAGTTGGTTAAAATGACTTAGTCGCAGACTGAATCTATCCGCCTCTAAAACAATAGCTAGCAGTGCACCATTCTGTATTACGCTGGCTCTCCGGAAAATTCTGTCACAGCCACCGTCCCAGAAAGGATGCCTAACATAGCAATGATGGAATAAACATAATTGAACTGAACATTCTCGTATACATCTGTGAAACGACTTTTCTTCATAAGTGATGCGTGCCACTTCTGTGTGTATGCCGTTTTTGCCGTACTACTGCCGTACTTGCTTGCTTACTGTGCACATTAGTGCCTGTTGCCAATTTGTCGTTTGCCCTTTTCACCCTCTATATTTTCTTAACCAATCATTCGTCATTTAATGACTTGATTCTACTACTATAGTTAAGCTTACCTTGTACTTCTTGTTTAATTCATGTTTAACATCCCTTCTACTCCTTCAAGAAACTCTGTGCAACAATAAAAAAGAACCCAAACGAGAACCTAAGAACGTCCTTCTAAATCCCGTCCAATTGCCTTTATGAGCCCGGGCTATGTACCAGGACAGCGTCTGTAATTGTTAGCCCTGGTACAGACATTGCCGTAGAAATATCCCTTGTATTCACATATTTATTGAACCCCCACAAACTTATATACCCTACAAAAATGCCTGCCTGCGTTATCTTGCCTGAACAACCCCTAATCTCTCAGCAATTTATTTACGATTTAATTACCCCTAAATATTTATATTAACTCAAAAACTCCTTCCCCTGTGATCTTAACTTCTGCTCAAATGGTACCCCCAAAACAACTAATACAGCGCTCATTTTTTTTGGTTAACCCCGTATCTAATGCATCTGCTTCCTCCCCATAGGCATCAATCATTTTCTGAACAAACCTGAAAAACTAAATTCCTTCACAAAACAACTATACTGTCTGCAATCAGTAAGAGAAAAGTGAGTGTTCCTTTCCCCTCAACCCTGTGCTATTAAACTTCCTCGCGATTCTTTCTGTAAATAGTAGAAATAATGACTAATAAGAGGTACTCCTGTCTTCTCTCTGTTAGCAACATTGCATTCATTGACGTCACTAATTTTTTTCTTTGATCATTATTATGTTTTCCTTAGAGATGCTTTCTAGTAACGGTATACAACTTCCGATAAATCCTTTTATTAGTTAATGTATTTAGAGCCCAAAAAGCCCCCAATACAGCCTTGTTTCCGCGTTCTACATATATCTCAACTATTTGATTCAATACAAAATAAACTTACCGTCTAACTTGTATTTCTTCCTAAACCGACTTTACTATTTTTCAATTTGACCACTTATGCATGAAACAAATACAATAAATAATTACTGTAATAGTTATCGGGCGTCTATTTTTTAAATATTTGTTATCGACGCCAATCGTTGTGTAAAAACATACACCCCCCTTACGCCAGCTGCCTGGTAGATCACCTTCGGCAAATATGCGACTAAAAACTTTAGGTAAGTAGTGTGTGTAACTTCCCTCTAACCCTTATTCATCCTCTAATGTTATTCTATCTAAAGCAACAAGCATATTTCTTTTCATTCTCCTAGCAGCTCATTATACTTCCCCTATTCGTGTGGTAAAGCACGTATTTGCCTCAAATTTTCCTTGGTTACTTTATCACTAATAAAATGATTGCGCGTCTATAGCCGCATACACCATTTCAAGGTCGAGGCTTGACATGCTTCCTTATTAGTCACACATGTCTTGAGTTGTTCTTCTTTTACCAAATCCTGAACCTCTGCTTTTGCCTGCATATATTAGGGCTACAAGAAAGTCTTTTTGGTTTTGGCGCTATAAAGAAAACGCATATAGGAGACACGGGAGGTCTTATTTAGTGATTTATATATTCTTCGCCGGAAGATACAACCTCTGCCCAACGATTTACAAGGTTTTTCATTCCTTTTCTGTAAAAGTATGGGTTTTTAGTGGAAAAATATTCTTTCAGTCCAGAACGCACGTGTTCGATAGAAGTGAATTTTTAACCACTCAACAAAAATTTGCATCAATCTGAATAGGTGGTAATCAGATGGTGCTGAGTCGGGGGAATACGGTGGATGTTCCAAAAGTTCCCATTTTAGCTGGGAAATTTTCGAAAGGGTTTCCCTACTCACGTGGGGCCTTGCGTTTTCTTGGTGGAACAGGACACCCTTCCTTGAAATTAGTGCAAGGTACGACTGCTTTAATTTTTCGTGAACCTTTTCGAGTTGTTGACAGTGCACGGCCGTATTTATCGTCTGGTTACGCGGTAAAAAGTTCATAGTGCACTATTCCATCCACATTCCACCAAATACGCGATAAAACCTTGTTTGCGTGTATGTCCTTTTTGGGCTGGGTGACGGAGATGCCAGGTTCACTTGACCAGAACCTTTTTCTGACAGGAGAGTCGTAGAAGACCCATTTTTCATCGCAGGTCACAAAACGATCGAAAAAGGCAAATTTTGATGCCTATAATAAGTGCAGACGCGCATGCGCGTCATCTTGTTGAAGTCGCTGAGCTCGTGAGGTACCCATTTGCACAGCCTGGAAGTTATTCCGAGGCGTTTTAAAGCTGTGCTAACAGCTTGTTGGGTAATACGAAGCTCCTCGGCAAGTTCCACAATAGTTACAGTGGGATTTTCCTGGATTTTCATTCGAAAAACCTCCTCACTGACAACACTTGGCCTTCCTGATCTAGGCTTATCTTCGAGGTTAAAATTTCCCTTTCGGAACTTCTCAAACCACTGTTGGCACATTCTGTCTGTACAACAGGCATCTCCAAACAATTTTAACTACTTTTTGTGAGCCTGCGTTGCACTCAGTTCATTTTTAATCTCATGGAGTAAAGTCGCCCGAATTTGGCATTTTTCTACCTCCATTTTGCAGCACTTTATTTAGTATTCCTTTCTGTTACTCGGTCCCTAACCACTACCCTCTTGTGCTCCTTGCTCTATTTCTTTCTCTCTAAGATTGACTCCTCAGTTTTCTCATTCCATCACCTCTCCCACCCTTGTTTTACTTTTAACAACTTTACAACATTCAGCGTGGATACGCCGTCGTATTTTATGCACTTTGTCTAGATTTATCTCTCCAAAAGCTGTTTAATTTCATTTATTTTATTCGCCCTTATGTGTTTGTCTACTTTCGACTTTTTTAGTTGCTATTCCCCGCCTTGTAACTTCCATTTAATCAGAATTACTGCCAACATTCCTTTTCTTAATCTCTTAGCATCTCACCAACCCATTCCCATACTTCCTCCTAACTATAATGTAATACACATACGACTTTCTACTGTCCTGGCTACACGTATATTTGCCAACTACTAGTATTTATAAATTTTGTATTTATAACCCTATTGTTAATAATATTCCACTCCTCGCGTATGGCAGTTACGACCTCCAGGAGTGTTGCTGGGAGTTTTGCCTTTAACTCGTTATTTCAGCATCTCCCACAATGCTTGATGGGATCTAGGTTGGAAAAACATGCTGACCACTTCATTAAACAGTAATTTCAGCTTCAACCAGATGACCTCAACGTAGCTGTGTGCGCCCTAGCATCGTTGTGCATGAAGATGAGGTTGTCACCAACAACCCTTGCATAATTTATTCATTACGATTTTGCACGACGTGGAGTGACAAAATCTCATTAATGAACCGTTGGACAGTTGCACCTTTTCCTCATTGAGAACCGTTGTTCTGAGGGAACTCCACGAATTCGGTTCTTCTGCCTGAGGAGATTGCATCCAAACCGTAATTGAACTGCCGTCGTAACTGACACGTTTCACAATGCAAAATTGCGCAAGCCGCTGTTCTCTACGCCGCCGGTATACTCATTTTTCATCTACAGTTTGGTTAGGGAGATATCATTATCTCATCCGAACATATAACAACCTACTACTGGTCGGCGGCCCAATTTTCGAGATCTTGCCCAAATTGGCATTGAGCTTGTCGGTGGTCTGTAATCAGTTTGGAACACGCAACACGTATGTGTGGCTTAACATTCATATTATGCAGTCTTCGCCGCCTTGCTGTACGCGTACTAACAAGTATTCTGTGCACAGCACGGAGCTGCTGTCGCAACCGTATAGCAGTAAATCGGCGATTTCGCAAATTCATCATTAAAGAAGGCGGTTGCCCTGATAAGTCATAGAATGAGCTCTGCCCGACATCTTCTTTCGATAGAAGCTGGCGGTGTAGTGTTTTTCCCAATAATAGTTGGTTCATGTTACGTGATCGGTCACGAAACTTTGACTAAGGTAAACAAGCTTAAGAAACGCAACGGCATGGCTGGCTCTCTGTGGCTTCATATCCGATTCTGAGACCTCGCTATTGGCTCTATCACTGAACGATGTTATTGGCTCATTAGCAAGAAATATCTTACTAGAGACGAGGTTCTGCCGAGACATATCAACAAGGCGACTATAGCTCGGCAACTAACCCGATATCGTTCCGTCGAGCAATTTCCAATTCACTGCTTCTTGAGACTGTTAGTCGGATGTATGGTCTTAGCTATGGTCGTGTTTTAAAGCTAATTTAAATGTCTGACAAATCATGTAACAATTTTAGTTATGGCGCTACTATTGTGAGTACTAATTACTCATGTTCATCAAATGTGATGGATGATGCGATTTTGTTGTCCATGTGCATATACATATATGTAGCTAATATACTTTTAAAAAACAGATGTCACAAGCAATTACACAAGCGATGCCACCTAAATAGACGCTTCAACATTTATTTTTTATATGAAAGGCATTAGGAATGCATGATGCATATGCGCTGCCAGCAGCTAGCAGCGGATAGTGTTAGACTCATAAACCAATTAAACATGCATTTTTTCTCACCCCCTTAAACATAAAAGTGCATGACATTACTTTGACACCCGTGGAGAAATCTTGCCCACTAGCTCCCTGTGCGCCTACCTCAGAATGATGCACCTTAGGACTATAAAATAATTTTAATACTAAGCCTGCATGACCGGCAGGACCAAGGCCGCGAGAAGATCTTCCAAGGAGAAGGAGTTCACTCCAAACAAGGAAGATAAAGCTATAGAGGACCTAGAGACAGCTACAAAACACCTGAAGGCTCTGAAAGATAAGCACAAGCCTCCCCCCCCCCTCCCTAGGTGGACATTAAGACAGCCATCAGTCGCCCAAATAAAGTGATATTGGAACGGAAGAAATCCAAAAAGGAAAAGGGGGCAAAACAAGCAATTCTCAGAAAGCAGGCCGACGAGTACGCAGCACGTTTTCAAGACCTCACAAAAGTGGCTGAGAAATAGAAGAAGAAAACCGCGGCTCTCCCCTTAGACATGCAGGGACTAACTGCTCAGAAAGAGAAACGGGCCTTACAGAGTGCCCCACCCGCGGTAGACTTACGGTGCAAAGCCTGCCAGGAAGAGTTAGAAAATGAAAAGATTGGGATGACCAAGGCAAAGCGCCACTAAAACAGATGGCTGAAACGGCAACACTCGAAGGTCGTACAGACTTTATCAAGGGGAAGTGCCTGCTGCCTATGTACAAAAGCACTCGTTTCACTACGTACAGCAATACCTCCACACGCGAAAACAGGGTAATGATCACTACTAAAGGCTCCGGACAGGACAAGGCTTTGCTCGATAAATCATCAGGACAATTCCCAATGGCGGGAAAGGCGGCATCTTGACGGATAGAAGAAGTCGCAATCCTCAGAAATAGCGCCTAGTTTAAGATAAAAAGCCCAGGAAAAACTGAACCTGAAGGGGAGCATAACGCTAAGGCGTCTGCTACATTAACAAGCATATTTGTAGTGGGTGCTGTCGACCTAGAAAAGACGCCACTTGGCTTCTTAGCAGCTCTCCACAAGACACAGCACTGGCTCCCGTAACCCAATATTTTGTACATTTATCCAGAGTAGGGGGACCCACCATAAGAAATGCATTGCAGACATGCTGCCCAACCATCTCGACCGTGACTGTGAGGCAGTACTCTTCAAATGCCACGTATGTAACGACCTGAGCCAGATCTACAGCATGTCCCAATACCTGCGACTTCCTAAGGCTGAGATACAGAAGCGCCAAACTGTAAGGCAAGTTAGGGGACAAGATAGGAGATGCAGAACCAAATAAGGAGAACAAGGAGCCCACGACCGACCTGACTTTTGGGCCGTTGCCACGGTCCTAAAGAACCCTTTGAATGGAGAATACAGGGTCTCAAAGGCGCGGCTAGAAACCTGACCTAGCGTGACTATCCCCACACAAATGATAGGCAAAGTAAACGTCATTCAGGCCAACTGCAATAGAAGCAGGCTCCAAGTATTAAACGATGGAAAAGAAGCCACGTTTCAATGCCACGGCAGCATGTCGTACGTAGACATCACGTTATGCAGCGACATCCTAGCTATAAGCGAAAGGATTCTGGTGGAGGAAAACTTCTGCCACCATCATTGCAATGAGACACGCCTAAATATTCAGAAGCTTTGGTCAGTCCCCACCAAAAATCGATACAGGTTCACAGACGAATCAACCGACCCACGCACTCCTTGAAAGGGCTATTTATGCAAACATTCCCAAAGAGGAAAACCAGGGCAAGATTCCGACTATTTAGCTATACAACTTTTGGCGCTCAGCGCACAAGTAAAAGACCAATAAAGCCCCTGGACCAATCGGGGTTCCTCCGGATGCAGTTTGAACAGTGAGACTTCATTTCATAGGGCACCCCGAAACAGTGGCGCATACTTGAAGCGCCCTGCTCAAAAGCGGCATTTTTCTGCTATCTTGAAATCAAGCTGAAGTCATCCTCATCCTCTAGGGAAACGGGGGCTATCGGCCGATATGCTTGTTGAGCTCACTAACAAAAGGATTCAAGGCCATAATTGAGAAGAGACCCAAACTCTTCGCTAAGGAACACGGCTTACTATAGGGCACACAATACGGCTTTCAAAAGAACAATCCGTCCTAACTGCAATATATTGCGAAGCAAGTAAGGCGGATCTGCTGCGCAGCTCCACCATACACGCAAGGCAGCTTTTCGGTCCGGTCGTTCTTCTAGACGTTAAGAGCGCCTTTAACAGATTACCATGGAAGACCTTTTTGGACACGTTAACACAGAAAACAGATTTTATTGTATCTGGTAGAAGTTATTTCTGCCTACCTTAAACTAAATGTGAACAAAGCTGTACACTTGACGTCAAAGTGGATACACGCAGCGGGACTTAGACTGGCCTCAGAAAGGAACGAAGCAATACTCCTCACAGGGAGGCAGCTGATTCGTCCGCTCACTTTACAGCTCGACAGTCAGAGCATTCAAATGGTAAAGGAAGAGCCCGCTACATCGGCGTCATACTGGACACAACGATGAATGGGGTTGATCTTATAAAAAAAAGGCAACGGCAAAGGCAGCCCGGGCAGTGTGCGTTATTGCCAAGACCCTGATGAACATCAATGGCCTCCGGGCTCGCATGAGGGCACTGCTGATGACAACTGCGGTAGGTATAGGTCTTGTCGAGCCCGGTGGCGTGGTGCATTCGTCTGCGCACCGCGATCGGAAGAGACACATAGGTGCGCGGGTTCGAGCCCCACCGTTGCACATTTGTATTTATGGGGGTCCGTCTATGAAGCAATGCATCCTCACGTTCCCGCCAAGCATGCAGCACATGGACTCAGTAAAATAAACACTCCATGCTGCCAGCATTGTGGCCGGTTACGTTGCAGGTTAGTCACCGGGGAGTCAGGGCATCACAGGCGCGCACCGTATGGGCTGTAGACTTACTGCGGTAGCACACCCGATTTGCTTCATCGTCCACCGTGCACGGCCAGGCTTTTGGCAGCGGTGCTACGCTGGCAACGGAAGCCACGCCTTCTAACGGCACGCTCTGTAATCTATCCGAATGTTCCGGTGGGTCTGACGCTTACGCATCACTACGGCTCTGTGGTCGCACCCCAACATATCATTTGGCCGTGCCGCGATTTTGTTATGGCTCAGAGATCCTCACTGAGAAATGCACAGGTCCCTGACTGAAGCCTTAATAAAGGCCTATGTTATCGGGAAACTGATGCCTCACAGCGTCAGTCCAAGAGGAAAATCGACAGAGTGGCTGTCGCCTGCATCGCCTGCATTGTCACCAAAGCCGAGGCCATCTTTGCACTCATACCAGGAACTATATCACTGAATATAACAAGATTAGTATGGGTATTTGACCGCTGTCAGATTGTCGGCGGCTATAAGTTTTCTTTTTCCCATTACAAGATAAAGCTCGAGAGACGGAAAAACTATCTTGAGAGAAGGTCCGAGAACCCCAACTGTGGCGTAAGGGTCGGTACATGTAGTCAGGCGTTGTAGTACTCGCAAACGTGAAGCTCCAACGGTCGACTATCAAGACCATGGTCGCCATATTTTTCTCCATGAGTGAGCCTCCGGGCTAAAAACACTACAGCCTCTTTTGGTGCATCAGAAGTCTAGCTGGTCAGGCACGCAGCTTCTTCTTGCCTTTAGCCTGACTTCTCACAGTACGAATGCTTTCTCCTTCCGAATACGAAAAAAATATATGAAAAGAAGACTTTTTGGATCACTCGAATGAGGTTCACCTCGTTGCTTGAAAAAAACGCGCGATATGGAAGTGTGCTTCGATGCATAGATCTAATCGCTTCAAAAAATTGTGGAAATAAAGTCAAAGTCTAAAAAAGGATTATACTCTAAGAAAAAGAAACATCGTTCCTCTATTCTAGAAGCTAAAATAGCATAGACCTCTAGGCACGGCACAGTATGGAGCGCCTGATGACGAGGTTCAAAAACAGGTGTGGCGCATCCTCTGATGTTCAGCTTCCCTTCCCCTGCGGATGGGGATTAATTGCGGAACGTCGATCTATACTTTAAATGGCAAACTTTTAATGACGCATATTCTGCCTGCGAACATGACCTACTCAAGGCGCGGCGCGTTTCAGCTCTGCTTGCGCGTAGGTAAACAGCCTTTGCAAAACTTTCTTTGAAAGTTCGACGTTAAATTGTTATCCACCGCGGTTTCATACCAGAGCAGACCGATTCGGCTCTCGGTATGGACATCTCATATATCTATATATATATATATATATATATATATATATATATAGGCACGCCGAAGAGTATCGATGGTTTGTAAACGTTCAAGAAAAATCGGTGGGTTTAACATTAATTGGATGTATATACAGGTGCTCTATTTGTACACAAAACATGTTATGTGCGTATTCACAGTGTTCACCAGAATCTAAAAAATAAAGGCTTCTTTTTGAATGCGCGTAACAGAAAAAGTTTTGTGCAATTGATTGAAAACTTAGAGTGCCTACCTGCCTACGAAAACACTGTCAATAAAAAATTAAAACTCACTGGCCCAAAATGTTTGCTACATCAAAATGCGGGATTTTATTTTTCTATAAAAATAAGTAGCATGGCTCTTATGAAAGTAATTTTCAGAACGTGTCAGATGGTGTTACCTTGATTCATCAAGTGCGCTAGTCTGAAACTTTTCCCCTGATTTGCTAGCCACGAACCTTCGTTTATTTTTGTTTTTCGACTTACTTGAGTTAACAAGAGCCGCGTAGAATAAGTTTTACTGCAATTGACTTGATAACTACGTTGGCTGTGTATATGTGTGACTAAATCGGAGATCAGGTAAATCAATATGGGTTGAGAAAATGCAGATCTGTGTCAGTGCAGCCAAAGGCATCCATGCGCATAAACGCGTGAGTGTATTGCGGTATGCCAGCGTGTACACGTCTGCTACCTCAAAGCTTACCGGCCAAATGTGACAGTCAATGGAAACGTTTTTCTGACAGTTATTGTAAGGCGTAGAGTTCACATAATAAGGATCTTAATTTTTGATTATCATATCACTCAGTTAAGACTTCTTGTCTACTTGTTGACACAGTTTCTGTCGTTTTATAATAAATTATACGGAAGTCTACATACGTTGACATAGGCCCCTTGCATTTTTCAAACTTATGTATCACTCTCTGGTACAAGGATCTTACCTGAACAGTCTACCTCTGTCAGTAGTCCGTGAGTGAGATTTGTTGAAGGGTTCAGGACCTTGAGGTCTGCAACGGGATGGCCAACTGCACTTGACGGTTATAAAGGTAGGATGCCCGACGCTAGCAGTGAACACTGCCAAGGTTCTCCGCCAGACGCGATTTAGCAAACGCAGTTCCGAAAACCTTTCAAACGCAAACGTTTAAAAAGTGATCAGAATTCGGACGTTGCTTAATCTACCGATCAGTGGTTCCGGTTGGCCGGTGGTTTGGCTTGGCTAGGCTTCCTATATTTGTAAATGTATATAGTCCACTGTGTGCGTAACAAACTGCGTATACAAGTGCAAATAGGCCGCGTAAACGCATAGCATACATAGACGCGACTGTACATAGCAACCACCAAGAATGCCATAGCCAGGGGTAGGGCGCCACCCGAAAAGCCATCGTACACAGAGTGGATTGCAGAGTAGTAGCGCCTTTAAACACAATATCGGTCTAAGCAAGACCGGTTCAAATTCAAATCCCTAAGTCAATTGTTTTTCTAGCAGTACTAACTGCTTTTTAGTAGTAATTCAATCATAAAACCCTAGAGTAAAACATTGTAGGATATTGCTTTTGATTCTAGACCATCCTCCGTCCCCTACGGGCTCGGAATTCATCCTAAGGTGCATCTTCAACGTACCGAGGGCCAGACATGTTGAGATATCTAGGGTTTGTCCAACAGTCCTTATGCCAGCATGGCCGCTGACTACCATCGGTATGGTTTATCATCTATTCGCAATGAGCATTGCGCAAAGCAAATTCGATCAATAACAGCGATCGAACCGGCGACACCCCGGAAGATGACAACCACGCCGCCACCTTGTATCGTTAATGATGAAACAACGGAATAGCATGTTTACTAATACGCGTGCAGATTTGACGAGATTGGTAATATATGTAGAGAAGTTAAGATCCGCGGAGATTAACACGTCTAGGTCCGCGTAACATTTTCTGTAGGCAGTGTTCACCCATTGAGCTGACAGTTCAGGTCGAGAGAGCCATGCGTCAGAACAAATGATTTCGAAGCGCTTCATTGCATTGTCACAGCACTAGAGGTTAATGCCGTCAACAGGGAAATGCAGCACAGTACGCGCTGTGAGAAAGCCAAGAAAGGGATATATGTAAAGGTCATCCGCGTACAATATTCACCGCTTGACAAAATATATTAAAATTTTATTTTGAACCGACTTGATCAAACATTTTCGTTGAGCGATGCTTTTTGAGCTAGATATATTAACTTGACCGACCCTTGGTGCATTTAATAATGTCTCACAGTGATTTTAAGCCCATAGGAAACAAAAGCATTGTCTAGTCTTAAAAACGACATCCTTAAATGCTTTTAAATTCCAGAACTACAGATGTTCCTTGGTTGGAGCCATGATGATTGTGCCGTCTATGTACAAAACAGGGGGAGCTTTGACCTTTTGTGAAACTTCTTCGACATTTCAGATAAATGAAAATGTCTAGCATTATTTCCTTGAACAGTTTAATTGGCTGTCTATTTCCCGGCCAATGACTATGCGTCATTCAAATTAACATAATACATGTATACAATACGCTTTTTAAAAGACTAGACATAGACGCTTGTATATAAACTTTTTTCAACTTAAGAGTCAAGAGCCAGTGGCATTGCACGCAACCGAAGGCAGGTTCAAATTTTATAAAAGCCACATAGGTCATTTAGTTGTGGCGCGCCCGGTCTTCTGTTTGTTGAATGAAGACCTCTTGTAGCACCTTTTCCGTTGACCTACAGGCAGGACTTCACTCTGTTCTGAAGGCAAGCAGGAATGGCATTCGTCGCAAAGAGGCTAAACATGAACTAAACGATTCTATATCATTCTACATCATTTATTTAATGTAATCAATCATTACAGAAGGTAACATGACATTTGGGTTTCAGCAAACTAAGCAACTTTTTTTAAAGCAATGCCCCAATAGCCCCGAGAAATTGTGGGGTCACTTCTTGCTCTGTAGATCAGTTAAGCTGGTGCAACACCGCTCCCATGGATTCGAAGCAATGCCTACGCATGTTACGGATCCCTGGGGTTGGGGGAAACGCGGGTTTACTGGTTTTGCGAGTTCCCATGGCTGGGGTGTCACATGTCCGTCTGGATTCCCGTAACCCCCCAGAGTAATGCTAAGAGGTTTTAGGAAGGTGTTGTTAATACTAGTGTCACAACCATGACTGTCTCCCTAAGGTGTCCGTAGGTGATAAGATCTTGTCATTTGACGGCCTCCCGCTTTCTCTTACAGATAATTGTGCTATGTAATTTGCCTTACTTACTGAAGTTATGTCAAGTTGGGTCGTCGTGATCGAGTTGTCTTCTGATAAATAAACCTGTAGGCTGCTGCAGTAAGTTGTCAAAGTGGCGTAACTGATCTTTGTCATTTATAATAGGGTTTGACGGACAGAACCGCTTTGGAAGAATCCGCGGCCTCGATGTGTTGTCTATAACTTGTTGTTCTCTCTGCTTTATTTTTAATTCAAGTATTTTGGCTTCCTTTGTTTTTTTCTAAAGATAGCCTTTGGTGTTGCCAGGTCTGCAGGTTTCTGGCTATCCAGTTTTTTCGGTCAAAATACGATTTTTCAATTTCCTGTAATCTGTATCAAACAATAGTGCGAACCCAGCGAAGTGTGTTCTCGTAGCATTCGATGTCTTGGTCTGTTCACGGAAGTATATGAAGCGTTTCGTTGGGTTTATCGACGTCGAGCACATGTACTCTTTAACATGCGCTCCAAGTTCTCGAGCTGTACTTAAATAATGCGATTATTTGAGCGTGTCCCGTTATGTGAAATGTGTACGATGTCTCTGGCTTGTCCCGCGATGCAAAATGTGTACGATGTCTCTCGCTTGTCCCGTGATGTGAAATGTGTACGATTTTTAATGTTATTAAATACATTGGAGACATCTTTGTTGGTCTGTTGTGGTCTCCATATATATACAATATTGTATTCGATAACTTATTTCATAACTTACATATGGTTATTTTGCCTCAGCAGTCTCGACCCTTCGATGTTGTACTGCGATCGATATTATGGTAGGATCTGCAACAGGTGTTTCGGTGGGAGAAAAATGTCGAAATTGTTTAATAGGTTTTCTTCCGAGCGTTTCAATATTCTTTGCAGCCCTCTTCATCTCGCGCGATGCATTTTGAGTATATATCGCCTCGTAGCCCATCGTGGTTGTTGCTGCTGCTGGTTTTGTGTCAAATGTTTAGTGTGCAACTGCTGCCGTTGTTGTCGTCAAGCCACATGAAGCCGCGGTTCGTTTTGGCGCGTTTGCTGCCCAGCCTTCCTGCCGCGGCTGCTGTTGAGGCTTGCGATAAAGCAGGGTCAACTGTTGCAATTAGATTTCCTCATTGATTTGGAAATGAAGCTTTTATACAATGTTTAATTAAGCTCGGCTAATTTTGTCACGTTGGCTTCTGCGCTTTCACCACTAGCACAGTTGGCGTAAATTCGAATGCCGTCGTCTGAATGTGAGAGAGAAATTCTGCTTACAAAAAGTGCCTTCATGCGTGGTCTGGTGGGCACGTACACATCTCTCACCGCTGTGGTGTAGCATTATATATATATATATATATATATACGCAAGTGCGCATCGAATTCGCAAAAAACATTTTGTATATACACATTTATACAAATATATTCATGTATCTTTCAAAGTGTTTCTGCTCCATTTAAAATAGATGTTTTTTACCTTCTCTATACTCTTCAAAGTTGTTTCTTTATTTTTTTTTGTGAAAACAGGAAAAGTCGCACGGAGCTATCCCCGGCAAATAGGGAGGTTGCTAAAATAAATACATTTTTCATCAAATAATCCGAATTAGTAACGATGTGGGCGCCAGTGCGTTGTCATTACGAAAAATAAGAGATATTTATTAAACGTTCATCCAGGCGACCAAAATTCGTGGAAGATGATACTCTTGTAGGCAAAAAAAAACAGTCAAAGTAACCTTCTGACCAGATCATCTTCGGTCTCTTTACTTCTATCGCGAAATCGGCGATACTACGTATACACGCTGGTTTGGGACACTGCCTATTACCATAATTAGTTCATAACATTTCCACCACATTAGAACATATAATTTGGTTTCTAACACAGAGTTTTCGACTTTTTAAAAATCGCCGAACCTCGTTTTCTTCACTTCTTAGAAATCGATTTAGACAACGGACGCCGCCACAGATTGGCGTTAAGTTTAGCTTATCTGTTTAACCTGATGAATGTTTCTTCTACGCAAAATAAACTGGCTCCGTGGTTTGGGTTCAATGTTTAAATTTCAGAGTATTCGAACTTACCGATCCGATCTCGTACATACATTTGTAGGTAACCGATGGCGGTATGTTCCGAGCACTAAAAAGAGATTCTAAAGATAGCGTCAATGAAAGAAGAGCATGGTACGCTGACCCACATTGTTGTTGTCGTTAGAGAAGGCTGCTCTGGCTGAGGAAGACCTGAAAAATGATAAAAGCAGTCTTTTCACCGTATTTTTCTTAGCGAAGCGGGCTTTCAAAAACTCTTGAAATAGAGGACACCCGGACGCCTTATGAACTACAACAAAGAAGCTCCACGAGGCCCTAACAGTAAATGTTTAAACGTAGCTAGTCTGAAACTTTGGAAGTGACTGCATACGAGGGTACAAGAGGATTGTACACACTCAAATCTGAAGTGGTTTTAGCTAGAGTAGTCTTCTGTATATATATATATATATATGGCATGTATACCTAATTACGCATGCCACTCTTTTATATCATGTATGTATATGAAGTTTCCTACTTAAGGTGCCCGATCAGACAAAGATGTTGGTAGAAATTGTCTACACATTTTGTCTAAACACGCCTAAATAGCGATTTTATAGCGTATACAAATACAATTGTATTATGTCGATCTGCGCGCGACGCTGGTTGCCCCGGATGACGTGCGAGATTGGATCAAATTAATTCATACACTCCCAAACCTTGACAGAGCTTCATTCGCTATTACAGCAGACCGCCCCGACATGGTGCTTGACAAAGGTAGAAGCTAGAATCTAGTAAAAGGAGATACATAATTACGCGGTACTATTTTATAAGTCTCTAATGGAGGGAACGGCGCTTGCATAACGTGAAGGGTCAGTTACCTAAATCTGCAGTCCCAATTTTGGCGACGATATGGCGGGATATTAGGCATTAGGTTATCCAACCTGTCAGCACACACAAACCGATTTTGATATAGGTCGTGACAGTCCTCAAGGTATACATATTTTTGTTTGTTTTTATATGTGGTTTATTTAATTATACAATTAGTAGTACACAATAATTTTCTTAGATTGACAGCACATGCTCTTTTTGTTAAGGACGTTCGCCATATTTTGTTGTACACTCTATGTTATAATCCTAATACTGCAATATCCACCGATACTGCATATATAATAGTTTATGTTGAAACAGTTTGGCTTTGTATATACGTTGTGATTATATATGCTACGCGGCTTGACTAAGCAAAGTATGAAGTATTATATTTTTTTGAAAAGCTCCTTTCCACTTTTCTGCGCAGAATACTTGACCTTCAGTTAGCTTTCGGTGATGCTCGATAAATTTCATTTTTCTCCAAATAAACGGTTGTCGTAAAGTTGCTGAGGAAATCAAAGGTAGTTTACTTAGCGTCCGATTTTTAACAAACATACATCCCTTATATAGTTCGTCCACAAGTGTGGCCGACTGCGTCTCTTGATAAACGAAGATTGCGTTTTTGTCATGTAATAAGTCAATCTAATTTAATATGTCATTTTCCTGTTAGCGTGACAAGTTGTGACCTGGTTGAATGCAAATTCAACTGCACCTGTTCGTCCTTGAACAGAATACATGTTCGGTCGGCCGGGATATTTTATTTTGTAGCGGCATATAACTCGTTGACAACAAACTATCTTAGGAGATAGACATATCTATCGAGGACAAAGTCCGTGTAGTTCATTATATTTATGCAGTTCTTTTTCCTCTTAAATACCGGCTGCAAAATATCCTACAGGAAAATATATTTGGGCCGCACCCACTCATCGAGGACCGTGCCCTGATGTAGGCATTGTAGATAATTGTAGAAGCGCGCTAGCGTGGGGCTAAGTTAAAATTTAGTTTTTTGATATATAGTTAAGTCTGACCTAACTTTGTTTATTGTGCTTTAATTAGACTGCTATCCAACGCCGGCGTTATCAAATGAGCTAAAATCCACGACGTCTTGGACTAGCAATATCAAAATTTACTAAATAGGCTAGCTAGTTCCCGTCGTGGATTGGTGGGTTCGGGGGTCCTTTTCTTGCCTAAAATAAAAGCCAAGGATTTTTAGACGTTCTTTGATAAGGTACATCGATTAGTCCTTTGCCTTTTTGCAGCCGCATTTGCCTCATTTATCATATCTCTGAATTCTCCCTTTATTTGAGCAAGCAGGTTTTGTGATGTTGATGTTTTGTTTTTTCCTTGATTGGGTCAATACATTTAGCGATTGAATTAAGTGCTCATTCTTAGACGCAGCTATCCCCCGAGTACAATGTAATTAAATTTAACTTAGCAATACGAAGCAATGAAGATGTGACACACAAGTCGAGAACACGTAATGATGACTTCTGCATGATGGATAAAATCACATAATTTTAGGCAAGGCTTCGAGACTTGCATGCTATCTTATTTTGTTAAGTCGTAGTTAGAGTGGCCTTGAATTATTATATGCTTGCACTCTTTGTATACAGTAAGCTGTTTGTATACAGTGTAATGGCGAGATTGTTTAATTTATTTTGAGTCATCTGTTTGGGCGGAAATTACCGTTGTAGTCGTAGCTGTTATCATTCGCACGGTTGTGCTTGGCACCGGGCATCGTGTACCATTCGATGCTCACCTCTCCTTCAAATACTGCACCGATATTCTGTATACATTTTGCTGCCTGCCATATGGGCGAAAATAAATGCCTTGTAGCAACACAGATACGTCCCATAATTCATAAACGGAGGCGCAAGCTATACAACCAGCTAGTTCTGCTACCTCGATCTGTTACTCGATAGATATATTTCGAGTTCCTACTTTTTCTGAAGGTAGTTAAATTGTTACAAAGCCAATCTTAAAAGAAATGTTGTTATTCCTTTGTGTTACTATATTATGTCCGATAAATTAATGAGAAAAAGCTTACTTTACAGGTCTCTAAAAATGCCGAGGCTGCTAAAGTCTATCGAGATATCAGAGCCACCTCCGGAGAGGTATTCGTTTTTTGAAAATCCATTTGCCAAACATGACTTAAAATGTACCGCAACTGGGACTAACTTGAACTTGGTTTGCCAAATTCACTCAAAACTACAGAAATATCTAATGACAGCTCTAGGAACCACTGAGAAACTTGAAATTGATAATAGCACGTATTAAATACGATTATTTATAAACACTGTATAGTATTGTTTCTAGGCGACTGCTTCTGACCATGTTTCTTTGTTACGATAAGTTAATACATTTAGACTAATTTCAAAGTTTTATCAATAAGTTGCCATCACACTGAGGAACGTTACCAAATTGGTTTGCGCGCCTGTATTTCACTAACCTGTATCACACTGACACATATATTTTACAGGTATGTAAGTAGGACTAGAATAACAGAAACATTTAATTCGCATCTAGACAAATCAGGCAATACACGCTTGTCAGTGCAACGAGGTTGGCAACGTGTGGAAAGACTGTTTGCGTCAGTTACTAACCAACGCATACAGGGTATAAACAAACAAGAACTGCAACTTGTCTCAAAACAATTATATTTATGGGCTTGCAACTCGTTAAGCATTTACCATATAATCATGTCATTTAGGATACGCACAGTGCGGGGCAACATGTTTAATAAAAACGTCGTTTGAGATAGGAAACTATTACGATTAAACAAACCTCTACGCTCTAAAAACGACTTATTCTCTCGAACACTCTATATATTACTGAGAATCTGCTATGCTTATAAAACAAATATCTGTATGAGCGCAAAAGAACGTAGCAACTTCGGGACTCCGTAGAGTGATCTCATTAGTGCTTTTTGCTTTATGAATTCTGTCGAAATGGGCATGGTAAAATTCAAGTCTTCTTAAGGAAAACCGCTTTATTAATAAAACCCGAATGACTACGCATGATTTAGCTATGGACGTCAAGGCATGTCATACAACTATTATGACTTGCCTTCGCTCAGATGCTTTCGCAATAACGTTGAACCAATGGGTAAAGTTAAAGTTTTCGGGCTGACCCTCAGCCAAGATTTAACGTCCATGGAACTGTTTTTCACATTGCTTCATAGACGGACCCTCATAAATACAAATGTGCAGCGGTGGGGTTCGAACCCGCGCACCTATGTGTCTCCTCCGGTTGCGAGGCGGAGACTTAATCCACTACGCCACCGGGCTCGACGAACCAATGGGTACCTCATGATTTGAGCGAACGCAACAAAGTGGAGTGTCTAGCAAAATGCTCTTCTTGACTTACCAGATAAACTGAGTGTCCGTTCTTGAATCGAATTGTTACCTGTGGTGAAAACTGAGTCTTATACGACAATGTAAAACGTGAAAAATCCTGGCGCGTCCGAGGCCGGGCAATTGAGACTAACCCATTTGCCGAAGATTTTGGTCTGTGCTTGGTGGGATAGGCACGGCATTGCCCGCCACAAGTTTCTCTATAGTGGCCAAACGATGGACGTACAGGGTGTCTACTGTGATCAGCTCGACCGAGTTTTTACCGCCCTTTAACGGAAGAGACACAGTCTCGAGAATCAGAAAAAGAGCGTGGTCTTCTAGCAAGAAAATGCAAGGCCGCATGTGAGTTTAGGTTACGCAAGTTAGCAAGCTTCGATTTGCAAATTCTGCTGCATCGGGCATCGCACCGTCGGGCTACAACCTATTCAGATGTCTGCAGAACTATCAACAGGGAAAGAAATTCACTTAACCAGAAAAATCGATAGTCTAGTCCCAATATAGGGGAAGGTTCTGGCTAACAATAGAGAGTACTTTTGAGAGGCTACTATTTATTAACTCGTTTATTCTTTCGACTGATTTTAAAGTTGAAGATCCCAATCACTTGTTGTCCTACCCTATATATATACATATAGTTAGATTGCTAGCAAATTCATTTTGACATAAATCTGTACAAATGTGTATATATAGAAAATATTGTGATGATTTATTAATCATTTACAATACGTTTGCACACTCGGCAGCGCTCGCTGTAATACAAATTGTGGTAAAAAGGTGTCACGTGAGGTTAAGGATCAGCTGTCTGTGTCCTTGCTTGATGGTAGCCCCCGCTCTTATGGTCCCGGTGCGAGCGGTATATCCCCAAGGTTCCTTGCAACGTTAAAACGGTAAGATCCATAAGATTCCTCTTCGTGACGCCGAGCCCCAAGAGCGTCCTCGCAGATTCGGAGTCCCATACACCACTCGTAAAGGTAGTGATGGATCCGAATCTGCGAGGTTTTTGCGAGTCGGGGAGCGCCGCCCTTAGCAACTGGACGTCATATTTGGTGATCTTGTCCTGCCGCGCTTTTGCCAGGTCCCGGTTCGGGCCGCAAACCTCGGCATCTAAAACCCAGACCTCGGTAGGTGTTGTTGTTACGATTGTTATTACGAGGTCGGGACTTAGACCCGGTGCGCCCGGTCGACGGAATACTCGCTCACGAATAACCTCATGACCCCTCTCCCGGAGAAGACGCGCCACGCGATCACAGACGTCGTCATGTCTCTTTATAGTTTGTGTGTGTGTTGTATCGCACATCTGAGCGACATGAGCCAATGTCTCAGGCGCATGACACCCGTGCCTACAACGTTTGTTGTAGCCCGGGCGTCCCCTGGCCAATTTGGCACGCGTTGGTAGTGCGTTAGTCCTGAGCTTTAGTAGGTTTAAATGCTCCTTACCAGATAGGTAGGGCATACCCTTAATCCAGTAATGTACAAAGGGCGTTTCGTGGTTAGCATCTTTTTTTTTGGGACTAACTGGGAAATGCGGTTCGCACACACGGACACCACGGCAGGAAAGCTCACTGCAAATGTGGCCCGGTTGTGTGGGGCTCCAACCCACTAAAAACCAGTCATGTCCCCATCCCCACACTCAACTGGGAACTGCGCAAGCAATACTTCAAACAATTGAGGGGGGGTAAATAGTAGCGTCCTTATCTTAGCTGCCCTGGAGTGCCTCACGGGGCCTTGTCAAGTAAAACGATTTTTCTCTTCTTTAGCGTGCATAATACGTTCGATTGTTCGAGCTATAAGATTCCAGTCATCACGTGAGTACATAAGAAGGTGTGCCAGCTTCTTAAGACTGCCGTCACTTGCTGTGGTTATGTCCTTGCGTAATGGGGCCCACGCCGGGCACAGCAATATTGTGTGTTCCGTTGTTCCTTCACAGTGCTTGCAGAGTGGCGTATCTGCTTTTCCTATTCTAAAGAGGTAACTCTCGAAGTTGCCATGCCCTGTGAGCACTTGAGTCACGTGGTGTGTCAACTCGCCGCCGGGCCGGTTAATCCACGCCTTAACGTCAGGGATCAGAGCCTTTACACGGGCCCCAGGTGCCCCGTCCTGTATGGCGTTCCACTCATTTTGCCAAGAAATCAACGTTTTTTCCCTTTCTTCTTTCTTATTGCTTGTCGGTTCCGCCCACAAGCGACGACGTTCGTCGGCCTTCAGGTCCCAAGGGATCGTACTAGCCAGTACAAGGGCAGCCGCCGTGCTGACCGTCTTGTAAGCCATCGTAATCCGTAAAGCCGCGATTCGTTGGGTCTTGCGCATTAGCGCCCTGTTGCGGGTTAGAGTCAGTGTGTTTAGTGGCCACACAGGGGCCGCGAATAACATAATCGACTCGGCAACCGACATAAGATGGCTTCGCGTTGATTCTCGCGATCCGAATGTATTCGGCATCAGCCGGGCGATGTCGTGTGAAACTTTAGTGGCTTTCTCTGCAACCAAGCGGAGATGAGGTGTTCCTCGCAGGCCTCTGTCCAGGTACATTCCCAGATAGCGGGCTGATTGAACCTACTCGAATATCCTGGCCGTTCAAGATTAGCTTTGGGAGAGCACACCCTCTTGGGCCAAGGAGGATGACTCCCTCGCTTTTGGTAGGGGCCAGCGTCAAACCCGCTCCCCTCATCCAGACGGAAATCTCGGCCAGGGCGTCATTGGCTCTAAGTTCTCTCTAAAGTACAGGTAGGCGTTCGGCACCGAGTTTTCGAGTTTAAGCCATTTTGACTTAACAACCTTTCTGATCTCTTTATCTAGGTCGCTAAGAAGTGCGTAAGATGGTCTGGGACCGGAGACCAGTTTATATAGGAGGCGGGAAATGAGAAAGTCTTTCAAAAATATGAGTCTTTGGTGGGGTTTAAGGGGAGCCATCGTGAGTCTGTTAAGTAAATAAGGAGTATATTCTTGGTGGAGTCAACATTGCTGTCAAAGTCGACTCCAAGATATCTCCATCGATCGCTCATACCTTTAGCTGACAATTGCCGATCTCCAACGTTAAATTCTGGTACGGTGTTAATAAAACCTTTACCTTCCTTCCTATTAAATAGGTGGGAGATAGTAAAGCTTTTAAATAGTATGAATTTCAAGGCCACGGGATTTCCAAAGGGGGTCTGCAATATTAAGGAGCCGTTGGAGAGTAGATTTCGTGGAGGCTAGGAGGATGAGATCATCCGCAAAGGCTAAGCCCATAAGGCGGAAGTCATCAGTAAGTTGGTACCCGATATTAGTTTTGTCTAATTTTGAAAGAATGTCGTCGAGAACTAGATTAAATAAAAGGGGGACAGAGGATCTCCCTGCCTAACACTCTGCCTGAGCTCACGTCCTGCAGATTTGGCATCGTTAAGGATACCATCCAGAACCGCAAGATTCTTGAAGGTAACATTATAGGGGAGAAATGCTCGCTGGATTGGGAGAAGCTTAATAGAGTTCTGGAGGCGTCTAGAGAGAATTTTGTTAAGCGTTCATTGTAAGTATGAACTAATAGATAGGGGTCGCAGATTGCTTGGGAATGTGGTATTGTTATTTTTAGGGATGGACGCTAAGCGAGCAGTTTCATGGGCTGAGGCAATATCGCTAATTAATAGTATAATAAGAATACAACAGACTATTTCTAACGGGAGTTTACGGAGGGACGAAAGACAAACCCCGTCTAAGCCTAGTGCTTTAGAAAGTCCGCGAAGAGCTACGTGGGTTCCCTTTAGGGAGATAGGGAGGGAAACCTCAAAGAGATCAGAGTTGGGAGTGTATACGGGGCAAGGGAGTGGTTCAGGCGGTGGTTGTGTCATCGTGTTGGTCCAGTGCTCTACAACTTCGGTGGCCTGCATGTTGTGTATGGTGTGTCTGCCGTCCAGCACCTCATGAGCGCATTTGGATCGGTTTTGGCTAAAAAGTTTTTGAGTGGTTGCGTAGTCTTGATGTCGCTGTTGCCTTTTAGATACTCGCGCTTCAGTGGAAGGAGTTTCTCTAAAGGCACGACGTCGGACAGTGTGTGTAAAATGTTTGTTCAGAAAGTCGTTTAAGGCGATAGTGTGGTCCTCACCTGAGCACATTATATTTGACAGATGAGTAAGGTCTGTTAAAAATATTTTGCGCTTGGGAAATGTGTTTGTAATGGCTTGTATTTTGGATATAATAATATATTTTTGGGATGGATTATAGGGGCCATCTGATGCTGAGTATAGAGGCCGACTAGGCCCAGGAAGCTCAGATCCGTCAGGGTTGGAATCCAGGTGAGACCTCTCTTTACGGAGGTCCTCTACCAGATCCTTATGCGCCTAAGAATTACGTTGGCTTCTAATCGCCCCAGGTGTGCGTGAGTTAAAATTAGTAGCTAAAAGGTGGTCAATTTCTCTAGGTGTTTCGTTATTATTATCTAATATAAAATCTGCTTCTAATGTTGCTAAAAGTTCACGGTCTTGTGGGTTCCATCTGGCCTTCTTAGAGGAGGGGAGGCTAAAATGTTCTCATTATATTCGTCCGGATGGGCACTACGACGGTGTAATTTAAGACCTGATTTAGACTTAAAAGCCTTTAAGCAAGTACTAGATGGACAATTCAATTTGGCTGGGAGACGCATGAAGTACTAGGGGGTTAACAATATTATTAGAAGCAGCTGTCACAGATGGACAGAGCGCGCCATACAATTTGAACAGACAGAGAGCGCCACACAATTGAACAGACGAAATACAGATAGAGCATACGACACAATTAAGCAGACGAACAGGAAGCACGTAGAGAGCACGTCGTAGCACACGACGTTGTAGTAGCACGGAATGCCGCCAGAAGGTCGGCCGATATTTAAGCGGCTGCGGCCATGTTAGAATTCTCTTGGACTCGTGCCTCGCGACTCGAGACTCTCGTCGCTTTCTTCTCCGCCACGTGCGAGGGGCGCCATCCCCGGGTGAGTCAGAGCCGCCCGTTGCGGTGCCGTGATATAGATATGTGCGCAGGTAGGCTAGGTGTGAATCAGCGTGTTTAGGACGGCCGCGCATTAGTAACTGTGTGTGACATTATATATTAATATATATATATATATATATATATATATATATATATATATATATATATATATATATATATATATATATATATTAAATATATATATATATATCATTGTGTAAACAGACGCCGTCGTCAGTGTAGTGAGAACGAATGTGAGCTCCACCCACGCGAGCAAGACCAGTATCGAGAAATAAATACAAACTGAGTATTATATTACTCTTGATATATATTTGTTCTCGTTCCGCATTAGTTCCGTAACATGTTTGGCGCCCAACGTGGGGCAGTGTGTTAGTTAACCGTTACACTAATTGCGGAACAAATAGGTCATTATGGCAGATTCAATAGATCATCTCAGAGCAGTTAGAAAGAGTACGCGCGCCAGCGTTTCTGTTTTACGCAGTGCTGTGCTGCAATTATGACCTGAGGGACAGGGGCCACCGGCCAAGTCCGCGGCCAACGACCAGCGAGTAGCTACATGGCTACTAAAGCTGGAGCGTTTAGAAAAAAAGCTAGTTGAGCTAGACGATAGAATATGTGCATTGTCGGTAGGTGCCAGCGAAGACATCCTAGACGAGCAGATGGCACGTTGCGAAGCATACATGGAAATGATAGACCAAATTAAGCATTTATTAAGCACCTACAGGAGTGATGGCGCCCCGAGCGGAGCTGAGCAGAGTGCGCAGTCCTCGGACGCTCGCACGCTGGCCGACGCAGTAGCGTCGTTAGTCGAATTGCAGCGGGCGGCGCTGAGTGGAGCATCCGCGCATGGCGGTGCAGCCGCGGCGCACGGCAAAATGGAGTTGATTTTAGATCGACTAGTCTCAATACAAGAATCCGGCACCTCGAGCGGCGCATCGTTGCCGCCGCCGAAGCTGCGGAAATTTGGTGGTGACGAACACAAGCTTCCAGTCTTCATCGAAGAGTTTAGAAGTTTGGTTGATGAGAGAGAAGGCATATCAGATTTACACCGACACAAGATCTTGCGTGATCTACTCGAGGGTGATGCAGCGAGTGCAGTCGCCGAAATACCACTAACCGCCGACAACTATCCGCATTTGCTCAACTATCTAAAAAAGAAATAGTCAAAGCTGCTGAAGACGGGAAAATGTGTCTTGGCGCATTCCTTGACGTAGCGAAGGCCTTTGACTGTCTTGACCACTCTATATTTTTTAAGATGCTGCGAGAAATGGGTTGCGCATCAGGTGTAACTGCCTGGTTTAAATCGTACCTAGGCGGACGTAAGCAGTTTGTGTCGGTGAGGGGTTTGAGCTCCACCCCTGGGACTGTCTCGATTGGGACTCCCCAGGGGTCGGTTCTTGGCCCCTTCATCTTCATAATCTACATAAATTTCGTCTTGCGTGGCATTGAAAGGGATATAGAGTGTCGACCAGTGGTATATGCGGATGATACAACTCTGCTGTTCCGCATCTCACCTGCTCAGCTATCAAACGGTCAAGTTAATCTTAGGCATGTGGAAACCGGCATTGAAACGGCAATTTCATATTTTAAACGGTTTGGTCTTGTTGTGAATCTGACTAAGACGAAACTCGTCTTGTTTCACACACCTCAGCGGGCATCGAGGCTGAAACTGGACACAGGTAATATATCCCTTCAAGTGGGCGGTGCAGGTGTCCCTCTGAGCCGAGAAGTGAAATGTCTCGGTATCACGCTTCATGAGAACATGAAATGGGAAAGTCACGTTCGGTCGAGCGTCAGGGTCTGCTGTGCTGTGGTGGCATCGCTGGCCCGTCTGAGGAAGGCCAAGGTCTCCCGCATTGTTCTGGTCCTTGTATACAGGGCGCTCCTGGAATCGATTCTCACCTACGGAATCACTATTTGGGGCGCAACCTACTCGGGAACCCTGCACTCGTTGCGAGTGATACAGAACAATGCGGTGCGAGCCATTACTGGTCTGTCTCGTCGGGACGACGTGTCGCCATGGTACGGCAGACTCGGACTACTCAAACTCGATCAGCTGGCACGATTAAATTTAGCCGTGCTTGCCCAAAAGGTAGTTAAAGGCAAACTTCCTTTAGGTTGCGAATTCGAATTTCAACTCACCCCCTTCAGGTCTCAGCGATATGAGGGCCAACTCAGGGTTCCCAGATGCAAGTTGACCTTAACGCAGCACTCTCTAGCCTGCACGCTGCCAAAAGTATGGAACGAGCTCTCGCAGGACCTCCGAAATACGGAGCGGGTCGGTGTTTTTAGAAGACGTGTAACAAAGGAACTAAATGCTGAAAACAATTGTTTTTAGTTTTTAAATCAGTAAAATGTTGACTCTGTGCAAGATTAGATTATATAGGTTTGTGTGTGTATATAATATTGTGATTACACTTGACAGATGCAGGTGATCCAACGATAGGTATTTTTAATGAAATATGACTTTGACATAAATTGTGACAGATTGCCTGTAAAAGAGCATGTCAATAAAACAACCTGATGATGATGATCTAATGAACAGGTATGGCCGTGTTGAGTCTATTGTGTGTGGCATATATCAGAAGTTATTAGATATACCTAAGGTGGTTCGTGTGGACCACGTAACGCTACGCGGATTACTAGATCAAGTGAATAATTCGGTAGCGGCGTTGCGAACTTTGCAGTTTGACGAGAAGTGTTACGGTGCGGTATTATATACGATTGTTTTGCGTGCTTTACCAGGGCCGTTGGGATTGCGATATCTTAACTCGGTAGAGGCGGCTCGAGCCGCAAATGTTAGTGATTCTTCCGTGAAACCTCTGTTGTGCGTAAGAGCTACTGAAGCCTTATCAGAGAAATTTGGCGCACAGTTTCAGGACTTGATGAATTTTCTCGCTAACGAGGCGACGTCACGCAAAAACAAAATTCCTTATTACAGAGAGACAACAAACCGGGGTCGGTCTTGCGCAGCGGCCGTGGTCAAGTAGTCTAAGGCCGGCGAGGGAACACTCTCGGAATGACTCAGCACAAGAATACCAGGCGCACGTGGGACCGCGGACCGGTAATACCCGTAACACTAACATCAATAACAACATTACTAACGACAATTATAATAACAGGCGAGAAGGCCACGCGTCTAATAGTCACACACCATGCAATAATAATATGCGATAGTCGGTTAGCTGTTTGTTTTGCGGTGGCAAGCACAATTCGAGCATGTGTATGACGATGTCGATGAGCGAGAAGCGCAATAGAGTGGCGGAGGCCAAGGTGTGCCGTAGGTGTTTGATGGCGGGACATTGGGTCCGCGCATGTACGAGTAACACCACATGTAAGCATTGTAAGGGTCCGCATGCACCCGTAATGTGTGCACGTGCTATATCCAGCAACATTGTATCACCTGTTGGATGTACAAATCCGTTGTTACCCACGGGGCATGTGGACGTAGTGAGCGATAATAGCAAACGTGTCGTGGCTCGATTTTTGTTAGATAGCGGCTCACAGCAAACTTTCGTTACTCGCCGTCTCGCTGAATCCCTACAGGCAAAGACTATCGGCGGCGAATTTACCTACATACAAGTCTTCGGCGGCAACAGACCCCGGCAAGCCAAGAAGTTGCCCATCGTACAGCTTCGGTTGGTGCCGCGTAACGGCGAGCCAGTAACGCTTACGGCGAGGGTAGTGGAGGAGATTACAGCGGCCCACCTGCCCACCCCGTCGCCAAGGCTCCGGGCTAGGTACGGGCACAAGCTTGCGGAGCGAGCCGGCGGTCCGGCGTCCGTTGGTTTGCTGCTAGACGCAAGCAACTCGTTTAGCGTCATGGAGGGCGGACCACGGCGCCTCGACACCCGGACCGTCGGCCTCGAGACTCGCTTCGGGCTCGTCCTGGCTTCGGAGGCGACTGGGGAAATAAGGGCGGAAGCAACCATTGCGGCGGCGGCCGCCGAACTAGACAAGTTTTGGTCACTCGAGTCGATCGGCACACACCCAGACGAACTACAACAGAAAAGCCCACAGGTTGTGGCAGAACACTTCTTATCGAAGGTGGAGCGGTCCACCGACGGACGCTACCAAGTTCGGCTTAATCTTAAGCCCAACGTATCAATGATCAGCAGCAACGAAAAATCATCAGAAAAACAACTAGACGCATTGGCGAAGAGACTGCGACGAGACCCGGAGTTGAGGGCAGACTACGTACGAGAAATCCGCGCGTTCATCGAGCAAGATTTTGCGGTAGGTATAGGTGTGAATCAGCGTGTTCAGGACGGCCGCGCATTAGTAACTGTGTGTGACATTATACAGGTAGTTCAATAAGTTCTTAGAATGAGCTTTTTAGAATTCGAATTTTGGCACGCTTTCACCGCTAATAGGAACTGCAACTCTTCGACTGCTAGCACTTAATATATTATGGTGATTGGCCGTTGCGATTTCGTTTGATAGCTTTTCCCGTACAACGTATCGGCGTGATTTTTAAAAATGGAGAAAAAAGAGTTTCGAGTGGTCACAGGAGCACCGAGGATGAACTACGTCCAGGAGGCCAAAAAACGGCAACTGATGAGGAAAACGTAGAGAAAGTGCGAAAAATTCTTGGCACAGATAAGCGAATGAACATTAAGGAAATAGCGGAGGCATTAGGGATTCGTTTAGGCAGTGTGCATTTTATCCTACACGAAAACTTGAAGATGAAAGAGCTTAGAGCAAAATGGCTGCCGCATTTGCTCAACCAAGGCCAAAAAGACGCGCCTGTTTTGGCTTTACAGCGAAATTTGGCCAAGATGTCGAACAATCTGTCGGATTTTTGGTGCAGATTCATGACCGTCGATAAAAGCCGGGTTCATCACTACACTCCCGAGACCCAAGAAGCATCTTGCCAATGGTGTGCACCTGATGAAGGACCTCCGAAGAGGGTGCGGACAACGGCATTGACCGGAAAGGTGATGGCTACAGTTTTTTAAGACCAACGTAGAATAATGCTGGTCGACTACCTTGAGAGCTGTAAAACGATCACAGGAGAATATTATGCAAGACTGTTGGACTGCCGTTAGCAAGAACTCATCGTGAAACGGCCCGCTTTGCAGAAGAAGGTTGTCCCGTTTCACCAGGGCAATGCTCATGCACACAAGTCCCGGCAAGCATCGGCAAAACTGGCCCAACTGAGGTTCGAACTTATTGAACAACCCTCCTATTCTCCAGACCTGGCCCCCTCTGATTATTTCCTCTTCGGACATTTGAAGAATAGTCTCGGTGGAAAGTGTTTTTCCAGCAATGAAGAGGTTAAGGCTGCGGTCAATGCCTATTTTCAGTCTAACGACGCGGAATTCTACTCAAGAGGTATGAAAGCTCTGAAATCTCGGTGGGAAAAGTGTATTGAGCTTCTCGGGGAGTATATCAAATAAGAAAAATTTAAAAACATGATTTGGAAAATTCTCGGTTTTCATTCTAAGAACTTATTGAGCTACCTGTATATAATATATATATATATCATTGTGCAAACAGACACCGTCGTCGGTGTAGTGAGAACGAATGTGAGCTCCACCCACGCGAGCAAGACCAGTATCGAGAAATAAATACGAACTGAGTATTATATTACTTTTGATATATATTTGTTCTCGTTCCGCATTAGTTCCGTAACAGCAGCAGTGTCATTTTGTAAGAAACTTAAAATCAAATTATTAGTCTGTGATCGGTTAGGAGTTGGGGAGGTGGCACGAACTTCTCGTTGATTGTGAGTCAATCTAATGTGGCTCGCGAGACCCGCGCCAGATTTGCATACTCGCCCGCAAGTCTGGCAGCTGAGTCCTCCGGCGGTGTTGTTGCCGTCACGTGATGCCATCGTTGTCTTGGTCCACAGCGGTGGTAAGATTTTTTTAAAAGTTTCGTACGTAAACGATGGCGCGATTTTACGCAGATGTTGTTAAAATCGCTTAAATGAAGCGGTCTTTAGACCATTATTCTGTTTGTCTCTACCCAGGGATCACTATGTCATATTTCGTCACGCACTGTATTTATGCAAAATGGCGTCGAAAGTAGAAGTTAAAAATTGCACATTCATATGTACAATAGTAGTGTCGGTTTAAGATATTTATTTGTGGTAATTAGATGGAAGACTAGCATCAGACAGATTAATTGCTGTCTCTTCGATTTAGTGGAATTGAAGCATCTTTCACAAGTATATAGTAGGTATGTAGGTAGTCAATTAAAATATATAGTGGTTTAAAAACACGATATGGCTGCCCAATATATCGTTGCTTATTGTATTTTCTACGCTGTGTTCGATTTTAGAGTTCAAAACAAAGCGTATCGATACACCAATATATGTATGCACTGTCTGGGTTTTGTAGCCAGTGCATACACTATACCTATATAGACGTTAAGATTAGTGAAATATTATTAGGGTCGCTATATTTCACTAAAACAATTATATAGGTAGACTCACTTTACCTAAATCTAAAAACCGGCACAATCACTTCCACTTAAAAACGCTAAAATGCACTTAAGACAGGCCTTTGCAATGGTGCACTGCAAACCTATCTAACAAAGTGACGCGGCGAATTATCAAAATTCTGCACCTTATAAATGCAAAATGGAACTTTTTGACGGTGTTGGATCTCACAATTCGGTCACACTGGTAGTCACAATGGTCTGTGACAAAACTCCCGTTAAAAAGCCAGATATAACTTGCAATCTAGGCAATTTAAGCGGGAGCTCGCACCAGTGCGACCGTCCGGCTCAACAGCTGAGTAGAGGCTATATATATATATATATATATATATATATATATATATATATATATATATATATATATATATATATATATATACAGTTAGATTGCTAGCAAATTTATTTATATATACAAAAGCTTTACGTAGCTTTAAGCTTAGTACGACACGATATACACATATAAAATCAATTGCAAATTTAATCCTTTACTCTTAATTGTATATATAGTTTTAAAAAGCACACACTTGTTTGCACGGTCGTGCAATCGTGACTAGGTGACTTGGTTTGAATAGTTTCCTCTCGGAGTCGACATTAAAACGCGCTATACTCCCGGCTTTATATTCGGAGCTCAGCCGAAAACACGACGTTTCAATTTGGATTTTAATTCTAGGAAGATATAATGGTCTGCAAGTGCTAAGCCAGGCAAATAAGAACGGCAATCAAAACAGTCATATTTTTTGCGCAAATTCGATTTACAGTGATTGCGCTGTGAGGGAAAACATTGTCAGATCGATGACAAGGACGACTGACACACTCTGTTCAAACGCACACGGCGCAAACATCGCCAAATCGTAGTTGTTAACTTATCGTCATGAAATGCGTTTTTGCCTGAAAATGTTAGTTTTGAATCTTGTTTTTGGGCAGGGCTATGATTTAGAGGTATTTAGCATGACAACTTGTAAAGAATTATTTGTTTTAAGTTTTTATAAAGAGCTATTTTACCCAACCTGGGCTTTACTAAACCATAATAGTATTAATAATAATAAATAACTATTTTTTTCCGAATTCTCTTTTTAACGACCATGTTGCATTTTCCGGCTGGCGTTATATGCTCTTCTTGGGAAGCAGGAGAAGTTCTCACGGACACGACGGTGTGCCTAGTTTCTAAGCTTTCTGTATGGGAGGACTGGTTGTCTCGCAATCTGATGCTCTTATGAGAGAAAAAACAGCAATTTCACAGACTTTAGTAATTTCACCCTCACTTCGATATATATATATATATATATATATATATATATGGCATTTCCCTAAAGTATTGACTGTTACTTTAGGACGGCATTTGTTCACATATATACGAACAAAATGTATGTATTTAATCATTCGAGTCATTGCCTAGTTGCGTAATGTTCCGTTTGGGCGACCATATTTGGTATTTTAGGTCGTGCGACTTAACGCTTTTTGCGCACTTTATTCTTTGTCTTTTTAAGTGAGAAGTGTGTTTATGTGAACAAACCTACGACTATTTAAGTTGTAAAGCTTTAAGGGAGTAGATTAGGCGCAGCATCTCTGCGATCAAGCCATAGTTACGTCAAGCCGCTCCTTTTTATTTTAACTCCATGTTGGGTAAGTACAAACATACTATACGGTTTAGGCATTTAAAAACGTCCGTGCCACTAGTGAGGTGACTGCGTGGTTAGCATGTTTAGCACACAACCGGCCACAGTATTTACAAATGCATGTGTCACTTGTCTCATCCGACAGAGTGTGTGGTAAAATTCATGGACTGGGCATAACGATATATTTATATGTCCAGCCTATACCCTTCCGCTCTGCGTTTAGCATTGCTACGGTGCAAAACTTTGCTTCGATGTCACCCATATTTTTTCATGCTGTTCAGTGAACTAGAGACACGCCGAGATTTCTGAATGTGCGAACTGCTTTCTAATATGTTCGGCAACGAGCAGGTATTGGCTAGCAAATAAGCAAGATGATCATTTGCGGAAAGTTGTAGGCTTAGAACCTTTTTTTTGGAAAAGCAAATTTACACCGGCCACGCACCGTTGAATGCGAGACGCTTAGTTTCGTCTTTATGAGCTAAATTCCGTGTGAGGTCATACCGTGTGGGTGCTAGTTTATACTAAAAAGGGCTAGCGCTGTCTTGGGTGCAAGCATCGGCATCTAGGCTCTTAGGTGTCGCTAACGCAAGCATTGCTTTCCGCGCCTGTTCTTTAATGTGCACAGCAAAGGTCTTAGAAGATCAGTGAGATGCCTTGCGAGTAGGACGTCTCTGCTGCTTCACGTGATCCTTTCAGATGCGATCTAAGCACTTTCTTTCACAGGAGTCGTCGTATGGCCGCTGTGACATCCTGTACGGTAAGGTATTCCTTCATATTGGCTCTCCACTGCATATTTTCCTCCTCCAACCTGCCCACGGTAAATAGCGGTAGGGCGCTTAGGTCGTGACATGTGTTTAGCAGTCGAAGTAAGGTCGCTCGCTTCTTACTGAATATGGCGACCTTACTTGTGGGTGACCTATAAGTGCGGTTTTTGGTGCGCCTTATGGGGCAGTCATGTCTCTTCTAGGCAATTGTTCTGCTGCTTGGGTTTTTGTTGTATTCGTCGATAGAGGAAACTCGATTCTGCGCTTAACAGCTCTGCCTTCGTATCTGACCAGTTTTGTTGCCTGGTAGTGACGGGCCTGGCTAACTTCTGAGGTCAATCATCGCCTTCTCGTTGTTTCACTATGTGTAGAGGATTTAGGTGTCTTGGCTAGCAGCTCATTGTTGTTGAGTAGCTGGCTCCCTCAATTGGTAGTCCTTTCTCAAAAATTGCCGCAATCCGCAAAGCCTATTGAATTACTAACCGTTATTTCAGGGCAATATTATACTCGTTGCGTTGTTTTCGCGCCGGACAATCCACACAATCGGCTATCATCAAAGTTCTAAACACAGAGACATTCACCGACAGCAAACTAGTCGCACTGTCTGGCCATCGGTATAGACGTCAAAAACGCTTTCGTGGGACGGAATAAACCAAAATCTTAAAAACAAAAGCTTGGAAACAGTGTCGTCCTACTTATAACGTATTCTAGCGTCGTACCTAAGAGACCGAGCATCTACATTTGAAAGCGTGGACTACGCAGTACCAGATGGGGTCCCCCAAGGTTCTGTACTGGGGCCAACCTTGTGGAAAATAACCTACGATGAAGCCTTTAGACTACTGCATCCCCCGGGAGTTTTCTTCATTGCCCACGCAGACGATCTGGCACTGATCGTTGCCGCCCGTGACGAAGATCTGCTTGAAGGAACACCCAACGGAGCCCTGGCGGATATCCGACAACACCTCCACACGCTAGGTCTCCAATTGGCTTCACATAAGACGGAGGTTTTTCTTTTAGACGGCCTGAAGCGTCATCCACAGAATCTAAATTTACACCTAAAAGGTCACCCATTAACACTAACGCCCATAGGTAAGTACCTAGGCGTGATACTGGATGGGGAACTCACAGGAACACCTCATGTGCGCTATGCAGCAAAAAAGCAGCCAACGCCTAAGCAGAGTTACAAAAAATCCTCCCCACGGACCAGAGGGGCAACCAGCTCTCGGCGCCCTCTCTTAGCATTAGTAATACACAGCATCATGCTATACGCCGCACTCTTATGGGAGCGCATGAGTACCAGAGCAACAATACGCCGCCTCTTCAATTAGACCCAAATACCTATGGCGCTCAACATAGCGCGGGCAAGTCGCACGGCTTCCAGAGCAGCCACACCGGCCGGACAGAGCAGACACTATTGTGCAGAACAGACTGGATTTTAGTGGGTTTGTGAGTCCCACACTACCGTAGCTTTAACAACGACCAGTGTGCATCACGCATTATACCAGTTATCTCTTGTTACGCACGACATCTCCCATATTAAGCGTTGGGCATTTGGTGCCGCTGTATTAGCTATTTTGGAGCGCCACCCGCCATAGATATGATTAATATGTTGCACGTCAACGACGTACGGCCTCAAGTCAGAATACGACGACACCACGTACACTAACAAGAAATGTGCATCTGTGTAGAGAATCAGAGTGAAACTTACTTTACGATGAATAAACTAGGTGAAAGGATGAGAGGGACAAGCGAGAGATGCATATATATATATATATATATATATATATATATATATATATATACATGTCAAACGTAACAAGGTGAACAAAGGAAGGAGAAACCCTTGATAAAGCATTTTATCAAGAAAATATCACGAATCCAACACCTAAATAGCTAGCGCTGATCCATATGACATATCATGATAACTGATGAAAATGAGGCCGCGAAATGTATACAGAAACTCATCCTAAGAGTTATGGAATCCAGTTTAGTAGCACAGTGTGTGGTAAAACTCATGGGCAATTACAGACAATAAAAAACAAAATAAAAACTTTAATAGCATAAAACACAAAACATAAGAAAATATGCTTCTAAAATACGAAATAGTAAATCATATATATATATATATATATATATATAACACAAAATCACCATTATTGCTTAAAAAGGGTAAGTGCTGCAATTTATCATAAACATGCGATGCACCTCTGTTTCGTAAGATTATTGGAGCGTAGGGAATGTCTTTAAATCTAGATATGTAACCTTACTCGAAGAGTGAGTCTATACTAGAGATAACGAACGACAGCTGTCATGCGTTGAAGGCACCTGGCCCGCAGGCGTCTCAGAAACAGGTCTTGGACGCCTTTCACTAAATATTTAGTTTTTAAAACATCATGGAGCACTGCCGTCGGCAGCTGATTGCAGAACGACATGGGAGGTACTTGACCAAAAAGTATAATGAAGTCCTATATAACAGCGAGGCGGTACGCCTGGCTGTTATATAGGACTTCATTATTCCAGGCCGACCAATTATCGACGCGGCATTTCTGCGTTTAATTTCAACTGTTATTCTTTGTAGCAAAAACAGCCATGCTCTTCTATCGCCGGTCGACGCAGCAACTCTGCATCCCAGGTCCGCCAGAAAGTTCTTTGTCATTTTTTTCATTGGGCCTAATTTTTCGAAGGCAATTGGTTGAACGATCAAGTTGTGTTCCAGTTCACGATATTTTGCCAACTTGCGATCTTCAGCAAGGCGAGCGGCTGCTCCGACCTCTCGGCTGGTATGATAGGCATAAGAAGCAGCCAACGTGCAAGACACGGTGACGTCGTACACAAGGCAGCGACCTTCACTCCATGGAACTAGAGTCAGGCCGTCCGGACGCAGTTGGCTGTTGGCTGACAGTCCGACCGGCTCCTTGACTGCCGGTATGTGGGCTGACTGCATTGCTCGGTTTATTACGTCAATCAAGGCTGAATGCCTTGAGAGCCTACCGGCACTTCTCTTGCAAGCGAGAGCATGCTCACCCGTAGAAGACACCGGTAGGTCACATTTTGCACAGTTATGTGCAGCAGACTGATTCCCCCAGACGCAGGCCGGAGACGATGCGGAGTGTGGCATTGTCCAGCATCGTCCCCAGCTGCGAGACTTACCGGGACAATTCGGATTCCGGAGAGATCAAGGAACGCATGATGCAATCCATGTGCTTCAGTCAGAAAACGAACGAGCTGTGGCAAAACCCTGAGATCACTACTGCACATCTATGGAGTCTTTACAGACTGCGTCTAAGCCTCTGACAAAGCACCTTGAGATCTCCTGTTGAAGTCATTCCGACACACACGGATTGGTGGCTCTCTTCTGAGCGTAATTTCGACCTTTCTTACTAAGAACACCTTAGTGGTACAAGGGAAGCTGGAAGTATTTTAGATAAGGCAAAATGTGGGAACCCCGTAAGAGGACCCAGTGAGCTGGGTCCTCGTTACCCTTCTGCTTGCCGATTTTGTCGGTTATATTCGACAGGAGTTCCAGAAGAACATAGCTGTACATACATCACATCGACAACAACAACCCCGACACGACGACGACGATAGAAACGTCGATGCACTTGCACGTACGCTTTTTCTTGATAATACCATTACAATTATTTCATTCCCTCGTTTCTTGTCGTTGTTTTTCGTCTCCTTCTTCTTCGATTAGGACTGCACGATCTAACAAACTAGTTACTCGCTGCTGTCGTGGTCACCAACGCACACATAATTACGGTAATCACCGTTTCACTCACATACATGTGAGCACCAAAAACAAAAAAAACATCACTGTCTTCTTCTTCTTCTTCTTTTCATCATCATCATCGTTGTCGCCCTCATCATCGTTGTTGTTATTGCTTCTGCTGCTGCTATTGATTGTGTATACAGCTATTCTTGTTGTTGTTGCTTTGTACAACGTTCTATTACGCTAGCCATAGTCACTCCCATCACGCAGCAGCGCTAGCAGAGACCACACCACCACTCACAGCAGCAGTTGAACTACCTCCAACCAGCAGCAGCAACAACAACAGCTACAGGAGCGCTATTCGCCAAAGCACAGAGAGAAACGCTAAAAGGCGGTGGCGGCGGGCAAACATACCGACAGGAAACAACGTTTTGCTCCTGTTTCTGTCGCTGATGGTCGTGCCGTCTCCTCCTCCTTTTTCTTTTTTCCCTCTCTCGCCCTCTCGCTTTCTCTCTGGTCCTCGTAGTTCACTCGTTCAACGTTTTTTTTGTTTTGTTCTGGGAGGTTTCGGGAATGCATGATGCACATGCGCCACTAGCAGCCTGCGTGACTAGTGTGAGACTCGCAAACCCACTAAACCCGGATTCCTCCCCACCCCCCCAGGCTCGGTATTACTTTGGCATTACATCGTTCAATGCTGCTGGGGCTGCTGCTGGTGCAGCTACCCCACCACCGCCACCAGACGGACCGTACTCACAGTAGCAGCGTTCAAAATGTAATATAAGGTGATGTACGCAGATGACAAAGTGGTTGCATGCTTATTAAGATATAGGTGTTCCTTGTCTCAAGGGGGCTAGAAATAAACGCCATGAAGACCAAGGCTGTGATAACCAGAAGAGGAAGTCGATTGGCTGCCAAAGACGTTATACGTTGCGGCGGCCAATCTAGCTGACAACTGTATGAGTGTCAACATTCTCAATCTGAATGAAGTAGATATGATTATGATATAATAAAGTCTTTAGTCATCTGCATAAGTAATATATTCGGCGTTAGGTGGCAGGTTCTTCTATATGTCCGAAACAAATATAATAAACACCCGCCCTAAGGCACACCAGATAATGCAAAATATGGCCGACTTAGTTTATTATCAACCGTTACTTAAAAGTGACGCCGCTCAAAAGTGTCCTCACCCATTGCACTGTACGGATGAGGATACCTAGGCGTTTCAATTTGAGGAGCAGGATTGAGTGATCTACACCATCGAAAAGTGCTCTTTTGGTCCAAGTAAGTGTAGTGGAAAGTTCTTCCAGCATGAATGAACAAGGTCCAGTTTTGGGTCCATGCAGGAACATGTAGACCACATGAATGGTAAACCCGGGCTAAGCAGGGTAAATTAAGCGGTTTAAGTAAGATAATATATTTAAATAATTTGCTCAAACATCTCTGAATATGTAACTGTCTTAAAGACGCAGCGCGGTATACAGCATTACATAGCCGTAAGTTTTCAGTGTTCGTTCTTGAGCTAAAAATAACGCAAGCGATCTACACAAAATTAGAAAAAAAGTTACAGTGTGATAAACGTACATATAAGTGTAGTCAGATATATATATATATATATATATATATATATATGTATACAGGGTCTCTCAGAAATATCTAAAGCTTGATATAGAGAATTGTAGGACTTGTTATAGTTAATACTTTTTTCAATAAAACGTGGTCTCTGAGAGGTTTTGTTTCGGAGTGAGAGTATAACGCCAATCAGAAGATGCGACGTGGTCTTTTAGAAGAGAATTCGTAAAAATGTAAGTTCTTTTCATTAACTTTCACGTTCAATGTCTCAAAATCATAACCCTACCACTCATTCCTATATATTTTGGTGGGCAGCCGATTTTCATTGTGCAGAGGTTTTTGTTTAACCTTTAACAACACCTCATCTTGATATATATAAAAACTAGTGGTTGAAGTCCCAAATTGGCATATGCACTAGCGAATTGGCATTGTGCTTTGCGATCACATGGGTGTTAGTATCTTGAACTAACACCTGCGCTACGCTCTGCCTGGCAAATGAGCAAGAAAGACAAAAATGATCTTTGTGGCTGAGGCCATATCGTATCATACGTCGAGATCTTTTATCAATCCTGCTAATGGTTTTCGTGGTACGTGTCTTATTTAAACAGTTGGTGGTTATGTTTCCCAAACCAGTGTCTTCTTTGTGCAGATATAGCTTAGCTAAAGCCAAGTTGCCTACTGCCTTTTGCCTACCTGGCGCTGGTGACCTGATGCTACCATCAAATTATTAATATTATTAGCTTCACTGCGTCTCCCCTAGTCTTATATACTTATGTCCTTATTACTAAGGACCACATATCCAAAAGCGTATATGGGCGCAAATTAAAAAGGGTAAGAATGTATCATTGTCATATTCCCTACTACTATTTCAACCTTCTTGAGCCACCGACGCCATGCATGCTACGCAACATCCTTGCTATTATTCTCGTGTTACTGGAATAGGGTACTTCATTATATAATAACCAAAGACGGCTCTGCCGTGGCGCAGTGGTGTTACACAGATCGACGTGTATCATCATTTACGATTCGGAGAACGCTTTTTAGCTGTCCACCTCTTCCCTCTTCGCCAATTACGGGGTTTCCCATCAGATGGACACAAGGCTTAATTGATTACTTTGGCATACTTATTTCTATCCCGTGGACGGTCAAATAGCTCCAGAAATAGCAGCGCTCCCGGGATGTCATTGATTAGTGATCGATCTTCGGTGATTAAGAACGACTAGCAACCTCGAATTAGGATTGGAGCAAAGCTCCTAAACAAAAAAAAAAAAAAAAAAGCTCCTTCTGGCTTATGGGTTATTCTGTCGATATACGCCGCCTCACTGGCTTCATCTATTACAAAGCCAACCGATCGTTTGAGAGCTGAGCCACATTCAGTTCCGATGTAGTCAAAAAGAAAACGGACGACTGTATATACAAGGATAACATACTTCACGTTTTATCCATCAAGAACTAGTCGGTAATCTTTAAAATTGATCCGCGAAGGCACAAGACATCTTTCTCACGTGTGTCGATTGATGTTGTGCCACTCGTACTAACGGTATTTGTACCCAGCTTATATAGGGCCCAATCGGACGTCAGCCCTGCTGACTGAAGCGCGCCCTTCTTTAAGTCTAAAGTTGTACAGGGCACGCACGAGGAAGATCCAGGGCATTATCCAGGGATCCTGACCGGTGTGCTCTTTGGCGTAACAGCCAGACGAAAGAACATGGGCGTTACGATGAATACCGTCGTACCACACTAGAGGAGGATCCTCTACGGATACCAGCTAGAGAAGACGACCCATCTAACAATGACGCATGGAGGATGATGGCCTACCAATTTAAGGGCATTGGAGGTGAGGCCCAGAAGAAAACAGGAATGGTCCTGTCCCGCCTAATCAGCGAGACGAAAGATGGAGGCAAGCCCGTTGCTAGGTCCCCGGTGGCGTTGCGCCCCCTCAAGGATGCTAGGATAGTCTAGGCTCAGAACCCTCTGGATCTTCCAACAAAGGTCAACCCGCTCTTGAACCCAAACATACTTGATATTTTCTCATGTCACATGATAAGCAGAGGGGACTATGCAAGTTTGACACTGGCGTAGCTTGAAAACGGGGCCTAGACTTCGTCCCCCCCCCAGCACAGAGAAAGTCCCTCGCAGGACCTCAAGGCGAAGTAAAAAAGAGTAGAGCTACTACAATCTTTTTTTGAAAAAGGAAGAAGGTGAGTCGTATGCGGATACGACTTCTTAGGGTTAGAAAGCTGAGCACTGAGGTGGACCCTAATGCCGATCAGGTCAGACTCACTTGTATCCAGCGTCTGTTTAGTAACGATCAGTGACGTGGTGCAGATTACAATGGAGGCGGTATAGGTACGGACCGCCACTTTACTTAAAGCTCTACAGTTGGCTTAGGAGGCGGAAGTCAATTTAGACTACTCTTAGTCAACTATTGTGGCCGAACGTCTACGGCATGTAGTACACATATTTTTGAAAACCCGCTCAAACGTATTCAAACGCATGATGGATAAAATGTTCACAGCGGGGGCTGTCAAAGCATAGGAGCTTTGGAGGATAAGTCAAAGAGGCCCTGTCGAAAAGCCAGCCCGGTTTTCGAGCCCGACACTCTACAGATTCGGCTACTGGCAAGTTTTAAACAGCTGAGCAATGCGCCGAGAGGAAACCGGTTGCACTGTCTGGCTATTAGATGTCAAAGACGCGTTATATTCACCGTGGAGGGACACCATAAGCAAAGCACTTGTGAACAAATGCGTAGTTTCCCCGAGTTACCTCGTCTCCGAGCGTCGTATCTAAGGGACCGAGCATCTACTTACACAGACGTGGACTACGCAGTCATAGCCAAGGTCCGCCAAGGGTCTATATTTGGACAAACTTAGTTAAATAAAACCTACAATGGATAACATAGGCGTCCACATCCCTTGGGATTTCTGGTGGATACCCACGATGCCTCTACAAGCTAGGCCTCGAATTAGCTTCACAAAGATACAAGCAATTCTTTCAGACGGCCTAAGACGTCCTCCGCAAAATATAAACTTACGCCCAGGGGGCACCCAGTAACACCCCCATCCATGGTTATGTACGTGGGCGTGATTATGGATATGGCTCCTAGAGGAACACCTCGTGTGTGCTAAGAAGCAAACAAAAAGGTCTTTAAAGTCTCAGCGGACCTGCCATAGAATTATCTGCGCTCTAGAGGGGCAATTGACTCTTGGCGCCGTTTTTTGCAACCGTTGTATATTGCCATGAGCCGCACCCCTGTGCGAGTGGCCGACTACCAGAGCTACAGCACGTCGCCTCCTCAACAACACTGAAAACCTATGGCGCTGAGCATCGCGCGGAAATTTATTTTCTTGGGCGTTGATCCTCGACGCAGCGTTCTTCTCGACAGTTTGTCTTGCTTAGCTCGGCCCAAACGTTCCGAGGTTTCCTGCAGAGAAGATTTACCAGCCTCTATCCACCATTTATTTGGTAAATAAAGGCGTTTTCTACTCTATGTTTTAACTGTTTATCTGACAATCATCAAATACGGTGTCGAATATACATACTAGGGCTGACGCACTAGGTACAGTTGAATTTTCCTGTACGCTGATAAGAACAGATTCGTTTTAGACTAACCATGGCGACAAAAAGTGTTCCTAGTATGATTGCTTATACGTTATGAATCCTCGTCTTATTGCCGTATTGTTGCATTTGAAGCTTTCGTAGAACACTACATATGAATTTTGGCTTAACATAAATATAATACATAGCGTAAGTGCCGGATACTATAAAAGGGTAAGTGTAAACACTAAACGTGATGCTAAAAATATGGCACAAAGCAATTTATTAATTGTACTCTAGGACGGTAAGCTACATCTGTTCCAAGGCATCCTTCGCAACGGCACAAAAGAAATGCCACTCTGTGGGTTCACGCGCATATCTTCCTTTAAAAAATACAATGAAATGCAATTTAAGAGTCAGTGTACAGCGCTTCTTCCTTAGACTTCTATGCAAATTGGATTTAGATTGCTATGTAAATAAGGATGAGAATTGTTGGCTGTATCCTAGCAAGCCAACGGACTAAATTACTGGGTAAACGTAGGTTTCCCCATATTTTCCCCGTCTTTTTTTTGTTATTTTCTTAAAGTAAATAACGTTATTGTAATAATTTTGCACCGTGATGTTAGCTCGTTTTGCTCTATAGTAGTTCCGTGCATTTGCTAGACCTTGACAGTACTACTCCCCTTTGGCTAGGTTGTCCGCTTGTGACAGATAGGGAAAACATATTACCAGATGAGGTATTTCGAGCACCACTGGGCTTCAGAGGCCTAGAAGCTTTTTTGTAGGTATTACATATGGCCATAAATAGTCACTGTCCCGCCCTGCCCGCCAACAACATCAGCTAGGTGTGCGTAAATGTGTTTTCTTCTCCTCTCAAAGCTAACGAAAGCAAGACTGCAGGTGGGGGAGGATATCTGTTGTAGCGGGGTGACACTTGCAAGCGCTAGCTGCGAGTAGAATATGTGCATAACGCGTTTCGGAGACTTCCCAAATAAAATAAAAAGGAAGACAAACCATGTCCCCTGATGACTCGCTCTATATACCAGTGCTGCGTACACGGGCTTTCAGCCTTACGAACTACACGGCTATAATGTTGTAATACACATAAGATACTGTAAATAAAACGCACTTAAAAAATATAGCGGAAGCTACTTGAAGCTTCGGACATATGTTTAATAGAGAAAGAAGCATGTGACCAGCATGTCCACAGTACGTGTTCATCCCTAATAGTAATTCTACAACGACGACTATGTCTAAAAGTAATAATAAAAGAACACACATAAGTTATAATGTTGGCATCATAAAGTTTGGCCACATTTAACTGCCTCAGATAAACCGAGCAAGATGGCTTAGTGGCAAAGCCTTTGCCTTGCATTCGGGAGGACTGGGTTCGAGACCCAGACCGGCCACTCTTAAATTGGTTTGCATGGTTTCCAATTTAGACAAGGTAAATGCCGGAGTAGATTAAAATTAGAAATGACATGAATGAACCATACACGAGCAATTGCCTTACGAAAAAAAAAGATAAATTGTAACTCTATGGCATCTTCTGCCTTCGTTCTTACATTACTGTTTCTGGCGTTGCACCCGAATGTATTCCTTAACTATAATTTAAGCGGTAAAGCCTTACTGGTACACAGAATTACAGCTGGACTGGACTATCCTAATTTCTACGAAAGTGAGATTTGTCTCACAAAACCTGACACATAAAAAATAAAGGCGAGTTCCGCTTAACGCTCTACGCATGTCAATTCGTAGTGCATCTACAAGAGCAATCAAATACGATATGGTTTTATGGAGCATGCTGCGCATATGCCAACGCCTTTTTAACGCAGCCGTATGTGCGAGTAGCAATATGAGCACTGCTTTCAGAACGAAATAAACCCCAGCTCTCATTTTTAACTCAACTTCTAAATGCACATGAGCTATACTGTACCTCTACGTCTAAGTCCCGGCTAGACCATGAGGTGCCTCAACAGACGCAAATTAACTAAAAAACGAAAACACTCATTTTTACTCTATTGCACCGTGTGCTTCATTGTTTCATATAATGGCTCATTGTACACTTTGCAACAGTAAAGCAAGCATTGGGTTGAACGTTTGCTCACCATATTCTTCGGATAGCCAACCGGAACAGCTCCAACCGCCAAATAGGTCACAACGATTTCAACTGATCCCAGAGCGTTATGTTTGGCAGATATCAAACGTTTGCAAAACTTATTCGACGGAATTATGCTCCCGTCCTTTTAGTTTGTATGACCCAGTCATGTACTAAAGTCACCTAATAGCTTCACTTAAGCCACAGCGTGAGAATTACTTTCACGACCACAGTGAATGCAGAGGTATGTTATCTGGTAAGCTGATAAGTTATCGTCACATTCTTGCTATCGCGTGTTATTGATCAACTAATTAATTGTGGCCTTGGGCAGAGCCTATGGTGAACTTTACTTGAATCGTTCTAAGGTATTATTAATTTCAGGTTCTAACGAGGACTGCGCCGTAAAGACCATCCTCAGCTGACCTGACTACAGCTCGGTAGCCGGTTCATATATTAACGTTTATATCAACGATTATAAATTTCGGTTTGCGTCAATCAAATACACAGGACATGAATTGGCACTATAATTAGACAAGCGTAATTTTATGACAGTGTGTGACATTTAATTAAGGTTAATCTGCTACGCGACTCCAAACATAGGAATCCGAGCCTAGGAACGGGAGAGGGGTAATGCGGGTTTAATGGGTTTGTAAGTCTGCCCCACACTAGTTGCTGACAGCGATTAGTGACGCATGTTCATTGTGCACTCCCGAAAGCTCTCATAATAAACAAAAGGTAACACCAGTCTACGGCGTAGTGCCATCGGCGGCTATGCGCTAAAGACTCTGTGGCAGGAAAAGCGGCATAGATATCTAAACGGCCCGACACTATATAAGAGTAAATTAGAAGAGCATTATGTGAAAGCTGAACAAAAGTCGATGATTAAATGAAACACTTATATCGTTAACTGAATGCTCATGCATACAATATAAAAAAGTTTAAGTGGGCATAACTATCCAGTGCTCATAGGTGGAATGAGGGCTATCGTTCTACTAAAGTAATTATTTTTAATTATAAACACTAATGATATGGAGAGAAATGTTAACGAGAGCGACGGGCGACGCTCATATTAAGAGGTTGTTCGCACTTTCTCCGGAATCCTTCGGATACTCTCAGCGTGACATCCGACAGTAAAACTTACGAAATCTAGCCAGGCCATGCATGCATATATCTGCAGTACGCCCACTGTGTAGTTATATCTGAAGGACATGGGCATTGGCGCGATCTCAGCGGGATAGGTTGCGAAATTTATAAGGCCCAGCAGGTTGTCGGCTGGCCAAACGAAGGGTTCTGACTGTGTCATAGAGAGAGCAATGCATGATGACTCGGCTCTCCCCAAGGAGCAGCTCATTTGTAAACGGCGTATATTAGAGTATTGCACGCATCGTACCACAGTGGTTGTTTCTAATGATACATGTCTGAGATTGACTAATACCAGAAAGGTGCCATTCGTCTTGTGGAGCCGTGGATGGTCTTTGAAGACTATGATTAGAGTGCTTCTAAATAACGGAATACACGCAGGCGTCACGTAATGTTTCATAGTAATTAATAGCATACGCATGTTTATGTGCATATATATATATATATATATATATATATATATATATATATATATATTTATCAATTTAATGAAACAAAACCGCTTCATACGAGCATTTTCTGGAAAAGAATAAGTGCAGATATCATATTTATATTTGAACCGAGCAGGATGGCTGAGTGGCAAAAGCCTTTGTCTTGCATTCGGGGGGGTTGGGTCCACAACCCAGACCGGCCACTCCTAAATTGGTTTTCATGGTTCCCAATTTAACAAGGTGAATGCCAGAGTGAATTAAAAATCGACCATGATCGGAAAAAACGGGGAGCACAAATGTCTCAATAAAAAGAGATGGTGCATTACTATCCAACCCCCTATTAAGCTAAGTTATCAAGTGCTACCAACCTTAACGTTAATAAATCCGTAAAAATAGAAAATTCGCACTAAGCCACATCATCCAGCGGTTCTAATTTCCTGCACGAATGCCCGATTGTGTGTTTAGCAAGCAGAGAATAGAACCTTAAATTAAGAGCAGGCGATAAACAAGTGCGTGACGGCTTAGCACTTTACTCGCACTAAGTACCTAAAACGAAATCGGTTGGCGGTTTGATCCGCTGACGACCGCGTTAAATGGGGAATGATGTCTTAAGTGAGGTGATCTCGTTTCACATCGTAAAATGTAATGGCGCAATGGACAGCTACGACGGCTTGCCTATTAAGACAATATCGTGTGCAGTAGAGCCACGCTGTATCGAGTCACTGCGGTGTCAGACGAAAGTAGCCCTTAACGCACCATTCGGGATGAATCGGACTCAACTAGTTGAGAATAGACTAACCACTTCCCAAACCTGCTTAAAATGTGTTTTTTTTAACTTTTAACCACTGCCCTAGAATAAATGCCCATAACATAAAAAATATAATGGCAGAGCATTTTACAACATGAGAGGGCTTTCAACGAGGACTCCAATCTGTCTTAGGGACATATGAGAAGAGATGACCGAAAAACATTTAGGTCTCAGAACCTTCTTTTATCTTAAAATCTCATGCTAGCCTAAACACTTGCCGATAGGTCGTAGATACAAACATCCTACAGATTTAACCTTAATCTAAGATCTTAACTGCCTGCATGCCTGTGACCCTAAGAGTCAAAATATTATACGCTTAGCTTTCGCAGCAGCAAACTTACTATGTTTACCATGAATTGTGGTCCTCAATATAATCTTCTTTCTTAACGGGCGAACAACCACGTTTTAGGCGCGGCTCGTAATAGCGGCAATCAGTGTCTGATAGTCTACTACGTATGTAACAGAATAGACTCCTATGAAACGTGGGAGTCAAAGTACTCCATTGGAAGTTATATCTCCCGGGGGTCCATCAGGGTTGGTCCATGTAGGGGCCCCTGAGAACCGTCTCAGTGGATTAAACACCCATATGCTCGTGCTGCCATTATCCCTTTATTGTTTGGACATTACCGCAAGACTCAACTAGTTGGGCATGTGGGAAACCTACCACGATTGGGTAACGCATAATATGGACTTCAAAGACCTCGTTCCAGGTTGTCTTTGTTGTTGTATTTTGCGAGCGTTTCAAAGTAAGTAAAACCGTACGCGGCGTGCTTTAAGATGCATCTATCTAATCGATTTGTAGCAACTGTAGATTTGTTACGACTGTAAGTTCTTAGAGGTCTTATATGTATATTGTCTCCCTCAAATACAAGTATGAAGTACCCGATTTCCTGAAACCGAAAACATAAAGTAAAATTACATCAAAATAGAATATAACAAATAAAATAGGTAACATTTATTGAAAAACACGTTTTATAGGAACCAAGGTGCCGCCGAGTTCACTCTAATGTTTCATATGTGCGCACGTACGATCATATTGCTTTCAATAGCCTTTAACATCTACTTAGGGCTGCTTTATTGTAGACCAACATTTCTTTGCTATTTAAAATATTTTTAATCTAGCAAACAATGTGTATCAAATCAGCACAGTCACTTGGGCACCATTAAGCCAACTATTGTATCAATGCTTTATTACCTAGATGTAAAGTTTAATAAATCATTCTCAAACGTCCCACTGGCGTTAGGTATTTCTCGTTAGAAAGACACCAAATAAACAAAGTTTCCTGACCAACTAACTACAAGGTGGAAGCTATTCTTCATATGCTCTTCTTGCATATGCAAATGTGACGTCTTACAGTCAGTTGTGCTAAATGCCAATCATGCGGTTATGAAACTAATTTTGGTCTATGGTATAGCAGGTTAGACGTATGAGAAGATAAAACCTATAGAAGCATTATCGAGTAAGTACAACTAAGTAAAAGTTTAGTGTATCGTACAGCTTGCGCGCATATTGAGTTTCCGTGAACGAGCGTTTATAAGAAATGCGAAGAATTATTTCGCGGCATACGATACGGCGTACGTTAGGCAGCAATGGGCCGGTTAGCGTGGTGTCAGACCATGGCTAAGCGCCGTGCGGACAGGATCTACGGGCATTCGCGGCTCGGATTGCGCATCATGACAAATTATGCGGGATGCTGGAGAATATAAGTTGCATGGTCTGCATGAGCTGTCATGCAAGAAGAGCGCAAAAAAAGTCTTTAGACATGCTTAAGGAAACTGGCTTGCACTGAGATTATGTTTGTTGTCCGTACGGCTTTACGCTTATTTTACATTACGTAGAGAAGACCTTGGCATGGGGTGGTCTAGTGGCGAAAACCTCTGCCCCATCAGCTGTAATACAAGTTATTTGGGCATGTTCTAGCTAAGAAAAGCAAATTCTGCAGTTGCGCCGCATTGCGAGACGCTTGCATCGTTGACACCGCTAGTTGACGTCAGGGTTAATTACGGTATGTGTGCCTAGAAGGTGCAATCTGCTTAAAACGGCATCAGGTAACCCGACGACAGGGAATTATCCCAGCAACTTTGTCCAATACAGAAGGAGAATGTCAAGGCCGTAGTTACGATTACGCCACAGAGGTCCGGAAAGACTTCTCTATTTTAATATGAACTGAGGGCGGAAAAGAAGTAAGATGGGGCCCAAATGTTAGTGTCTCTAAGTTTATACATATATGTGTACCTTTTTTAAGTGCGTCTTCGTTAAATAATGAATTATTATTTAACGAAGCTTAACAAAGCGGGCTCAAGCTTTAATACTCAAGGCACGCCGTGTTGTAAAATTCTGCAGATATTATCTTTAACGAACAAGTACAATGGTCTTATGAGAATTGCTCGTGTATCGGATGCATGATATTTGCGTATATAGTATATGAGCATTTTACGTGCGTCGTGCGGTGCTTACTTAGTACCTCGGCCTTATGAATCTACCACATAAAGTGTATCTTCATGTCTGACACGTAAAAGTTATGCTAGTTTTACTCAGTATAACATCGTGGTGGGAAGCGCGTTGTGGATATTTTATTGACGGTGCTCTTTATACTAAGTTACCAAGTTGTTGAACGTGAAGGTAAAAAAGTCGAATTTTGACTCTAGTTTTACGAAATGTTCTCAACCTGATTATTTGGCTTCTTGTAGCCAGCATGGGCATCTTTTATATTTTTTTGCCAAACACGACGTTTTGATTTCTCCATCAGTCAACTTGTTCGCCCGCAATTGCGAGTTTCATTAAATAATGTCCGACCATGTGCATCAGTACAATAGATACTAATAAATTCATCCTCACTTCCTACTAAGACATTTATATATAATATAATAGCTATGTTTTTCTAAGTATTACCCTTGAATTTATACCCCCGGTGACTCCCAAAACCGTTGCGCATAAAGAGAACCATAAGGGTGTATTTTATTCTATTCATATTATAGATACTGTTGTCTTCGATGTTGTTCCCATATGTATTTATACACCAAAAAAAATAAACACGACTTCATATGAGAACATTAAAATATATATGTATAAATACATACTTAAATGTCATTTTAATAAATATAAATTATAGTATATATATATATATATATATATATATATATATATATATATATATATATATATATATAAATACATATATACGGATCGGAGAGATCGAGTTGTTTGAACTTTGCAGCCAGACCAAAACTACTAAGGTATTTCGCATTGTTTTGCTAAGAAGGGCCGTTCATCAGCTACAGGCTAAAATTCGCGCCAATTGGTCGCGACGTGACAGTAATAGCAAAAGTTGTTTTAGTTTGATTAAAACGAGTAAAGAAAACGAGGTTTGGCGATTTTAAGAAGCCGAAAACGGAGGAGCAACGGACGTGAAGAGAGCAAAGATGACTCCGTTCGTCATATCGAACTCAACAATTGCCGAATCACTATCAGAAAGATAGCTAAGGGCTAGAAATATCTTATAGATCAGTCGTATCAGTCTTGACCGACATTTTATGCATGAGAAGACTGGCTGCAAAGTTCGTTCCAAAAATGCAGAATTTCCAACAAATTTACGTCCGTCGAGAAATGTCCGAACAGAATCTTTAAGCGATAGCAGCAGACTCTCGATTATTTCAGAAAGGGATTTCAAGAGAGAGCCGCAGGAAGCCTAACTCTGGGCAAATAAATGCTGGATCCTCCATCAATACAACGCACCGGCGTACACATCGTGACTGATCCTGTATTATTTAATCCAAAATTTGACTTTTGTATTCTTGCAACCTATTTGCCAGACCTGGTTCCGTGCGACTTCCTGTTCTCGCGGAACAGAAAACGTTTCTAGACAACGTATAATATATATATATATATATATATATATATATATATATATATATATATATATATATATATGCACGAGTACATATGAGCTTAAAGGAAATATCTGTTTTAGTATATAGGAAGCCGTACCTATGTTTACGCGCGAGGATGACACATGTCGCTTTGTGCTTTTTGCTCGGCCGTATTTGTGCTTGTTAGGAAGGTAGTCCAAAAAGAATGTCTCGTGGATCCAGAGTAGCCAAGCAAAGTGGCCTCAACTGCACTACTTTTATGTCTCGCCTTTGAATCAGATGGACCAGCTTCATTCCAACAGGCGAAATATGCATATGAAACCAGCGTAAGAAGGCGATGGCGGTCGTAAGTAACGCTGTCATGCTATAGGCTTCTATAAGCCTAGTACTCGCATCTACACCCATGTCGTCTATTTTCGTGTCTAAAACAATATACGAGATTTAAGCAGTGCATGCAAACATGTGAGGTTCGACAAATGTTATTATGCAAGGCTAGATAAGTGTCAACGCCATACTGGCGAAGCAGTCTAGGACGACAGATTTTTTAAAGGATTTTAGTGAAAATATTTGAAAATTTTATAATGAGTTGTATGTCTTTTTATAAGCAATTTTACTTATATATTATACAAATCGTATATTTGGTACCTCACATTTCATTTAATACCTCATCATATCAACCCCGGTGGACAACTGTCTAAAGGCAGCGAGCTGCGGCCGCATTTCCACGTTGAACTTAAATTGGTATTTTCCCAATTTCCCAAGGGAAAAATGCCCTCGCTCGTTTCTCGTCATTTTTGGAGGCCGTTTTTTTCTCAGAAATGTTACTGCAGATTTATCCTTCCAACTTGCGGTACATCAGACTTTTTACTGTTCCTATAAATTGATAAATTGATAACAGCGCCTACTTATCTCGAAGCTCGACAACCTATAAGACGGCGCCAGCGTGTCCCAAGAAATGTTGCACGTATGTTATATCGGGCTATTAAATACTGTTGTCCCATTAGAAAGGATTTTGAATACCACTGAGTTTGGAATACCATGCATATCACTGCTAGTACCATGAATACTATACCTGAAGGCAGCGGAACCACCAGCTAACGAATTGCGATTGTTTTTATGTCAAAGTTCGATATAATTATATGCTTACTTCACTCTCAACATCCTCAAAAATCTCCAATGTCCGAGCTAGACAGGCTTTCAGAAACAAGGTTTATCTCGTCAAACGGCGGTGCCGGCTTTGCTGTGAGCAACCTACGACTACATAGATGTCTTGGCTTGCATTGCAACGTCAGAATGACCACTATGGGCAGAATTAAGCTAAAATAAATGAAACAACTGACTGTTCGCTATATCAACAGAGGCACGCCAATAAAATGAAAGCCTATTTTCGCATGCTAGCGCTAGCGTCTGTCCCGTGTCTGGTATAAACAGCTCTTTAACAACGGTGTAACTGTTAAACCGAAGATCTTCGGTCGCTGTTACTTATTATTCGATATTATACTTATTCGCTGGTATTCAAATGTTTGCAATAAAATCTCGAAAAATACAAAGAATATACCAATGAACAGTGATGAAGGTGCATTACCTAGTTGAATTTAATATTGCCTAGCAAAAACTTCAACAAAATATCAGCGGCGTCGCACAGCTGTGTCATAAACATTTGTGTCGCTAGATGCGTGATTTTAAAATACAGGATGCAATTAATTTACTATAACTAAAAGAAGCATATATCTGTATGAAGGCTATGTCGTTATCAGTTATGTGCTGCCTTTGGCTTTAACTATACGGGGCCATTTGCAAAGTGCGCCGCAAGGCCCATACAAGGGTTAATGTAGAATGGCCTCAGAGCCTATCGCTATAGATGTTGCAATCTGCTGATCACTTGAACCAATTCGACCGAGTGACGTTAGCTTTTCTAAAGCGCCTGTTGGGTGTCCACATCAGCACCCCACATCAAATTGTCAAATCTACTTACAATTTGACACACTCTTGTTCATTGATGAGTTGAAAGAACTGTTTAGACCACCGTCAACTCCAACTTACGACAAATTCAAACCGGGCGGATTGAATGGGGAGCTCTTCGGCACAGAAGCCACGATTCACTGTGGTGATGATGAACGAATGAGCCACGATTCACTCGCATGCTGAACGGTCCCATTGTTGTTCAGTTCGCTATCTAAGGATATATCACCAGTGCTCTGTAGGACTAAAGGGTTCCATGATCCAAATAACGAATGTGTTTAAGTATTGCGACAATGAGGGCTCGACGATACGACGGGAATCGTTGCCGGAAAATAACATTTTTGGCTAGCCTTGCTTTGAGCTCATAAATCCTCATTGTCCACATGTGTATATAAATGTAGTACTAATTTTATAGCAACTATCTACTAAAAGAGATGATAATAAATGCAAAGATTATAGTCCTAAAGTTTTGCCTAGTATAGTTAGGGGTCACGTTTAGGTACGTTACGATCAAAGTCACAGATATGCATTATGCACTTTACGATGTGCTCAGTAAACTCTGTAATGTTCGTTCAATACAAAGCCTTATCAATAAGTATTCAAATTTTCTTAACAGTGTGTTCTGAAAATACAGAGTAACTGTTCTACAAACAGAGGAGACGACGATTTTACAAAATGTGTAATGTTTTTTGGCCATCAGGGACATGCGCGTGCGGGTACGCAATCTAGAAACGTATACATTTGAAACGTTTGTCCTCTATATATATATATATATATATATATATACGAGTATATATATATATATATATATATATATATATATATATGTTACAAAGAACACAGCATTATAGAAACGATAGTCATTTTTATTTATTGGCCACATTTAGTTACACAAAATGGCCTGCCTTACATTAATGTCTATACTCTATAAATCACATGTAATACATATCATCTTGATCAGGATATGTGTCCTGTAGAGTCTAGTTAGTAGCATGCCTATATAACATCCCGCTCTCTCTCTCTATCTCTCTCTCTCTCTATATATATATATATATATATATATATATATATATAGTTGTGTGTATATACAAGTTTTGTCGGACGTATCAGGGAGCTTTCCGTCAAGAGAAGCATAGCGAATGCAATCTGCGAACGCTGAAAATCCATCACGCGTCAAAATGTAGTGTAGCAGCTGTCGGTCACATTGTCGTCACATACTCTATGCATGCAGATATATATATATATATATATATATATATGTACGTGCATGCCTGTATATACATATTATGCCTGTGTGTACTCGTCAGTACTTTTCCTAGCTTGTGGCTGCGACGAGGCCGACGGCTGGGGAGGGGGCGCAGGGTCTTTCTCCGTCTCTTTCCACGATCTCAACGAGGCCGCTGATGGCACCACAGCAACGACAATAATAACAACAACAACAACAACAAAATCAACAAGAATGAGCCACAGCTTTACTCACAGCCAGCTTAGAGCCAACTCGACGCCCGTGGCGCTAGTGCTGTTGAAGGCGTCCACTAAATCCCTCACTTCGACAGGCGAAGACAAGCTCACGAACCGGCGACGTCGCTAGTGCATTGGTATTGTTACATAGCTGCTGTACGAAAGCGTGCATATATATATATATATATATATATATATATATATATATATATATATATATATATATTTAAGTGTGGCAAGACATTAACCTTATTTTGTTATAATCCTATATGCTATTGTATATACATTTTATATAGTATAACCATATATATGTATGCATGCAGCAACACTATATTGGCAATTGTAGGTGAAACAATTGTAGGTGGCTATATTGCTTTAGCCACCACCATTTTTTTATGGGAACATGCAGCAGAATCAGAACTTTATTTTATTACAGAATACGTAATGAATTGTGAGAGATACATGTTTAATGTCATAGACACCAGCATTTTCAACGTGTCCGCTTCCGTGGGAAGATATTTTTTTTAAAGTTAATTGTAAATCAGCAATATATATATATATATATATATATATATATATATATATATATATATATATATATATATTCTTAAAGTACATTCTGCTATAAGTGCTTTTAATTTCAATTATGTTTATTTTAGTGAGAAAAATAAACAGCCCATTAAGAATAAAGCAATTCTAAACAGCCGAAGGTGTCACACAACATAGGGAAGAACGAATAAAAGAAATGGTTCGGACAGTTTTGCGTAGGCAATATCTAAAAAAATGTCGGTCGTATGATCGTACTTGGCTAGGATGCAGTGTGGGGTGACATTCACACACATCCACTCTCCGAGGAGCGTTCGGCTGTGGTGAGTTCGAGGGTGCATATTTATTTTCATCGTAATGCAAAGGGAAAGTTTTATGCAGATTCTAGTAGACCGCACCGTGGCACTATGGCTGATGGCGGCAGCAAAACGCAGACCTAAAAGTCGCGGCCATCTAACGGTGCATTTCGTTCAGTATCATAGAGCTTCAATGGTCATCGAATATAAGCCCAGTAGAAAGAGCCGCCGGCCCCACATGATCGTAATCGCCACAGTCACTATCACGGTCGAACGGCCAAAACGACTCTATACTCGACAGACGAGGGGGGCGGCATTAAGCCCGCTTTGGCCGTCCTTGGTTCGCCTCGCTAAAGCTATCCGCCAAGATGCCGTGTGTTTGTTATGCGCTCGTTGCGCGTGTTGTGTGCGTGCGTCTTGCCGTGGGTCTTGCCTTGGACAACCAACCGCCTGTTTGTCATCGGCAAACTGGCTAAAGAAACGTGCCAAACGTAAACAATATGATCCTCGTCCTCGTTCTCGAAGAATGCAAACATTCGACATCTAGCATTAGGCTAACCCTACCTAGCTACCTAGCTCCCTGCCCAGCTAAGAGGCTGTACAGCTCGAACAGGTTGTCATAAACTTAGAGGCGTTGCATTTACGCACCTGTTGGGGAAGCGTCGCTCTCGTGTACGTCGCATCGACAGAGCTGCCAACACTCAGCCGGCGATCCAGCGAACATATCCGCAACCGATGCCTGCTTGAACGCGCTCCACCTAACGACGTAGCACATCAACAATTCTTCCTTCCACTCTCTAGTTTCATGTCGAGGACAGCTGCGCGTTAACAATGCTGAAGTCACCACGTCTAGCTGGGTGACTTTGGCAAGGCTATGTTGTTGTTGTTGTCGTCGGCTCGCCGGCCGGTCGACCTTATCTTCAATACAGTCAATGCTGGTAATGGCGGCGGCGGCGGCGGTGAGAACGCGCGCGATGGGTGGGGCTTTGCTTTTTGTATCGGATGCTCTAACAGTTGCGCTCTAATCCAACAGCGTCTCGACCTATAATATGACGATAATACTCCGTGATGGTGATCATTACGATAGTGATCATGACCAATCACTGACTGATGGTATTGTTTGGCACAACCACGACACATCATCTATCTGCCGCCTTAACCACCATTGGGCCACTAATAGTAATAACAGACAGCGTGTTGTTACTGTTGAAGTGATGATGGGTCGTTCGTAATGACGGTGCCGACAATGCGCGCCAGATGCTCAAGTTAGGTGCTACGTACATACGTGCACCCCCAGTGATCAGTGATTACGGCCAGCGTCTTGATGATGATGATGATGCTGCCGCTGCTGCTGCCGCTGCAAGCAGGCGCCCTGTTAGCCGTATTCCTATCGTCTGTTCATTAGGCGCTAGCTCTTTCTCCGTTTAGTGTGATTTTCATCTAATGGTCATCTGCGTACTGTACACTTCGAATAATACCAGGAATCACATCGTATTCACAATAGAATATTCGTCGTCATTATCAGCATCATCGTCGTCGTAGCAATAGTAATGGCATTATACACAGTTTGTACATGCAAGTGCTGTGTGCGATCATTCTGCGCTCAAACACACGAACTCTACGAAAACTACTACCCTCTTTACTCTCTTTCGCTTCCATCTCGCCTCTCACCGATAGCATCCCGCAAACGTCGTAAACGTAACCAGTCGGCTTAGCTAAAAAATGTGACCGTTTACTGTTGTAACCAAGTCGGTATTAGTAATCAACAAACGTTATAACCGCTTTCTACTATTTCTCCAACTAACTACTCTGAAACCAGCACCACCCCGAAAGTACACGACAACCAACATATTCGTTTTGCATTCATTCATGGAGATATGCATCTTCTCTGGCAGCTGGCTTCTCCATCAAAGTTCCCTCAGCTGGCTCTTCAGCTAATCCCAAGAACACAACATTCGAGACAGTAATACATGGATTACTAACACCCACATATTGCACAGACGAAAGTGCTCTAAGACACGGCGTGCGCTACTTGGCCTTGGTTTCACCGGTCTATTAACAGTAATAGCAACAATGCACCAGGATGCGAGCGTGGGCTCAGCCAAATCCACTGGAAACTACTGTAATGTTTATGTAACGTAAAAGTGTACTAAATTTAGTCAGTAATTATTGTAGTCACGTGGTTAGGCTTTTGATGGTGTCCAGCATGTGTCATTCAATAAGGCTGTTCCATGAAGTGACATAATGTTGCTGCAAAAGACCGCCCGTGTACCGAGGAGTTCTTAAAAGACCAGGCGGTATTCTGAAGTGCTCTGCAATACTGAATTACCCAAAGTATAGTTTTGAAGTGTTAAGATCTGACTGATAAAAAATGTAATAAGAGGTTCTTTGTCGTTTCCCTGTCCATGGTCGTCTTAAGCGACACCTACCTACGGCATCTTCTCAGGGCCCATAGTAAACAAGATGTTTCCATGACGGCGCCTCAAGAATATGCTTCACTTGTGACTCTGGCAGAGCGCAGCGTTAAGTTAGAGAGCAACAGAGTCATCAAGATGAGGAGCCACAGTGCTCCAAACGAAGACGATTGATTCGTTGGCGTCTGGTTCGTCTTTGGTAGTAAAGCACCAGGAGCGAGCGTGAAGATGTGGCCTGTGAGAGACGGAAGATGACAATTTTACTATTTCAAAAGAAAAAAGGCTAAGTCTTACCGTATTACTGGCGGACGCAAGACTTCTAAAGTGGGGTTTATATTCTCACGGAACCGTTATTTACTCGTAAACAGAACGATACGCGTAGTGCACTACTAGTGATCTCTATTGTTCCAACGTTCCAGCCTGTGTTGCAGTCTATCTAGATACGTAGGGTATTACAGGTCAGTTTTTTCCTTGGCTGGCAGGGTTCCGCTGGCAAACCTTGCTAACATTGCGAAATATGGCCATGTTAAGCGCCAGCAAAGCCTAGTCTCTGATGGGTTGCCCTTGACGTGCCCCAATAGCAGCTATGCGCAGGCATAGGACAAATGTCGCCGACGAGTGTTACTCTTTTAACGCTGCAGCTAAATGACGTCCACAGTTAGTGGAACGTTTTATTGTTCTCGTACGATCCCATAAATGCAAATTATATATTTCCTGAGACTAACAACTTCAATTGGTTGTGTATGTTAACATAGGCATAGAGTGCCTCGTCAAGAAAGTTAAATAAAAATGATATATATATATATATATATATATATATATATATATATATATATATATATATATATATATATATATATATATATATATATTTAAAACACTAGTAAATGCCGATTAGTATCGCGCTAATGTTAGTATAGAAAGTTGTGTAGATTCACATATTTCAGAACGGCAATTTTTTGTCTACTTAGTCCATGCCACTTGTCACTCAGTTGTGCTTGGTAGGGATTTTTGCGTTTCTTTGATATCACTTTGTAAATATCTCACCTAAAATCATTTATTGCCTGTGCTGACCTAATAGAAACAGGTTTGTTGCGCTGAGTTCGGCTGATTATTATTTTTATTATTATTGATGTTATGCCAAGCGTCGAATGGTTTTATCAGCCAAAACTCGGACCATTATCAGCCTCTGTCGTGGGATGCCACTGTCTCCGACACGATCGCTTCGGCTATCGTGCACTAGCTAGCGCGGGCGTCGGCCACATAATTCACTAACGGGAGATGCACAACGAGCACCTCTACGCGAATCTTCTTGAAGACCACGTTGTAATGGCGTTCGGTCTCGAGTCATATGGCGTTTGGGGCAAAGATGCACTCACACTGACAAAATAGCTTGGGAAGAAATGCTTTGAGGCCATAGCGAAGCCAAACTCGACTATCGATTCTCCCGCGTTCCTCTAACAGAGGTGTCGTTGGAACTACTTTTGACGCAACGCTAAGATGAACACACAAAACAATAATAATAAAACTACAAAAATTGTTGTAAATATTATATAGCTAATATATTATTATAATAGTGACACTGCACGCTAGCTGTACATTAATAATAAACCCTTATTTGAAAAAAAATATTATTACTAACACGTCTTGTTTTTTCTACAACTACAGTATTATGTATTAGGACTACGCTACGGCGTGATTGATAGACCGAGTCAAGGCAAGCCAAACGTTTTGAAAGCGATGTCTGGTTGCCCAGTCTCGGGATTTCTACTACAGTCGTCACCTTCATGTGCAAACGTTAGCCGCAGAGTTGTACAGAGGTAAATTCGCCCGCTTACACCATTCGCCTGTTTCGGCCCGAGATCAATAAATATCCACTAGCAAGGCCGATTTAGACGAAAGGCAAGAGCGGGTTGGAAGTCGGGCGCTGTATCTTCGCTTCTCAAGGCTTCACTGCTAACGCGAACGACCAGCAGCGATTGGCCTTGGCCGCAGCAAGTAGGTAGAAATTATACAAGTCGATAGATAGACATTGAAATGCTGAGGCGTAAATGCTGAGGTGGGTCGGAGTTTCGACACTCGTGTCGCGTTGTCGTCGTCCTCGTCGTCTTTAAAGAGATTCAAGGTTTGGTTGGGACTGAGAGGTGTTAGAGAGCGGTGTTCTCGATGTGCGACTCGATGATGTGCAGCACCGAATTGTTGCCGCCGGTTGACCTTGGCGCAGGCTGGCGCCGATTTCGCCGACAGTCGCTTGCATTGTTGTTTGTCTTCTCGAGGCGGAGATTGCCGTCGTCTCCATTGCCGCTCTTGTTGCTGTCGTTGAGATGGTCATGATCGTCGTTCGGGTGATGATTCGGGACGACCGCATTATGGGGGGTAGGCGAGGCGCTCGTCAATTGCAGCGCACTATGGTAGTGGTTATGATTTACTGGATGGCTGTTGCTGAGACTCAGCTGATGGTGGGGCTGTTGCTGTTGCAGCTGTTGCTGGGGCTGTTGCGGCTGATTGTTGCAGCTCACGTACGAAGTGTACGTGTTTCGGCGTTGGCTGCCGCGTGCCGATCGACTGCAGAAGATCCTCGAGAATCCCTGCCGAAATTTCGCGTTCAGCCAACAGTAGATGATTGGGTTGTAGCACGTGTGGCTCATGGCGAGCCAGTGGGCACCAAAGTACACGTACTCGGCATAGACGGTCGCGTTCACCTTCGGGTCGACCATCGACAGCAGGTTGTACACGTTCAGCGGCATCCAGCATAGCGAAAACGCGGACACGACGCAGATCATCATCTTTACCATCTGTAAGGGATCAGTCAACAAAGAGTCGAGCCGACAGATTAGTCAACAAAGTCGAGTGGTCCTCCTAGCGTCTTAGCGCGGGTCCACCCTGCAAGGCTGGGTTCTAAAAACCCAGCATTTAGGGACAGAAGTGTAAAATGCGAAACCTCAGAAAGAGCTAGGGAGAGAGACTGCACATCTCACCGCACTATAGCAGTGTAGTGTAGCAACACGCATAAGTATCTCCATGACCAAAATTACTTAAACAAATGCAAATACACTTAAGCGATCTGCTCCCAGAAATTTCCGTTTCCTACAGATATTCGTATCGTAGAGTTACTTAGCGAACCAGTGTTTGACGATAAAGAACAGCATTTGCAAATTTAAAAGAAATTCGACAAAAAGCATTTGCAATTCCTAGTACATTTTCAGATTGATTATGTAAGGTGGGCTGTAATGCAAGAAAATGAAACATTGTAATAACCAAACCGGATGAAATTTGTATATTGGCATGGTTGTGCATATAAAAAAGGAGAGAAGCAGGGAGTTGTTGCAGGGAGAGAGAGTACCCATTGAGGACATCACGACGGCGTGCCCATTGCAAAATTCGACGATTAACGGGCAGTAAAATGTTATGAGATTTCTGACAGGCAATGGTATTTAACTAGCCGGTATTCATAGTTCGATAGTGGTCCTATACGGCGGAGACTGTAGCAATTGTAGCTGCGTATGGTCCTAACAATGCAACACTTGATCCGGTATCATGAAGATTCCACTTTTTGGAGCGGATTAGTGGCAAATCTAGCGAGCCAGTGTTTCGAGCCAGGGACAAAGCGGCACAGCATGCAATGTACGCATGGAATACTACCTCCTTGCTTCCCGCGGTGAGCACGTTAAAAGATTTCGCCTTGTAATGACAGATCACGGAAAGAACGGGATTTACCGTGGGCTTGCCAGCCCGGGTAAATTCAACCGCCTATCCTCGGGGTCCGACTTTTTTTTGCTCTTACGAAGATGATGGCTGTGTGAGGCTCATTGCATGCTGATCCGCACTTCGAAGGCTGAAAGGAAATATCTGCATATTTAAAAACAAGACAGGATGCAATGCCGCGGTGCATTTGATTCGACCCTTCCTGGAGCCACGCACTGGAGCCATTATGGCCTTCAAGAGTATTTGAAGGGATCATCTCTTGAGTGCGGTCAAAGCTTGGGTTCCGAGTAAGCTCCACCAAGTGAACTTACTTATAAGTAGCTACCTCGCCTTCTTCTGCCACATGATGCCATAATATCGCAAACTGGAGTGCAGCAGAGAAACTTATTAGACCCCCCTCCCTCTGTTCTGTCTCGCTACCAAGCAATTAGTTGACTCTCTAGAGTGCTACCTATGGTACTTTATGAACGGTATTCTGGCGCTCTTGATGCAGCTCTGAGGGACACTCGCAAAGTCATCAATTCGCTGAGCGGATGGTAGCTTTCCTGCACAGGTCTATGCAAGAGGCTAGAATTCTTCTCGATTCTGTCGCTCTTAAAGACATTGAAGCTCGATTGGAAATAAGCCGCCGTAGATCAATTGCCTGTGCGGTTGCGAGCCAGCGGAAATTGGGCGCCCAAAGAGAGTAGTTGGTAATTTTATATGAGCAAAAGGTAGAAAACCTCATTGCGGGATATGCCGCAGACGCTGATAATAATATTGATAATAAAAAAAAATACATCTTAGTCTTTATTGTGATATCTTAATGTAATTAGACGTACGTCAAAAGCGTTACATGATACTGCAGAGATGCACATGCCACACAGGAAAATAACCAAAAATAACGAAACGCTCTATTAAAGAGTATTTGGTCCTAGTTGCTCGTTGTCTAATATTCCACAGAAGCGGTCCGAGTGGAATTTCAATACGCAGGGAGAACATATCAAACCGATTTTTTTGAGCCGGTTGTCGTTAAGAAAGCACGTACAGCAGATTTAGGGACAGCAGCGTAGTGTGTGGCGTGACAAGGAGAGTATGCGCCGTCCTGTTCCGGAATGACTAAAAATGTCCAGCTCACAAATAAATAGTATTAAACCTAAAAGCGAATTCCCTTCTCCTTTTCCAATTAAATTAACTTCTTTTGTTCCTTTTTGAGTCGTCTTTTCGCGCTTCTCAGAGTCGTTCTTCTCATGGTCGTTCACGATTTTGTGCGAGTTGATCAGCGTAGCCTGATGCTCTGCCTGAGCAGTGAAGGGAATAGTGAACGGCAGACTAGTTGGATTAGTGTCTACGAGCAAATCCAATCACACACTGAGAGACGACCAGACGATTTTCGAGAAAGTGAAAAGAAGAGAGCCGGTAAACGTGAGAACGAAACGCTCGTCCGTAAGGCGGTAAGTTCCATTGTTGTCGAGGGTCGTTAGTGCCTTTGATATCCGACTCAACTACGTGCATCCCGATTGGTGGCGAATGTGGCTGGCTGCCAGAGCTCTATCTCTCTCTCTACCAGACGAGATCTAGAAAACTCCCGAACGCGTTGTCGACTGGGATGTCCTGAACGACAGCTTACAGGAAGACAAATTCAGGTATTGTTTATAGCCTCCTCTCTCCTCTATAACATGCTTACCTATGCCTCTCTAAAAACGAACTGCACTAAACGCACTATAGAGATGTAATTGTTAATGGCTTTGTTCGCAGTTGTTAAACAACAGACCTAAATGCTGAGTGAGGCAATCTAGTAGTAAAGTGGCTTAGGGTTGTAGTTATAGGTTACAGGAGAGGCTTGCATGCTGGAAACTTTTATGTTAGTGTTTATTCTATATCATTAAAACCTGTAGCCAGATATAGACCCTGAATTAAATGTCAGACACTTCCCAAGAGCTGTACATAACTGGTCTGGAGAATAGAAGGGTTGTTTAATAAGTTCGAATTACAGTTGGGCCAGTTTTGCCGATGCTTGCCGGGACTTGTGTGCAGGAGCATTGCCCTGGTGAAACGGGACAACCTTCTTCTGCAAAGCGGGCCGTTTCACGATGAGTTCTTGCTAACGGCAGTCCAACAGTCTTGCATAATATTCTCCTGTGATCGTTTTACAGCTCTCAAGGTAGTCGACCAGCATTATTCTACGTTGGTCTTAAAAAACTGTAGCCATCACCTTTCCGGTCAATGCCGTTGTCCGCACCCTCTTCGGAGGTCCTTCATCAGGTGCACACCATTGGCAAGATGCTTCTTGGGTCTCGGGAGTGTAGTGATGAACCCGGCTTTCATCGACGGTCATGAATCTGCACCAAAAATCCGACAGATTGTTCGACATCTTGGCCAAATTTCGCTGTAAAGCCAAAACAGGCGCGTCTTTTTGGCCTTGGTTGAGCAAATGCGGCAGCCATTTTGCTCTAAGCTCTTTCATCTTCAAGTTTTCGTGTAGGATAAAATGCACACTGCCTAAACTAATCCCTAATGCCTCCGCTATTTCCTTAATGTTCATTCGCTTATCTGTGCCAAGAATTTTTCGCACTTTCTCTACGTTTTCCTCATCAGTTGCCGTTTTTTGGCCTCCTGGACGTAGTTCATCCTCGGTGCTCCTGCGACCTCTTTTTAACACATTAATCCAGTTGGAAACAGTGGCAAAACATGGCGCAGAGTCACTGTACGTCTCGTCTAACTCAATTTTTACTTGGGTCGCATTCCAACCTTTGAAATAAAAATGCTTGATAACTACTCGAAACTCTTTTTTCTCCATTTTTAAAAATCACGCCGATACGTTGCACGGAAAAAGCTATCAAACGAAATCGCAACGGCCAATCACCATAATATATTGAGTGCTAGCAGTCGAAAAGTTGCAGTTCCTATTAGCGATGAAAGCGTGCCAAAATTCGAATTCTAAAAAGCTCATTCTAAGAACTTATTGAACTACCTGTACATCACGATTCCCGTAATCCCCCATATTAATGCTGAGAGGTTTCAGCATAAAAAATGGATGCGTTAAATAGTGAGTTCAAAGTACCACTTCAGCATCTTCTGCGAACGGCATAACCTAGAAGATTTTTTAAAAAGTGGATTGAATTTATGACTTACTGAATCAATAGTGTTGTATCGACTGTCGTTGTGTCTTGTATGAAAACATGCTAGAAGGCCAGAAGGTAGAAAACACGATGCCTAGAAGCCAGATCATGAGAAACGCATCGTGGTCGCATTTGGTCTTTAAGGTCAAGCTCGTCTCTTGTTGACGAGTACTAAGAGACAAACTCATGTGTAGACGATCTTGACGTCGATTTGGCTATCTATCTCGACTGGAGCTTTCCGGATGAACAGCGAGGCTGCGAGCGCTCTGTAGTCCCCGAAGTCTTCTTGTGCCGACGGCACGATTTGTCGTTGATGAAACTCATCATTAACCGGAAAAATCCTCCTTAAAAGCTTGTTTCATACAATCATGGTCATAGTAATAAAAATCATTATAATGTCTGAGCTGCTATTGAGTGTTATGAATATAAGCTATCCCTTAGAGCAATAGGACAAGGTCAAACGCAACGTCATCGCGTTTAAATACAGTACTATAAAAGCAACTCCCTCGTCTATAGGGGTTAGGCACATTTTCACCAGAAACATGCAGTAGAATCATCCACCACAAAGCTAATATATATGTATATATATATATAGATATATATACAGTCACTGAAAAAAATATAGGGCCACCCATGTTTGCCACATTTCACGCATTTATTATAACCGATTGTGTAAAGATCATAATGATACATGCTCACAGAGATTAAAACACGAGATTTCGACATTTGGCACAGCTACGCTGCGAAAAAATTATAAAGTCACCACCAAGATGCATGTCTTAGCGAGTGAATTGAGTAGAATAACAACGTTTGGGCTCATTTCACGGCACCTAACAACTATACTTAATATTTAGTGAACTTCCCATTACGTCGGATAACTTCAAAAATGCGGTTTGGTATAGTGTTGAACAAATTTTGGATGACGTCCAGCGAGAGCTTGTCCCAAGCCTTCACAATTGCTTTTTTTAGTTCTACCTGGTTCGAAAATTGTTTTTCGTCGGTGTAAACCTTTCGGGCGAGCCAGCTTCATACATTCTCGATAATATTAAGATCAGGTGAGACTGCAGGCCAGCGTAGGACCTCAATGTGGCGTTGTTCGAACCAGCTTTCGATCAACTTAGCAGTGTGAATCGGGGCATTATCGCATTGAAAAACAAAGTCGGGTCCTCCCATCAGCTCAAAATGTGCGGATTGCTCTTCTAGTAGATCCCTATAGCGCGTCGAATTAACACAACCGTCTAAAAACACAATCGGCGACCTTGTATAATACCCGACAGCGGCCCAGATCATCACCGAACCGCCACCTGAGTGCCGTTTTAACAAAAATCGTTCTTCCTTGCGCACATCGTGGAAATAATAGTTAAATCCATCCGGTCCATCACAATTGAACTTTTTTTCATCCGAAAAGAGCACTCGGTGCCATTTAGTGGTCCATGACATCGTAACCTGGGCAAAGTCGAGACGAGCTTTCTGATGCTCAGCGGTCAATCGTGGTTTTCTCTTAAGTTTTTTTCTCGTGAGCCAAAGTGTCTTCCTGAGGAGGTTTTGCACATTTCGCACGTTCGTTTGCACACCGGCCGCCGCCGCAATTGCCTTTGCCGAGAGCGCAGAGTTCGAGGCTATCTTCAAAATTGCGCGCTTGTTTCGTTCCGAAATGGCATTTGGACGCCCCGGACTCTTTTTTACGCCGTATTTTTCACCCAAATTCACGAAGTTGTTCACTACTTGGCGAGAACGCCCCAGTCGACGGGAAATTTCCCGATTAGAGAGGCCGACATCCTTATAAGCCTTGATTTGGGTATTTTCGTCACTCGTGAGACGCCGACCCAAACCCATCGTTTCAGCACAGAAAAAATTCTGGTAGGAGGTCTGCTTTCGTTTCCGTCGAGCCGTGAAATGAGCCCAAACGTTGTTATTCCACTCAATTCACTCGCTAAGACATGCATCTTGGTGGTGACTTTATAATTTTTTCGCAGCGTAGCTGTACCAAATGTCGAAATCTCGTGTTTTAAGGTAACCCGATACTCCAAATGTCGATAAAAGTATCCGCTGTTACTCTGTGAGCATGTATCATTATGATCTTTACACAATCGGTTATAATAAATGCGTGAAATGTGGCAAACATGGGTGGCCCTATATTTTTTCAGTGACTGTATATATATATGTTGCCTGCCCTAATATAGTGATTGGTAAGAGACAGTCTTGTGCCAACATCAAAATGCGCATCCTTCATGCTTTTTATGGACCTGGAAGCGTCGTCAGTGGCCCGTATGTATAGCTAGTATATACAATACGGGTTTTTATGGTTTTCTTGCCATGAACAAAAGGACAGCGCCACTTGGTTCGCTATATATATATTCTCGTTTAGGTCATACCTAGCAGACACGCAGCAGGCAGTAAATGTAGGTTGTTTGGGATGCCAGAGGGGCCAATCTTAAACCGTTTATGTTTATAATTTTGATCAACCTCATTATAAACAAGGTCACATCAGGAGGGTCTTGTAGACCGTCGTTTGTGCTAACGATACGACCTTACTTTTTCGTATTCAACTATCTGCAGGGTTACGTACAGAAGGAAATGCAAGTAGTGGAGTGTGCTGTTCTTCTTCAACCAAAACTGGACTGACGTTGTTTTGCCGTGCCCAAAAGACTTCGCAGGTTCAGAGGCTGAAGCTCAGTAGAACAAAAGTGACATTCTCCTTCACTATCAAGTGTCTGGGCTTAACTTTACTTGAGACGCTTAGATGGCATGATCACTTAGCTAGTATTACGTCTAAATACATACATATTGTTTATTTAATAATAAATCGCAATAACTTTGCATTTCAAGATGGTGCATCGGTATCTAGCGCATATCTACGAGCAGAACCGGCAACGACATTATTTGCGAACTTGGTGAAATTCTTGAGTCGAACACACCAAGTGATGATAGCCATGCACAATATACCTTGTGTACACGGGCCTGCTAGTGCAGGCCATTCCATCCCAAAGCTCCCTGACGAGGTACAGATCTAACTGCGCTACCTTAGCCGAGGCCTAGGTCACTTTTCCCTGCCACTCTAACAGAAATTGCTGAAGTAGTTGTGTAATAGGTGACTTGAGCCTGACTCTGATTGTTTCCACTGCCGGTCCGCAACCCGCTAGCAGGTACACAAAGCGATTTCTTGCCGTCTGCGGCGAGCAAAGAACACGCTTTATATATATTGTGAAGCATCTTTCTAGCTGCGCAAAGTTTACTGCTGAAAGATGGCCCACACCCTGCTAAGGCTGTAGCTCAACATTGGCACAATCTTAAGGTCAAAAAGACGCACTGCGGCAATCAGAGACAGTCGTCGAAGGTACCTCACTTCTGTGTGATTAGAGGCAATAGACGCCCGACACCTGTCGCCGATGTGCTGGGTAAAGCTCGTTATGGTGTAGACTCAGACCCAAATACGAGAAGGAGTTGACAAACTCCAGCAGCTGGTCACAACAGGGCATGTTGTCTGCCGCAGCGAATCGACCCCCCACGGCGAAACTTAATGGCTTTCGTATTACGCCTAAATGCTATGCGGTAGTTGCACCTATTCGTCTACGAGAGCTAAAAGTGCTTGTTGAGCGCCTTCTTAGGGTGTATAACATGCTATTAGTGCCAATTCTTTGTTGTGGTATCTGTATTTAGGGAATTTTTAATAGGGGTACTCATAGGGCGGATTACATTCAGATTAACGCCCTGAGAGCAGTTTCCAACTTGCGCCATAGTAATTCGGTTCGAATGTTTTCATGACTTTAGGCTTTTGCCGCTAAGGAATATTTACAAGGTAAACATTACCTTGCTTGCGTTTATTATGTATAGGGGAGTTATTCCGAATGATCCTGCTTTTTTTTATAAGAACTCTCGCGTGCACCAAATTTGCGTAGTCACCTCAGTCATATATAATTTAGACGTGAGATGAAAAATGGGTAACGAGTACAAAATCTAGTCAAAACTTGTTACATGTCAGTAGGTTGAAGAAAACTTGTTATGTGTGTAAATGGGAATTTCCCGTGAATAAGCCTCAACTTTAAAACTGAAAAATGAAATATATATATATATGGACTAAGTTTGCTCTAATGGGCTTGAAGCGGCCAGACATTGGTGTCCACGGTTCATAGCAGAACCAGTAGAACTCGCCGATCAGCACAAAGTTCTAAGTAATGTAGTCTCCGCGTTTACCGTTTGTCGCTCGGGCTGAGGTACTCAGTCGACAAAGCGTGTGTTCGTATGTTTTACGTCTTCGAGAGTGGTGCGAAAAAACGATCGGTTGACGTAGCACCAAAGGGGAGTGACGGACATATAAATTGCCAATACACATACTTGTAGAGTAAAATTAAAAGTGATCTTTCTGCAATTTGACATTCTGATCATTACTGTAGCCGATATAAAGAAGAACACACACGTGCCAACTTCATCTGTTACTACTGATTTCTGATAATGTTGTGTCTTATTGCTCACAGCCCCTGATGCTACTGCGAGAAACTTAAAGTAGATCATATGTTCTTGGATTGTATATATGCAATCAACATCTGTATATTCCTTCTTCCACACTTTCCAAATATTCAGCGCCAGCGGACTTGCATGTTCCTGTTCTTCTCACGCATCATCCTCATCAAAATTCGATCGCTTAGAAGTTAGCCGCACATACAGATAATGTTTGTATCATCGGCTTAGTAGGCTTAGGTCGTAGTGGTTGTACTTTCCAAAGAAAAAACTTCTGCGCCTCATGCAAACTACAGGAATATGCAATTGAGTCCGCTTACGCCTGTACCACAAAGATCCAACACAACGGCGGCACCAAAATGTTTGGTTCGTATACATCTGACGGCTGCGCTGGTTATATTTCAATAATTGCGATAATTATATAGTGCAATAGCACAATAGTTATCTAAGTCATACCTTGAAAGGACGTACGCAAGAGGAAGTAGTAGCGAACTAAATACCACCGTAACAAACGAGCGGAACATACAGGATATCGAAGCTGAATGAGAGCTTTAACAATGCCTTGCAAATAGCGCAGGTTTTTAGGAGACAATCTTCTTTCTTATGCCAAGAAACGCCCAGCCAGAAATGCCTTTCATTCAGAAAAAAAACGAATGAATCACACACGGCCATAGAAACGCCAGAATAGAGATTCGAAGGAGAAAAACCGGGAAACCTAGATGACAGAAATTTCATACATTATAGTCACCTCCTTATTACTTTTCCTAATTCTGCCACCCCAAAAACGGTAAAATCTTGCATAGTCACATAGTTAAAAAGGTTATATACCAATGAAAATTAATGACATTTCTATCATCAAATTTAAGACGTTTGAGAAATCGTCTAATCGTCACACCGACCTGTATAGTCAGATTAATCGGAAAACTTATGGAGACGACCGGAAGCTCTCACGGAGGGCACGGGGCAGTGAAACGTTGCCATACCATCGTAGGCTATAGGCATCATTGCACTCACTGCTTTTATCATTATCATCATTGCTTCTTATCGTCTTCTGTGTCTTCCTGTTCTCAATCTGCAGACAACAAGTCACAATGTTCGAACGCCGAAGCACACCCAGCGTGTTGGCCGTTTCGTGCGTCCAACTCCTATCGTAAACCGATGCGATAGTATACCTGGCGCTCTATTATTTATTGTCTGACCATTAGACTCTGACCATAAGCGTTATTTATTTTATCTACACAATCTATTGCTATTTATTTACTACCCTATGATTTGGGCACGACGATGTGCATCGCTCCCAGAACAACAACAACACCCAGCAATGAAGCTCGGTGAACAAAATATGAACACTCAGCTTTATATATATAGGGAGAGACAGAGAGCGCGGCAAGAGTCACTCGAGTGCTTTAATAGAAATGAAGACAACAATGACTAGGTACAGTCAAAGTATCTGTTATGTATTAAATACCAACTTGCATGCCGTCATGTCTAAAAATCATTTGGAAGATAGCCGCCCTAGAACTTTTTGGCACTGTTTGTACGAGATACACCATTTTTGGTGACTGTTTGGTATAATTTGGGCGTTCTTTTCAAAATCTCCCGTAAAACATGTTTCTTTAATTCTTCCTATTATATATATATATATATATATATATATATATATATATATATATATATATATATATATTATATACAACATGTTCGCAGGAAGCTAAACGTATATATATATAAAAAAATATTTTATTTTGCTGGCTTTGCTGCTCTAATTTTGCATCAACGTAATATATAAGTACATACATACACATAATCATCATTTATTAAAGTGTAGCAAAATATACATTTGTGATGTAAGAACGTGTGCACAGCCCGCTGGGGCATACATACATATATATATATATATATATATATATATATATATGTACTTATATATTACGTTGATGCAAAATTAGAGCAGCAAAGCCAGCAAAATAAAAGATGATTATATATATATACGTTTAGCTTCCTGCGAACATGTGCACCGTAAGAGAGGATCCACTGTCTGCAACAGCTATCTCTGGAGGATTCCACGGGCCTCGGCCGCATTGGCCCGTTGCATATCCAGCGACCGGTGCTGTCTAGGGAAATCGTCCCCTCTCTGATGTCCGCTGACTAGTACTGGCTGCGGCCCGGCCTTCTGCAGCAAATCGAGAGTCGACGAAAACCCGTACGTTCTTATAACTTTTCACCTTGCCTGCCTCGGAGACAGGCATAGCCGGGCTAGACCGCGCCAGCACTGGTCATTGAAGAAGCTAATGAGTCAGTAAGGGTCCTGTCTCAAACCAGCTTGCAGCCCCTCTCGAACGGCAGTTAAGGTCAGACGCTCCGGACTCTTTCCACCCTCGCTGTCAAGACCATCGGGTTTCAGGGCACACGATGGGCCACCGGATTATAAAGCTCTGGTAAAGGTGTCATTGAAGGTCTGGTCGCTTGCTCGCATGCGTGCGCTGGTGATATGTATGTATGTATATATATATATATATATATATATACATGTCCACTGGCCTAGTTAGTTAATACGCCGCATCGCGTTGTAGCCGCGGTGTAGTTGGCATGCCTACCTTTCGCTTGGACTGGGCCATCCGCTGGTCTCGCTGATGTTCGGCCTCGCCGGGGATCTCCTTGCCCCAGACGGTGAACGCGATGCGGGCGTAAGTGACGACGAGCACAAGTAACGGCAGGACGTACTGGAGCGTGAGCAGGCCGTACGAATAGATCGTTTCGAGTTCGGGTGCAGCCGACCAGTCCTCGTTGCAGGTCCACTCGGTCGCCGGACAGTCCGGATGCGGCACGAGCGAAAGCAGCAACGCTGATGGCAGCGGCGTCACGAGCGCCACCACCCACACGATGCCTATGATCAACCGGGCCTGTAGGCCGCTCAGTCGTGGCTTGAACGGATACATAATGGCCATATAGCGATCCATAGATATCGCGATCAGCGTATAGGCACTCACCATCACCTGCAGCAGCAGAGAGAACAACACCCCATAATGACGACTGCCGTATTTCGATAGTTTTTGCCAGCCGTTACGACAGCAGCAGCAACAACAACAACAACAACAACAACAACAACAACAACAACAACAACAACAACAACAACAACAACAACAACAACAACAACAACAACAACAACAACAACAACAACAACAACAACAACAACAACAACAACAACAACAACACCAACAACAACAACAACAACAACAACAACAACAACAACAACAACAACAACAACAACAACAACAACAACAACAACAACAACAACAACAACAACAACAACAACAACAACAACAACAACAACAACAACAACAACAACACGTTTGAACTGACAATGATAACAAATGTGACAAGGCTAGCCGTACCATCTAATAACAACAATTTTACCAGTAATACTACTAATAAAAAGAAGCCTTTCAACAGACTTGGATGTTGTGACTGTCGTGTCGTAGACTGGCCAACTTTAACGGACTACACCCGTTAAGCTGCCTAAAAAGACCCGGCATACTCACACTGGAATTGTAAGAGAAGCACTTACGGCACACGGCAAAAGTCCCGTCTGTCTTATGCACGGCGGTGTTATAATAATTTCGTCATAGCTTTGATCAATGTGGATGGGTCGCAGAACACGCAGATTCGGAAAAGCAAAGAAAGAATCCCGCGCTATTGAGGAACTACCTCTTCGTGCCTATTGTTTTGGAGACACTGGGTCTTGTAAGTGTTCATACCGCAATGTTTTTGAGGGATACCGCACAACCTAAGGAGGATATTACGGCCGGCCGACCTACGCAAAACAATGTTTCTGAAACAGATGATATATTTGGCTATTTGTAGAAAGTACGCGGCCTTTAACATAGGCGCCATGGGCTGAGACGAAATGAACTGATAACAGTGAAAACATGTATTCATCACAATTAGAAGAAATAATATTAATTATTATTATTATTATTACAGAAGTGGGACAAAAGCGAAACTGCCGAGTTTGCAGCGCGCAAGCAATTTACCACAAAGATTCGCTTTGGAAGACCCTAAAGCATTTTGAGAGTTTACGCGTCGCTATCACAGAATCTATCGAACCCAACCCTGTACAAAGATATGGCCGCCAGACATCCATCGAAATTGGTGGGGATCAACTTGTCAGGCGCAAGCAGGATCCTGCACATCAACACAGCGATAAAGATCTTATCTAGCAATTCTAGATACCACCCCCTTTTCTCTTTCTGCGGTTCTGTCAGGATATCAGTTGTCATGTGATGAAACGTGAAGTATAAAAGGCTGGCTAAGGTTACGTCATTCTTCGCTTGTCACCTACGTGTCTTGCAGAGAAAAGGACCAGAATGAGATCAAGCGCACTCCGCATGGGAAGCAAATTATTGGCTAGACGTCATATCGGAGAGCTATTACTTCACAGACTGGAGAAAAGTTCCTAGGAAAAACACCTATATATATATATATATATATATATATATATATATATGTGTGTGTGTGTGTGTGTGCGTGTGCGGAAGATATTATTATCACTTGTGCACTTCCGTCTGATGAAAATGCTACGGAGAAGCTTCAGTATTTACTTACTCTATACATGGCAATCCAGGCGCAAGCTACTTCAGTAGGCGTGCGTTACCGTGCATCCCTTCCTCAATGACAGTTTCTTTGGAAACATGCTTATATAGTAGAATACAAAGCGTCTTTGTTTACCGAATAAAGGGTGGAAAATAGGCGATGACGCGCACGAAGCCGCCTTGTTGTGCGATTCTCTGGCTACACGCCAGGCGAACACATTGTGTGAAGTCTTGCAATACATTTTGGTAAAAACATTATTTTGCTTCTGTGATTATTCATTATCACATCGAAGAGATAGTAGACAAGATCAGCACTTGCAAGTTGCGATATTACATCCTATACAGAGCTTTTTTAGGAATCTTCTCTGAGCACCTTCAATTATGCGTATGTGCTTGCACAAGTATGGGCTCCAGATGGATCAACAATATGAAAGTCTGGATAGCATAATTGCTTTATACAGGCGAATATACATATTTGGATCCTTAATGATAAATAGGGCAGCGGAAGAGCATGCTCGCATATATGTTGATTTGACTAGGTCTCTTAAATGTGCAGAAAATGTAAGATCCGTTGATATCAATACATGAAGATCTTCTGCGCCATTAGCGGGAATTATAGTACCAGGTAAACATAATTGTTGACATAAAAATGGGGAAAATAGTACAATTACTTAATTGTGACCGTAACCCTCAGCCAGGTTTCAATAGTATGCCAATTGACTGCAAATATTACAAAATAAATTATCACACCTTTTTAAGACCACTCCCTGTAATTTTTACTATTGCAAATAGAAGTACCACAGCTGCCAAAAGACCAGAGTGTAAGGTTTTAAATTTGATTAGATGCCACTGAACTTTTGGACCTCATTTCCAGCGAGACATATATATGCATTGCTCATATATGCTGTATTGATTAAACGGGCGGCTTGGCCCGCTTTATAACAGACGATGACCTCAGTGTTGCGGCCAACTTGGAGAAAGCTAGGACTAAATACATTTTTTAAGGAGGTGAGATATCTAGGTTTTCCCTAACAGTCCTTGTGGCAGCATGGCCGCTGATTCTCAGCAAGATGGTTTATCATCTATTCTCAACGAGCATCGCCCAAAGAAAATTCGATCAACAACAGGGATCGAACCGGCGACACTCCGACAAACTATGACTAGCGCACTAGTACCCCTAGACCACGCCGCCACTTGCAAGAAGCTGGAGACAATCTAGTCTCCTAACAGGCCTGAGTGAAGGTATATGAGCACGAAGACCGCATCTCGGTGAAGAGAGGAGTGTTTGTGGTATATGAGACCGTTATCTCAGATATTACAACTCTTGCCGTACAATGGCGCGCCCATCTGCATGCCTACAGCACGAGCACGTCCGAACGGGCGTAGAGGACAAGGCAAGCACGATTCACAGAATAGACACGCGACACATTTGACAGATGCGTTTCTCTCGCCAGAGAAATGAGCGGGCCGGGTGGCCGACACAAGGAGATAAGGTACTTCAACTGTGGAGGAAAAATGTGGGACACAAAGGTGTCCCTTTCGGCTAGGTGTACACCAAATAGAAAATAATTTATATCTGCTAAAGAACGGCTGAGTCGGTCACATGGGCCAGCTATTCAAAACAATGCCTATGGCTTGACGGGCCTAGTATGTAAAGAGTTCCTAACGTACGACATTCTAAACAATGTGCGTACCTGCCTCTAAAAGCCTAATATCATGAAATCTACTACCTAGTCTGCGCTACAGTAGTTTTGCAATCTGCTGTTGACGCACTAGGCGTTGTTTATGACTTCAAAGAAAAGGTAATAGATCTGAATATTACACCTTACTTAGAAATCTTCGTAAATGCAAATCTTAACTTGAGTCACCATGACAAACATGATTGAACGAGTTAAGAGTTAATTTTATCTGGATCATCACCAGTGTCCTTTGTTAAAACTTAGCAAGCTTCGACGTGCACATTTGCCTTTACAGGCCGCTTGTATTTTCGAAACTCATATTCAATTATGTGTCTAGGATCCAAGTTAAACAAAAGGCAATTTACAGCAATTTGAACAGATTTTAGCTATACGTGCAATAATATATAGCTTAAGTCATAGAAAAAGAACACTACACTATTGGTACACTTTTGCAAGTTGTCCAATGGTATACTTTGCATGGTAATTCTACTTTAAGGCGAGAATATCAGCTGAGAACATTGAGTTTCAGCTAATCCACATGCTAATAAATATTTAGAACGATGTTGGGGAGATACCTGTTGCTTGTGGCACGTATTTCGCCCATCACGTACTTTTGTAAATGCGCTAATGCCGCACACGAAACACAAATCGTTTAGAACTTTTTAAACATTTGTAGACTTGCGCCTTAACGTAATCTACGTAACTGCGTTATACAGATGCGTCACGTTTACAAGTTGGACGGTGAGTCATTTCCACTTTTACATGTTCGCGCAAACAAACCGCCCAAAGTATGAAAGTATCGATTCACTTCATGGACTTGAAGTGTGACTTAGAGCTCGTCACTGGGAGACGTGTCCTGCGGTGGCTCTTGCGACTTAAGGAAATGACACGACCTTGTGCAAAGTTTTGCCTTTGAGAGTCTTCGTCTCGATGAATGAGTTTCACTGCACGTGAAAACCGGTCATGACCGGCAACGTGTATTACATAAAGCACCTATACCTTCTAGTAAAGTACTGTGAGAAGGCGAGAATTACGCCTAATGTACGCCACTATCTATCACGAGCAACATGAAAAAACTAAGTGAGCAGGTTCCTTCTTCTTTGCGATCTATAAAGACGATTGTCAACATGAAACGCTATCGAACAAAATACTATCGAATACACATTTAACTGCAATATATTAGGCGAGGCCTCGGCTCTTTTCTCTGCCACTCCAACGACACATTTTTGAAATGGTTCTGTCATAGGTGACTTAAGCCTGGTTCGGGTTGTTTCCACTGCTGGTCCGTAACCTGCCAGCAGGTACAAAAAGTGCACCTCGCCAGGGAACTTTGAAATAGAATGGCATGCACTAGTCGGCACGTGTGTACAAGGTACATTGTGCATGGCCACCATCTATTGGTATATTTTACACAAGGATTTCACCGAGTTGGAATCAATGTCGTTGCCGGTTCTGCTCGCAGACATGTGCTAACACCAAGCAGCGGTCGAGCCCAGCGGCGTGGTGCATTAGTCTGCGCCTCGCGACCGAAGGAGACACATAAGTGCGCAGGCTCGAGCCCCACCATTGCACATTTGTATTTATGGGGGTCCGTCTATGAAGCAATGCAAAAGGCAGTCCCATGGACGTTAAATCTTGACTGAGAGTATAAACGTGTTTTTTGTAGCCATAGGGAAGATAAAATGAAATGGCGTTCACGGAAATGATCTGCCCCAGCTGGTGTTGGTGGCCGATGTCGGCTTGCCGCCGCAAATTAGGTATTCGCTGCGGCTGCATAGAAGCCTTGTGTAATGAAATATTCCCTTTGTTTAACATCGCCCTTTATAGGGTGTTTGGGCACCTTTAGGATCTTATTAGCGGCCGTCTCGAAAGTACATTTTTAGAGTAGACGTAGTGCGTGTGCCATCAAAGGGCAGACATTTTGAAATATCCATCGGCTGTTGCAATAAGCTGACACGGCGAATACGGCACAGCGCATCGATTGCGTTTCGCCACTCATTTCGCCATACTCATACCGTTCCTTCTTTGGCCAAATTTTCATCTAATGACGAATCCGAGCGAAGCGACCGGAACAACGAGCCGTTAGGGAAATGCATTTGCCTCCATCGACTGTTCTGGTCGAGTCCGTGCGTTTGTTGCGAAAAATTATATAATGGTATTTTCGTGTGTGAGACTTGGCTGAGTTTGATACACTCACATAACCTTTACTCTATAAGTGGCGCCTAGCCTGTCTACGCGTAAACATTTCAAATGTTTGAGCATCCTCTTTTGAGCCTGTAGTTCCCTATCTTGGCTATCGCCAGCCGTAGAATCAACATATGCAAATGAGGTCCGATGAATACTCTCTGCGAGCTACATAGCGTACTGTATACGCCTAGCAACATATTCATTGTATGTGTATTTGAAGTTGATTTGTACTACTCGTACATATAAACAGTCTAACTTCAACTACAAAACAAAATATCAATTGAGCAAGCCCTAGCCGTAGCGACAACAATAATATTAAAGAGATATGTTCACTGTCTGTTCTGGTTAGTGCTGTAAATTGGTATGGAGTTATTCCGCTTGAATTATGCCGCAAACGCACATAAGTCGAATATTTAGTACTGGACAAGATACTGTTCAATACACAAACCTTAGAAGCCTACTGATAGTTAAAAGAAAATCGACAGTAATTGGCATTTGTAATAGGTCTAGATGTCGAGGAGTAAATGTAAATATTGTGGAGAGTGCAATACCGAACGTTACCACAACTCAACTGCTCGTGTATCGAAGCATCATCACTACAGTCAAGTATTAAGAATATTGTTAGCCTACAAAATAATTAATGAACAATTGCATTACACTACCAATGTTTAGTGAATAATTTACCAATGGATAATGAAAAATTCATACTAATTGCAGAAGGCGCGCTAAACTAGGCCATTAAATGCGGCAGTGTTAAAAATGGTTCTGTACGGGGGTGCTCACCTTATACTCACAAGAACATGTGTTTGCTGACTCAGTCAAGTCTAAAGCCGCACCAGGCTCCTGTAGCAGTAAAGGCTATGACGTATAAGGCAGTCCGCGTCAATTAGGCATATGTACGAGCGGCAGGGCCGATAACGTAATGCTCTAAGTTGGCTTTCGTAAAGAATTTAGCACGGTTAGCACCGACGTTACTAGTCAGAAAATTCTAGATTTAGTATTATCAGTTTACAAAGAGCCATCGCTTTAATCTGAGGATCTGTGGGCCTGTTTACTCCGAAAACGGAATTCAACAGGAAGACCCTTAGGTTTCAGGCTGCTTAATTCGGCATTTCGGCAGACTTAGATATATTGAATTGATACAAACATGTTCAATGCCGGGCATTTGGACAACGCAACATTTTATGGACCGGATGATGTAATGTAACGCATTAGACATATGCCAAATTAAGAGTCCATCAGTACGATTGTCTATCTCCAAACGTAGCTAAATGCGAAATGATCGCTTTCGGCGAAGAGAAAAAAGACAGTAGGCGCGATCCGGGAAAACAGCTGGACAAAAGCGGACACTGATATACTGAAAGCTGCTCTGTGTAGAAAATAATTTTGGTAAACAAGGTTTTCTGAATATTCATAGGAGACTCTATGTCTTTGACGGTATAGCCAGATGAAGTACTGAACATTAAGCTGCAGAGTAAGACATAGGAGGGGAGGAACTGCCCTGTTATTACTGGTTGCCTTCCTTTGACTAAACGGAGAAGTAGGGCTGCGCTAGTCTGTCACGCAGGTTCTCTAAACCAGTTTAACTCTTTGTTCGGATCATTATTAGTGAGTGATGACCTATAAAATATAGGAAAAAAGCAGAGCTGTTTATCCAGAGTTTAGGCCTCTTATGTTGGACGTTCTCGCGCAATCGTTTTAAACTTTCACGGTAATCTTCCTTATTGATCAGATAACCAGGTGGCACTAAATCGTGGAATTAATTGATTTCCTTGTAGAAAAAATACAGCGAAAATAGCTACGGTGTTGGATCTGAATTTATTCAATCCACTCTCTCTTTAAGAGCACCACTAGTGCAATTGTGCGTTGATTTTGATATCGTAATCATATACCCATAACCCAGGGTTTTCCGTTACAACCTGAAGGTTCAGCCCAGACACTTCCCGACGGGCGTTAATTTGGGCCGAAAGCACAAAATTTTTGGAACGAATCTGCTGGGGTTCTGGCGCATAAAATATCGGTAAAAACTGTTACAGTTGACCTATTAGATATCTCCAGTTCCTCAGCTATCTCCTTGTAGTAATGAGGCGATTGTTGAGTACAATATTGCGAACTTTTTGAACGTCTTCTTGTGTTATTCACGTCGAAAGCCTTCCCGAACAAGGTGACTAAACCGGGGGGCTCCAGCACACATGGGTAACCTACCAACTGTAATTCTCTGCAGAACGTCTCGTTCAGGGCCGAGTGGCGTGCGATCCTGCCTGAACTCTGGGCGCAAGAAAGACCGTGGTGGCCTAGAAAGTCGACTTCGTCACCACAACCACAGCGATGGGGGGAAACCAGTTCTGCTTCCACTCTCAAACCGACCAATATTCGTGTAAACTCATCGTCTAAAAGGGTACCCAGTTGAGCACTCGGGAGGGCATGTAGCCATGCGCTTGCACCCGGCGAGGAGACGGCTTGTAACCTCGCTTTGTCAGCGTCGGAAGTTGCTCGGCTCCACAGGTCGCTCCATCGATAGTCGTGTGCCAAATCTGAGGGAAGGGGCCTCCGGGAGAGCCCCACAGAATGCGATGGCTTCACCTTGGGTCTTCTTCAACGTAGATCGGAAATGCGCTACAGCCTGGGGGTCTAGGATAGCCTCGATGTCACTGGTCGCTGAATGCAGGGAGGCAATATGCACCGCAACTGAAAGGGAAACTGCCTCTGGAAGTTCCAACCCGCCTCTTGCGACCGGTAGTGAAGCTTGGGTTAAGGGGTCGCCCCGTAGCCGCAGGTTAAGTAGAGATTCCAACGCGTCGCCTTGCTTCACATTTAGTTCTTCCAAGTGAGATGAAAAGGCTATACAGTTGACACCTTTGAACAGGTAGTTCAGACTCGAAGCGGAGAAGCACGAGCGTAGCATACAATCCCCTATGAGCGCCAAGCTGAGGGAGGCGGTTGAGACCAACCTGGAGTTTTTCTTTCCATCGCTCGATCGTCGAGGTGAGGTTGTCAGAGGATAAAGGCACCCCCAGAAGGTCTAGGTCGTCGCCAGTTACGCGGCACCCCGGAAGTAAATCCAGGATGACAGGGTATCATTTGCGCCCATTCCTTTTATATGGACCTCACACTTAGTCGGGTTTAATTCTAGGCCGCTGCATGTAGCGAAGCTTAGTATTTTCTTTATGTCCTCATATACTGTACTGGCGCTACCCCCTATGACACCATCGCCTAAGTGCCACAGGTTAAGTGGACTTTCCAGAGAGTTGACCAGATCTTTCACGGCAAGGCAGAACAAAGGGGGAACGAGGGGGTCTCCCTGCTGGACACCCACAGCCGAGGTAAGCAATGCCGAGGGTAAGACCAGGTGTGAAGGATCACCGTAGGCCAGTTTGACTTGATGGTAGATGGCGGGGGTCTCTTCTGCAACTGTTTTTAGCAAGTGAAATCTTTTCACGGTGTTGAACGCGTTCTTAAAATCCAGTTTGACTAGTACGGAGGTCTCCTGCCGAGAGTCGATGAATGCCCTGGTAGCGTGGACCACTATTTCTGCACCCCGCTTGGTAGAGAAACCCAACTGGTGACGCCCTATAACCCGGCAGATGACATCTTTGGAGTCCCTCACTGCCAGTTTCGCCGCGACCCTGCGTATCACCGACGAACAGACGATAGGTCTATATAAGCCGTCATTCTTCTTCAGTGCGAACAGCCTCGCCCCGAGAATGAGAGGACGCCACCCTGGATGTGGGGCTCCCCAGCGCAGTACGTCAATCAGCTTTGCCAGCGTTTTGCCAAGTCTCTCGGATGAGCTGCCAAGGCTCGGTGACAGAAGGTCTTGCAGCAGACGGGGCCGGATGAAATCTAGGCCGGCACTCGAGCTCTTTGAAAATGAGCCCACCGCGTAGCGCACATCCTCAGCCGAGGTGGAAGAAGGCATGAGCTGTTGAGAGCGGGGGACGGCCAAACCAGGTCCGACTGTCCGACGGGGTGCTTCGCCAGTAACGATGCTATAGCAGCTGGCTCATCAACCATAACGTCATCAGATAGAAGGAGGCGGGCTGCTCGTGCAGCGTCCCCGTCGGATAGTTTGGCCAGCACGGCTCGCGCGTTTGGACGAATCCGCTCAACAACAGGGCCTGACTCGTCGGTACGAGACGAGGAAGCCAGGTGAGTCAGCCGGACTCCACGTTGAAATTCCACCAGCTTCTTTCTGATGATAACTGTCAGGGAGCGTGTATTCCTGCGGCCTACTGGTAACCTCAACGCAACTGGGGCGAACGAGAACAGCCCAAGCCAGGCAGCGTCGTCGTTGTCCAGGGCTGCTCTTGAGCACACCTCCGATAAGGCGTCAGCCACCGATTTCCTTACTGATTTCGGTAGGATTCGTACCAGCTTCCCACTTTTCATGAAGGACTGAATGAGCTCCGTGAGGTCTTAGTTGGACTCGTTTATGGCTTCGTCACGGATATGTGTGGTGTCCGCGCCCCTATGTTTGACGGTGACGTGTCTACGGAGACCTCGCCTAGTAAAGGTCTGGCGAAAAAGATCACAAGTAACCCTGTTGGTCCCCTGTGAATTCGGTACTGTGTCAGGGCCGGGCTCAGGTATTAAGCTTGGGCCGGGACGCTCTGGGGGACCCGGCTCAGTTGCTCGTGTAGACTCTGCCACCGTTATGTGATCATTGTGATCATTCATCATTGTGTTTGTTTAAAGCTATTGGCAACCGACAACAACGCCAGTAAGGGTTGTGACGCGTTCGTTATTGATTTCACTATTTTTGACAGCTCCATCTTGAGAGAGAGCAAGTCCCGAACCAACCCAACCGACCCGAGAGTCGCTGCCTTATGAGATCCCCGGGGACGAGGGGGTGTGGCCTTCGTTCGTTTCTTAACTGGGAGACGCTTTCTAGGTGCTGTTCTTGGCCGAGGCAGTAAGAGCTGCGGAGTGACGTCATCCCCAACCGCATTGCCACGCACCACCAAGGCATATGTCGGCCCTTCTGGGGGGCCTGAACTTTGACCGACGTTACTTGAGCCTTGTGAATGAGGTGTAGGCGTCGTCAGGGTCTCGTTAATAGATGCGTCTGGGTGGGTAGCACGGACCTGGTGGAGACTCCTGGCTTCCATCAAGATCTTATTATTTTCTCTTAGATAGAAAAGTCGCGGGCAACTAGGTGATTTGGCGTTGTGAGGTCCCCCGCAGATGTTTGTGACACACATATATATATATATATATATATATATATATATATATATATATATATATATATATATATGTGTCACAAACATAATTAATATAATGTTAGAACTATCACATAAATAATATAACTGAGATTACCTGCATTAAGGAAAACTACGCGCGAATTCGAAAAAATGGTCGCATGTGTCGTCTTTTAATAAAAGGGTGGCATACACTTCACTGCAGAAAGGCCACCTCGACCTATATGTTAAGCAATGCTCTCTGATGAGACCGACGTGAAGTTCGTGTTAGAAACGCCAGTATTCAGATATGCATAGCCTGCAGCAGTGCATATGCACCACATATATATGCGCACTGCTAGAATAGCCGCTGTGCCTTTGCAATGTATGGAATGTTCACAGTCCTTTGTCGCAGCTAGGCAAGGAAGCACAGATTATTACTGCGAGTGATAAGCATCGCTGTCGTACAGGAAATAACATAGCTGGAAGAGGGGAACAGCAAACAACAATGGTGCCTTTTATGTCTGAAGATGGCTCGTGGCAAGTAAGAGCACGCTTGCTAAATTTCTCATAGGGTCAATCAAAAAGAGACAGGACAGGCAGACACGAAAGCCATCACACGAAAGACAAAGCCAGAGCAATGGAATGGTCGTTTCGGAGCTGAGCCATGCAGCTAAGAGTACTACTCGCCGACCGTATACGAACGGTGTGTTGGGCTAATCGCGTAGACTAAGTAAAGCACATTGCCAGGAGACTCTTAGAAATAAATCTTTTAAAACCAAGTACCAGAACACGAAGCCCATTAGAATATATTTAAAAAATATATATATACATTTATATATATATATATATATATATATATATATATATATATATATATATATATATATATATATGTTTGAGAGTGCCCTCTACCTACATTTCGGAAAGATCGCTAGAAGCATTCCATTCATTTGCTGATCGGTTCACATTGTAATTGTACACTACTTAGGTCGAATACGCTCAGTCACTTAACGTCTCTATGCGTATAGAGGTGGACGGCAAGTCTTATTTCTAACCAAGATATTGATTCCTAGTGATTCCATGGATAATTCAATAAGATCCATAGGCTTGTAATATGTTTAATACAACCTGGTGTTGAGCTATTTAGGCTAAAACGGATATCCCGTTGAAAATAATTTGACAAGGTACCGGGTTGAATAAGACATCAATCGATGCTGCCTGTTAACGTACGGCTACGTTTACTTGTGCGGTCCACCAATTTGGTACCGCGTCAACGGATTGTCTGTACACTGCATTCGCCAATATTCTTCTGGGAAGACACTGCCTCGGTCAAAGTCGTCGAAGTAACAGTTATCGCGAGCTTCGTACATATACAGAAATGAGCGCCGTTCTATATAAACTTTGTCTATGTCTAAGGCGCATGATAGAGAAGAAAAATCAAAAGTTCGTATAATCCTGGAGCCGTGTATTCAAATGCGTCAGGGTAACGATCTACTTACTCGGTGTGCATCTGATCGAGTGAATTCTGCGTTCCGGGAAGCACAGTAAGCAGCCAGTTTGACGGGAAGTCAAAAGAAAGATGTCCTCGATGACCGTGTATAGAGGCCACGAGCAAGTATATTGAGTCCCTCATTAAAAACAATAGAATGAACAACAACAATTGTAGTAGAAGTCACAGCAGCATGCTCAGCTTTTTCACGTAAAACAGATGATGATGAGCAGAAGCTGGCAGAAAAGAAGATCCAAATCAGAAGAGTTGGGATTTTGTCCGACAGCATTGGTGCTGCCGACGGGATAGCTGCCTTCCTGTCTCCGTTCTACTTGATGCTATTTTTGTTTATTACGTCTGCGGCGGTCCTTCCTATATTCGCTTATGTCTGTTTGCTAGCCCGGCGTGGATCTTCTGCATCGTCTTTGTGTTCTTGTCCGTGGCTTGCCCTTATTCCTCTATTCCCATGCCTGGCCCGCCACTTCTGCTGGCGATGCTACTACAGATGCTGACCTTTTCTCGTCGCGTCTCGTTTTACCATCTTTGCAGCCAGTTTAGCAGATGAGCTCTAATCCCGAGTGAAGCTAGGCTTACCGTGTATGCGGTCCTCAGACGACCTCAGACGCCGACCGGCAACTGGCGCCGCGCCTGATGGATACAGAGTAACTCGTCGGCACACCAGTTGTGTTACGACGGGCCGACTCCGCGTCACGTTTCCTAGTGACCCTTAGCAGCTGGCGCCTTGCCTCGTTGGCGGTAGCGTCCTAGACGGCGGCGGCGGCGGTCGCCAAGGAGTTAGGACCTCTTGCCTCATCCTGTTAAGGAACGAAGAGCTTCTAGTTGTATCGACAACCGATACGTTGCTACACTACCCCAGCCGCCAAGTCAAAGTCACATACGCCGGCCCAAGATCACACATCCACCTTACGTGAGGTTATCTCTTCCGGCTCTATCCGGCCAGACAGACACGGCTAACGTCCTATTTCGGCGGCGGGCGTAGTGGAGGAGCAGCAGCAGCACCACCACCACCAGCAGCACAAAAGCGCGATGGCTGATGTTCATGTGTGTTGGCGTACGACCGTCCGCATTGGCCCTATCAGCAGCTGCTAACGAGTTGATCCTTCTTTTGGTTTCGATTCTCTCTCGACAATCACCTTGATATGAGACCCACGCGTGCCGGGCGATGCATTCCTCTATTGGTAACATGTCGACTGCTGTTGACATTGACGAATCTAAACTACCTCTATATCGATGACTCGATGTCGATCTAGCCACCATCGTAAATCGAGCCACAATCGGTTTGCCGTCACTGGCCCAAATGAGGCCCTTTCTCTGTTCGTTGCCAAACAGAGAAAAACAAATTCACCAATACAATGTCGTCAAATACCTCGACAACAATCTCATTACTCAAAGACCTGCACTAGGCATATTCTTGCACGGTACTGTGATTTAACGTAATCTTAAAAATTGCGTACAGTATCCGTTTATCTGACAGTATATATATATATACATAGATATTATATATATATATAATATATACTGGTTCAGTGAACAGTATGTATATTATATATATATATACTGTTTATATATATTATAATATATATAATATATATATAATATTTGTTTCTTTATACGCCGTATAAGTTTACCGATAAACATAAATGCTGTGTACAATTTATATTTGCGTATTTGTCATTAGGTATATTATTATATATGATACATTATGGTGTCAGTCCGCAGAGTCCATTGCTCTGTTTGGTGTTCCAGCCTGGCACACGCATGCAGCCCCCACACAGAGTAACCGAGACCTGTTTTTTTTTTGAAAGAGGTATTAAATAAAAACCGTAGACCTGCTTAGAAGAACGCAGTGTGCCCCTGCATTAAGGATCACGGATCATTCCTACAGGACAGTTAGCACCCCCATTTGCGCTCGTGCTGGCAGGCACTATCCCGTAGGACCTAGAAGCTGATGAGCGTAAGCAAATATGGGATCTGCTTATAAAAATATAGCTAGTAGAGAAACGCAGGCGTGATGGCAAGCCGAATGGAACGAAATCCCAAAACAGCGAACCAGGGCTATTGGTCAGGAATATCATCCCGTCAATTAAAAACTAGAAGGAGTGTTCCGGAGGGGAGCTGATGTACTACATGACGCAATGTCGGATAAAACACGGCGATTTTCAGACGGATCTGCTACAAAAGGCACCTTTGGCGTCCTGCCTCCACTACTGAACGGGAGTCATGACCACGGCTGTCACGCCTTTTTCTGGTCGTCTGTGAGGCAGTGCAGCCGGTTAGGAACAGGTTGGCAGACTCGAAGGTGATGAAGACCTCCGAGAGAGCATAAATCGTTTTTCAAGCTACATTTGTGAATCGGTTGAAAGGTGGTAAATAGGGAGATTACTGGCGGAGAGGATATTGAGAGAAAACGCCCATCTTGGAACGGCACGACTTCGGCAACTCTTCGGACAGCAAGGAGACGACACTGCTTACAGAAGACCGGGTTTACAGGTTAATCGGCAACGCGTGTCTGACGAGGTGGATAACCCGGGAATGATGACGTCAATATTTAAAAAAGTGACAGAAGCCGCTCAATACCGCATCATATAGAAACGTTTGAAAACGGGTTTGACTTTAGTGTGAGCTCTAGGTCGCAAATTTTTTTGTAGTCTAATTTGTGGCTACAAGCTGCAGTGCAAACATTTACAAGATATCAATGGCACACTATATATAAGACGTAAATGAAACAGCTAAAACATGGATTAAGGTTTTTAGGTAATATTTCAGTTTCATGTAGTTTGTAACGAAAGGTTTGCGCCGCAGAGTTAACACATTAAAACCGGAAACAAAGTGTAAGCCCGCCTCAGAAGTAAAGACACGAGTACATACACACGCTCCAGCATATTGCGTTTGTCAAATACAAAGTACTGGAGTATATATATCTATTTAAAAATAATATTTACTTGAAACAAACACCGGACGCTCTATAAGTGCATTTAAAGCAGCAAAAACGTGATCACCAAACTGAACTCTTTGTTAGATAACACTTAGTATATAATCTGACAAATATAGAAACGCCTATTATCTAGTCGTGCAATGTAAAATCAAGAAAATTACATATACTTTACTTAAGGCTATTTTCTTTAATGCATTTTGCAAACCGGCAACACAAGACGTATTGCAGTTATAAGCGCAATGATAGGTACAACATATTGGTTATCGGTCTGTAGCATGGCGTTGACGTACATCGGGATATTATTTTTGTTATTATTATTATTATTATTATTTTATTATTATTATTATTATTATTATTATTATTACATGTTAAATAATGTTACAATTGTGAGGATCTGAAAGTATTATTGCAAATTCTTTAAATAATTATTTCACTCCATGGCGCCTAAAATAGATGCCGCGTTTCCTCTGCAAACGGCCAAAGACAACGCTTGCCTCAAGAATTGACCCTCTCTTTGGTCGCTTGTGACCTCCTGAATTTGCTTACTCAAATCTTTGAGAAATGCTTCGGTTCCCTTGCTGATTGGTCCTAGCGTCTCCATGGCAATAGGCACGAAAGTATATCTTGTTTCCAGTCCAGTGTATTTAACGCGTTTTCTGGCTTCCGCATGCTTTGCCACCCACCCCGGCTCAACTGAGCTGTGGTGTAAATAGGAAGCCGCGGTGGTGCACGAAACCGTTGCATCCCAAGCAAGGGACTTCCCATGAGACCATAATGCAATAGTCACCCCATCAGGTCTTTCTTCGCCAGCGGACACTAAACCTCTCGGTTCAAGTGGAGATGGTATACCGGCTTTCCTAAGAGACCTTATAATCACCTTGTTTAGTTCAGCATGTCTGGAGGATCTACCGGCGCTCTTCGGGCAACTCAATGGGTGTAGGCCGCTGGAATCTACCGTCTCTCCACACAGTTTGCACTGAAACGGCTCGCAGACGGGGGCGCCGATTCTAAGTGCTGACATCATGCGGAAATGGTTGGGATCCAGCATGGTGCCGAGTTGAGGTGAGGGTAAGGCTTTAAGCCAACCCCCACTGAAGTTATTTTGTGCCGCTAAGAATACGGCGCGGTCTCTCTGGGTAACAAGCCCCTCTAAGATCTCCCTGCTCTTTTTTTGCTTTTGAGCTCATCGAGGTTATATTGGCTGGGATATTCTTCCAAAGGCCCCGGGTCCAGCATGGTTCTAATGATGTCCCGCGCTTTACTAGTTTCATTTTCTATTCGTGGTCGAACTGCCTCCTCCACTAACGAGGCTGCGACCTGGACCAAATCGGATCAGTGAAGCAGCGTAGCAGACAGGAGCTAGGTCAATAGCACTTCGTATTCCCAGACCACCTTCACGTATTGGGAGACTTGCTTCTCTGCTCAGGTGTTGTCTTCCAAATTGACGTTTAGGACTTCACTAAGTGATATCTCTGCTGACGTCATCATACGCGGTTAATTCTTTAGAGCACACTATAGCAGGGCATGAACGCAGTGTGTAGTTAAACTTTGAAGACCCCAGACTATATCTCCAAATGCACAGCGCGGCCTGAGGATGCAAGCGTGTTAGTCGTGGACGAATTTTGGTAAGGGCTTCTTTCTTCCTAGAGAGTGTATGCGAAATTCCATCTTGCTTTACGGGGCCCTGTACTTTCGTCTTTTTTCGCGATCTGCATTTTCGGCGACCCAGCCGGCCTCAAGGGCACTGTGTCGCAGGTAGGACGGGGCAACAGTGCAGGATACTGTTGTATCCTATGCCAGACACTTACCGCAAGACCACAATGGAATAGTGACTCCGTCGGGCCTCCTGTCACTGCTTGTATCGAGTCTGGGCTCCAGCGTTTTCGGTATGCCTGCACGACAAAGGGCTCTCCTTATGATAGAGTTAAGTTCCGCGCGCCTAGCGGCTCTTCCTTGGCTTTTGATGCAGCTCAGGGGGTGAAGGCCATTACTCTCTACAGGCGTCCCACAGGCTGAGCAGGTGTATGGCTCGCATATGGGAGCTCCAATTCGAAGCGCTGTCACCATGCGGAAGGAGGTATTATCCAGCATGGTGCCCAGCTGCGGCGAGGGTAGAGCCCTTAGGTATCCGCTACTAAAGGTGTCTCGGGCGAGAAGATTTCGACCCACAATGTTGCACCTATAACCGTCAAGCGTATGCTCTGTAGGGCGCGCCTCCCAGGGACCAGGGCCTGTGACGAACCTTGCAGCTAGCTCGGCCTTGTCTTTCGTCACTTGTATTAGATGACGAATATTAGGCTCGACGGGGGTCCCAGCGAGTTGTGCAAATTCTAGTAGCGAAGCTGCATAACATACGGGCGCAAGCTCCGTCACGGACCCCATGCCAAGCCCCCCTTCCCTAAGGGGAAGGGTTGCCCTTTGCCAGGTATGGTCAGTCAGAGTGACGTTCAGAACTTCGCCTAGAATTTCCCTTGCGGTGTCGTCAAAGTCCTGCAGGCCGACCCGCTCGTTGCTCGCTGGGGAGGTCCGCAGGATGTAATTCAGCCTTGGCGAGCCTAAGCTATATCTCCAGAGACAAAGAACTGCCTGCGGGTGCATTGCGATGAGGCGGGGTTTGATCCGCAAAAGCGCGTTGCGCTTAACTGTAATCGTCTCAGGAATTCTTCGAGCTCCAATCGGTGCACCTTGAATTTCCAGGTCCGCCAGATCAACTCTCTTCGATCCGGGCAAGATGTTTTCGATGGTTCTGAACATTTCGCCCTGCTCGTGGGGATCTCCGCCTACGACGATGATTTCGCATTTAGATGGATTAAGTTCCAGTCCTCCTTCGTCTGCGAACCTTAAAACATTGAGAATGTCATTGACAACTGAGTTTACTAGGCCTCCCAAGGTGGCGTCGTCCAGATACCAGACGTTTAATGGACTGTCCATACGGGTCACTAACTCAGAGATTCCAATACTGAACAGAGCGGGGCCGAGCGGATCGCCCTGTTGTACACCGTTGGATGAAAGGAGAGGTTCCTTATCGGCCCAAGATAGTAGCGATGGCTTGCTGTAGCTCTGCAGTGTAAATGGGAAAGCTGAGGCACTTTCGATTTCACTTCATTAAGAATTACGTCGCGTCGGATCGTGTTAAAGGCATTTCGAAAATCGAGCTTTACCACCACCCGTGGGGGACCGTCCGCCTCTATGAATCCTCGAACCACGTGTGCTGCAGCCTCGGCCCCGCCTTTTACTGAAACACCAACTTGCTTTGGCGTAACGGCGCTAATAATCGCTCTTCGATTTACCACGATTGCAACTTTTGCAGCCAGTCTCCGCAAGGTGAGGCCGCATGCTATGGGCCTAATGGTGCCGTCTTTCTTTTTTAATGCTGTCAGTTCGGCTAAATAAAAAATCGGAAGGCTAAATGTTGGTAGTTTACCGTTCAAAGCCAAATTAACCAGGGAACACCATTCCGTCAATAGTCTCTTGGAAGAGGGCACCAAACAATCCAGCATATCGCGTAGGTGACGAGGCCGGAGTCCGTCGAGTCCAGGGCCGGATGCCAGCGCAAAAAGTCGTACAGCGTCGGCTATTAGTTTCTCCTGCGCAACACATCTTTCCTGAAGATTCGGTGCTGGAAGGTTATCAATACTTGCGCTGGTCGGCGGGGCGGAGTGCTTGTTTACGAGCTCCTAATAGGTATGGTCATCTGGTGGTGCAAAGGTGTCAACGGACAGAAGAGTGTGAGCCGCCGAGCGGATAATTCCCTCTGCCAGCTTGCGTTCTGCCATTGTAGCTCTGTGACGATCAAGGTGATGCTTTTGGGAGATCCGTATATTGTCGCTGTGATGCTCTTCGGCAACATTCTCTAGCACCCTCCACCGAGAATCGGCGAGGTTTTTCCTAATAATTTGGCATAGTGTAGTGTCTTTGCTTTTTCGCTCGGGAACTTTTAGCATGAGTAATGGCAGGGTGATTAGACTGTGCCAAGAGGGGTAATCCTGCCGTAAGTTAAAATTAGCGAGGGCCTCTGCATACGCCGCGGAACAAAATTCCCTGACTCCTCTAGGGATTATCCTCACTAGCCTGATGGTTTTGCGAGAATTCGACAGGGTGGGATGAGAATATTTGGGTCGTGATTTTGTGTCGTTGAAATCGGGTCGGCATGCTCTTGGGGCTCTGTTCTCCTTGCACTGTCAAAAGGAACTCTGCTGGGTGGAGTATGGGTCCTATGCACACGGGTCTTGTGCATGCGTAGGCCGCGGAGAGATTTCACTGCTTTTCTACAAAAATCACAAATAAATTATTGTTGGGAAAGCATTGGCAAGTGATTGGGACTTGCGGGGGTGGTTCAGTACTCATTACTTGGCTGCGGTCGCTTCTGAATTATCTTTATACAAACCGGTCAAGACCGATGTGTCTTCCTCGTTACTTCCTTCAAAAACAGAGATCAGGAAGGCTTTTCCTCCCTCTGATTCGAGGAACTCTAGCACCTTTGCAATAAGTGGGTTTTCTTTCAGCCACGAAGATAGTAATCCTTTGACGAGCTTCCAAATGTTTATAATGCCATCGACAATATAGGATGCTTGTGGCGAAGCAGGACATATTTCGTGCTTCTGTGGTAGAGTGCTGCGTTGCTGAGTTTTTGGCCTACTCAGAGTGGTGGCGGACGACCTTCTAAGGGGAGTGGGCGGTGGAACAGTAAATTACCCTCTTTGTTACAGACTTGTTTCGGGCCTGACTTTTTATCAATGTCCGCGTATGACCTCCTAGGTTCCATTTGTGTTTCTACGCAACTCGGTGTGGAGAATGAAAGAAAGTCGTCCGCAATGTTCTCAAATCGGGTGGACGACCCTTGAATACAATTTTTGCTTCTCTGCCTCTGCGTAAACTCTTTTGACACCACATCTTCCATCGGTTGCTGCGTGAGGCTCACCACAATTCGCACACCGGGCTTTGCTTTGACAGGCCCACATCTGATGACCCGGTTTACCGCATTTCCTGCAGGTGGGATTACCCCTTTTTGTGCATTCATAATAATAATAATAATTATTATTATGATTATTATTATTATTATTACTTGTAAAACAATGTTACAATTATGCGGTCTGAACGTATTATTGCAAATTCTTTAAATAAATATTTCACTCCATGGCGCCCAAAATAGATGCCGCGTTCCCTCTGCAAACGGCCAAAGACAACGCTTGCCTCAATAATTGACCCTCTCTTCGGTCGCTTGTGACCTCCTGAATTCGCTTACTCAAATCTTTGAGAAATGCTTCGGTTCCTTGCTAATCGGTCCTAGCGTCTCTATGGTAATAGGCACAAAAGTATATCTTGTTTCCAGTTCAGCGTATTCAATGCGTTTTTTGGCGTCCGCGTGCTTTGCCACCAACCCTCTTCCTCAACCAATCTACCGGCGCTCTTCGGGCAACTCAGTGGGTGTAGGCCACTGGTCTACCATCTCTCCACACAATTTGCACTGAAACGGCTCGCAGACGGGAGCGCCGATTCTAAGTACTGACATCATGGGGAAATGGTTGGGATCCAGCATGGTGCCGAGCTGAGGCGAGAATAAGGCTTTAAGCCAACCCCCACTGAAGTTATCTTGTGCCGCTAAGAATACGGCGCGGTCTCTCCGGGAAGCAAGCCCCTCTAAGATCTCCCTGCTCTTTTTTTTGCTTTTGAGCTCATCGAGGTTATATTGACTGGGATATTCTTCTAAAGGGCCCGGGTACAGCATGGTTCTATTAGTGTCCCGCGCTTTACTGGTTTTGTGTTTTATTTGTGGTCGAACTGCCTCCTCCACTAACGAGGCTGCGACCGGAATGAATCGGATCAGTGAAGCAGCGTAGCAGACAGGGCCCCCAAAACTTCTAAGTTGTTTACCTCTACACGCGTGATGTCAGAAAGTATTTCTGTGATCTCCTGGATTGCTTCCTCTCCCTCCTGAAGCGAGCCCCCGACAGCGATAATCTCACATTTTAAGCCTTGAGTGCCAGTCCCCCGTCTTCTTCAAACTGCAGCACTCATCTCAAATCTGTCGCGATGATACTCGCGGGGCCGGCAAGCGTGGCGTCATCTAGATACCACACGTTGAAAGGGCTCTGTAGTTGCGATACTAGATCTGATATACCGAGACTAAAAAGAGCAGGACCTAGCGGGTCACCCTGTTGAATGCCTGCTTCCGAACACAATGTTGAAGTTGTGCCCCAGGTTAAGAGTGAAGGATGTTTGTAACTTTGCCAGACCATAGGCAAAAGCTCTGGACTTTTCTTCATCACTGCATCCAGTATATTGTCCCTTCTTAGCGTATTAATTGCATTGCAGAAGTCTAGTTTAACCAGAAGCTTCACTTGGTCATCAGTCTCCAAAAGGGCGCGTGTAGCATGTACCAGTGCTTCTGCGCCGCCTCTAACACGCCACTCCAACTTGATGTGGCAGGATCGCTGTCAAAATTGCCTTTTTATTTCTTGCCATTGCTATCTCAATCCACAAGCTATGGGCTTTATAGAATTGTCTTTTTTCTTAGAAGCTGTAAGATTTGCACCATAAATACTGGTAGACAAAACTTAGGTAATGTGCCGTTTAACACTCTGCCAAGGAATATGCTTAGATCATGTAGCAGGCATTCTGACGAAGGCACAGTTTGATCCAACATATCGCGCAGATGGCGTGGTCGCAATCCATCCAGTCCGGCTCCGCTTGCAACAGGGAATGAGCGAATTGCCTCTTTTGGACGCTCTCGCAGAACCCAACTGTAGGTTGCTCGAAGGTTTCCAAGCGCTCCTGACAGGCGGCCAGTGGTGGCGGGTGTTTGTTTCTTAATTCGCGCTCTGTGCGAGAATTACGTGGTGCAAATGTCTCTGATTACAGCAGGACTCTAGCGGCAGAGCGTACATCGCCCTCGGCTAATTTTCTTTCTGCCATGGACACACTCTCCCGGTCTCCAACTGGGCCGTCTAGTATATTAATTGGGGCCTTTCTAACTGTCTGCAGGAGGCTTTCCAGAGTCTTTTGTTCGAGCACTGACGCATTGAATTTGATTATTCTGGTTAGTGTGGCTTCATGATTTTTTTGCCAGCCTCAAAGATGGAGCAGACATTAGGCTATTCCAGCTTTGAAGATCCAGCTTTGAGTTGAAATGATTCAACGCCAATTCGCAATTTGGAATCATGACGTGCCTGCGCTAAAGTTTGGGCCAGTGTCGCTGGCTTGGCTGATGAGGCATCGATAGGAGGAGTAAGAAGGGGAGAAGGCGTATTGGGCGAGTTAGTCTGTTCTGGTTGAAAGAGTCGGGGGGTGTAGACGGGTTATGTGCGCCCGCAGGCCCTGTGAGGTTCTCAAGGCGCGACCGCAGTGCGTGAAGGTGTAAGGGGTCTGGGATAGTGGGGAGTTCGGTCTAGGGTCTTCATCTGTTACAATTACGTCGGGATGGGATGGTTGTGAAGTAATTTATGTATGGTTTTTGTCGATACTCGTGTTTTCCATATGAACCAAAGGCACTGCTTTGGAGCCATCTAAAACGGCTATCATAAAGGCTTTTCCTGCCTCTGACTCAAGAAAAGGTACAGCTTTATTAAAGTCTTGGTTCTCTTCTAGCCATTTAGACAGTATGGGCTTAAAGATCTTCCATATCTGAAGAATTCCGTTCACGATATTTGAAGATCCTTTAAAAGTTTTTTCTTGGGACTTCGGCTGCAGTCTTTCCGGTTGCTTATTCGATGCTTGTTTCTTTTGGTTGACACTTTTTCTAAATCTTGGTAGGGGGAGGTGACAAAGAACGGTCTCACCGTATTTGTGCATTATTTGTGTAGGACCCATAGTTGCTGTAGGTCGTGTGGCATCAGCATAAGACTCCTGTCCATCTGTCGAGGTTTTATTATTTTTCTCTACGACTTGAACCCTTGAAGGAAAATCGTCCTTGACGGGGAGACGGGTGAATACTTTCTCGTAAAGCTTCATTCTTTGTGCTTCGGAATATATTCGTCTTACACCACAATTGTTATCGTTGGAAGCACGGGTTCCGCCACAGTTGACACAACGGACCTTATCATGGCATTCCCATAATTGGTGTCCTGGGCGGCCGCACTTTCTGCACGTGGGTTCACCTTGTTTTTGACAATCGGTAGCCTTATGTCCGTACTTATGGCTATTTTAAAAATTGCGAAGGAGACCCTGCACATAACGTTACTTTAAATATTTTGTCAACAATGGTAACCTCTGAGACCGGCATGGTATCAAATCTTAGTCGTACCCTCGCGGAGTTTTTCCAGCCCTTCGTTGTTTTGCCTCCATTGCCCTGTGTGGCAACAACATTTTTTTTCCTTTTAACTTGGCTTACACCCTGATCTTTCAAACATTCAAGCAGATCTTCTTCGGTAAACTGGGGATTAGCACCGGAGATTCGTCCCCACAACGCTGACGTATCTTTACAATGAGATATTGATACCCCGCAAACCATTTTCAGCGTTTTTGCAATTGCGGCCTGGGTTGGTTCTTTCCCTGCGCTATGATACGCACATGCGCTCCCGGCAAAGATTGCCTTATTTCATTATATATAGTTTTAGTAGGCTGACAGTCTTCAGTGCAGCCTGGTTATCTGGACATCGAAAGATAATCTCGGGATCAGCTAGCGCTTCCAAATTAGCGACTCTTCGCCGAACATGTGTACCCGATGCGGCGTTCTTGGCCACTTTCCTGGCCGCAGCCATGACGGCTTTATCCATTCTCGTTGGAACAGTAGACCAGCCTCCACCCTCTCCAGCAGAAACAGCTGTTTCACTAGGTGGACCTGACGGATCGTCCTTCATATGAGAGGCATCTTCTCCGCTGGCTCTGTTTGGTAGCACCCAATTCTCTTGAAGATTTTTTGGTTCTAAAGAACTTTGCACCACAAATATGAGTTCCGCCGTCGACGGTCCGTCTGCTAGCTGCGCGGCAGGGAAGCGGCGAAGAAGCAAGATATGATAGCGGAGAGTAGTCAGGCCTGCTACAGCAGACGGCGCGTGATCCTGGCCGAGATGTGTAAGGTGAACAACTTGCCGTTGACAAGGCTAACGGCGATTCGGCGCGCTGTGCCGATTTATCGGCGCCTTGAGAGCAGACAGCTGGTTGTGTTATTGAACCATCTTGCCGTACCTGATCGCCTTCCGACAACTTATCCAGTATGGACTATGTCGTGTTTAGCTTCGAAAGAAATCGCATTTGGTGGAAAAATCAGCACAAAGTTGTCACGACTGTATCAGAATGCAGCCACTGGCTCCACACTCGACACTAGTACGTAAATCCTTTGTAATTAACACACTTTTTGTCACTTGAACTACACACGTCTTCACTCGAGGCCGTCTAGCGGGCAAAAAAACATATTATTATTATTATTATTGCAGACACTCGATAAATATGGGCGGCAAAGCGTTTGTACCGAAATCGCTTGGCAGTATCCCACGACGACGCACATCGGATAGCCAAACACCCAGCGGTGGGTGACGAAGTTAGCCACAAACGTGAACGGTATGCAGAAGAGCGCCATAAGAATATCGCCGACGGCTAGATTCACGATGAACACGAACGTGACCGTGCGCAGCCGTGGCGAGGCCAGCACGATATAGCAGACAACGCCGTTGCCAACGAGGGCGAACGCGGTGATGAGGGCGTACATGACGCACATGAGCACCAACGCGGGCGTCGCCGCCTCCGCGGCGTCGTAGTTGTACAGCGAGCAGTTGGCGTTCACCGAGGTTCCCGCCAGCGACGAGAGTCCACCGCCAACGACGTCGCCCGGGCTCACGACACCATTTGGCCCGCCTGAACCGATGCCTTCCAACTCAACGCCAGCCATCAGAGAGCCTGTAACCACCACAACAACAACAACAGCAGCAGCATCGATAGAACATTATTAGAACTTGAGTGAATTTGTTCTTCTACTGCACAACATCATTGGCGTCAACAACGAAAGCAATTTACAACAGCTAGACGACCGGTGACCACAGCAACAACAGAAACAAATAGCAATAACGAAAAATAGGCTAAACAAATCTGAATGTCGATAGCAACACTTGCAATTACCAACCGCCAAGCCTACACTTGAACATACATGTATAGTATAGAGTTAACGCTGTAATGAGATACTGTTCAGCCTAATGGTATATATATATATATATACTTTTTGAATCCGGAAAACGTTTATAGGAAGGCAATAGTTATCTCCAATACGATGTTTATTTGAATAATCACACTACACTTTGTATACACTAGATTTGTTTACAACAAAATGCCCATATTGGCAGAACCTTTAGGATGCAGCTTAAAAATAATGATAAGCGTATCCTAAAGTTATCTAGACAAAGTTTCTTCACGCAGACACAACAAAAAGCAACAGGTGGGAAGTTTCAGACTACCGGTCGTTTCTCAGTGCTTGGTGACGTGCGGCATTTAAAAAAGAAAACAGTGCTATTAGAATAAAATAGAAAGGTTCTTTATTCATGTAATGAAGGGTAACAACATATTATTGACGTGCTCCGTTCTTGCAACACATCTGGGCATATACATTATTTGGCTTCTGCGATTGTTCGGCCTTATATCAAAGAAATAATCAATAAGACTCGTGCCCATAAAATGACCTAAAACCCGTCTGTCATTTTTCCTGAGTATGTCCATTAAGGGTGGTAGTACAATGTCGTTTGCCTTGAGTTCACATCTTCTGTAAAATCTTTTTAAAAACCTCCTTTGTACACTTTCGATCATACTTATGTTATACGAGTACTCATTCCGCAGTAATTGCTTAGATATGCGTAATGGGTTGGTATTTTGGGCCAAAGAGCGCACAGTTGCTCGAAATGGAGACACTCGGCCGCAATCTCTTGTAGATGCCGTGTACAACCTCCGTCGGTTCGTGCCGCCCTGTATGTGGTGGATACAATGCTCGCAGCCTTAGAGCCTAATTTTGATCCCACGCTAAGATAATTTTGTATTTAAAGGTTATTTATTTGACTCACAAAAACCATTATATTTATTCTTCTAGAAATGTGTACTAATATTGCCTTTGATTGCGGACCACCTTGTTTACCCCCACCCAGTTAGGCGTTCAGAGTCAGGATCATTAAATGGTACCGTTCTTATAATCAAAGCTTTTTTAGAATGCGGGCAAAAACTACCTCAGCAAGCTACTCCTTATCCGGTCGACGTGTCTTAGGCAGGCTGAGCTTCAAAACTGCTGTGTCTTATTTATACTTTATACATACTTTATACATATATACTTTACACACACAGTCGCCTTCACCTGGACAATCAATTAGCAGGCAACAGCCCGCAGCCGCCCGAGGCAGTCAAATGAGACACCAGTTAAACCGCACTATGAACGACATTCAAGAGAAACAGTGAAAGAAACCTGAATGAACAGGGCGTCACATCGACACGTCATCGAGGCCGTGAATCTAGCCGCCGTGCCACAGCGTCGGCACTAGCAAGTCGGCCGTGTTTTCTGCTACATACGACAGTAATTGTATTTAATTAGAACTTAGTTCGTCAACGTTGACAAAACCTGCCACTTAAGTTAAAGCACCTTCGACACGCAGTCGATCTTAAGACGTATTGCTCCGTTAGATCCCCTCGTGCCTACATAACCCTGCAACTATCTATCGACGGTGCTGCATGTTGGTAAGCAGAAAACTATATGCAACGTATGAAACAATAAAACATGACAACCAAGCATATGATTATTAATTTAGTTGATCAGCCCATGTTCTGCTAAACTCGTAACTAAGTGTAATTTTAATTTTGTTAATAGGTTGTCTAGGTAGTGTAGGACGCCCAAATCTAGTAAACGCTTGGTTATCCCAAACTACATAACTTTTTTTGTAAATATAACATACATATTTATTTAACATATATTCAGTACAAAACATGTCTCGACGCTCGCAATGGGCCTTAAGGCCTGTGGCACGGACTGACTGGGACATATGGGATAACTGGGACATCTGTGGCCTGACTTGGCGAAGCGTACTCTGGCAACCCGTAACCGGCTACCCAAATCAAGTCTTAACTTTAGATGCCCTTGCTTCCTTCTCGTTACGCCAATATGCGTCAAGCTATCAGAGGCTTTGTCAGTTTTTAGGCCTCCGTTCAGACTCCATCTGAGACTTTATCCGCTCAGACTCCACTGACCGCAGCAAAGCTATCTCTCGGCCAGTCACTTCTGGGCACTCTATTAAACCCTTGACTGAACACTTATTCGGCATGCAGCTAACGTGATATATTGTATCTAAACAATTTCGTGGAATTTTTTTAGTGTAACATTTTTCTTTACCCCAAAGAACATTTCTCCAAAATATATTTCAGGCAGATTCACTTAAACGTATAATTAAGAGGATATTTAACGGCAAATAAAATAAAAATCCTTAATTGTTAAGACAGTATTATCAGGTCCAGTTCATAACAAAGCCTCTAGCGTCGACGTGGAAAATTACCGTAGGTGCCCCAATGCTTAATTCCTATTCTATAACTGAAACATCTTAGTAGCACACAACGTAAGAGCCACTTCCTAGACCAAGTTTCGATACCTACCGGATGAGTTTCTTGCATCTAATTTTAATTCCCAACTTGAGCCAACAGGCAAAAAATTAGCGGTCCGTTTCTCATTATATGCGAAACATTTCCCATATCAACTAAGCAGAGAAGGTAAGATCTGTAGAGCGCGAGCGAAATAGCGCAAACGATTTCATTTTATGCCGTAGGGAAACAATAAGAGAGACAGGGGAGAGTCGTAATAGTTTGTATAACATATGGAACACCTGTGACCGTCATTTGCTAAATTCCACTGTGTTTTCCGTTAGTTTTAGCAGTCCGTGTCAAAACGCGTGTTAGGATATGCCCACAAAGCACACCCACGACGACAGCTACACGACACGTAGGCATATTATTAGCACCGGTCAGTGCACTGATCGCGCGTAGCTCTCATCCCGAGAATATCGTGCCGCTTAACACATCCGCAGATGAAGAGGGGTAACGTGCCTAGACTTAGTGTTTCCATGGTGTGCGCTTCCCCACGACAGAAGGTGAAACGAGACTGCATTATATTATAAGAAATCGGCTTTTATATTTGCTGCTTTGTTTTTCTTCGCTGTTGGCTATATTTTGTCAACCAAACCGTTTGTTTACATACTTCGACTTAAACGAGCATTCAATAAAGAAACAATGCACCCCATTTAATAAATGCGTCAAATAGGTTCAATAATTCAACACTGAGGTCGCCATTCTTTTTTCATAATTTGAACTTTTGAAAAAAATAACGCTGTTATCCCTCGAACACTTTTTATTTATTTAAATAATCAAGTCAAAATAAAGATGATTGTTTTCTCTAATCGCCCTATTTAAATTAGTATATGATACGTGTAGTATGTTGTTAGCTTACTGAACATGTGGGTTAATTAAATGTTTTGCTCTTTCTTCTGTAAGTTGACGATATATATATATATATATATATATATATATATAGAGGGTAATTCATATCGTTATGTACTTATTCCGAGGTTTGGTAGAAGAAAATATTTTTTCCCAATGGAAGGAGGACGCGTAAAAGTCTTGTTTAGAAGAAAGAGTGAAGTTTAAGAAAGTAGTTCTTCTGCCTTTTTCTCCTACATAGTTGTGCGAAATCTACGTTTGCGGGAGAACCAGTTAACGCATGAAGGAACCGATTAAACCGGCGTATTCGAAGGAAAATTCAAGGAGACACCTCACTAGCTTGCGTAGCGAAAAGCGTATAACCAGATTGAGGAAAGTCATAAAAAGTCTATATGTTACGTTAACGCTTTTTCATTAACAATCGTAAAATTTTTCCATTATGACCAAAAATGTACGTCCAAAAGACCACCCTCACGCAATAAAAAAATTATGCACACCATTTTCGTACCAAAGCGATGGTGCTGCGTTACGTAGTTGTCAAGTAACTAAGCTTTTTCGACAGTCATAGTTGTTATGTTTTACGTTAAGGCTTTCACGTTCAAAACCGTGAAATTTTGCCAAGACGCTTCCGCCCCCTCCTTCCACTAAGAAAAATTATTCTCTTGCTGAGTTCTACCAAACCTCAAAATATGTACCTAACTTTCTTATACACCCTATGCAAGTATGCATGCCTTTGCCTTCGATATGGCTATCGAAAAAGCTTAGTTACTTGACAACTACGTAACGCAGCACCTTATACTACTGGCAAAGGTGAATAAATGTTTGTATGTACGAAAAAGTGTAACGAAAGACATAACAACATATCGACTTTTTATGACTTTTCTCAATCTGGCTATACGCTTTTCGCTACGCAAGCTAGTGAAGTGTCTTTCGTTGAGCAGCATTTTCCTTCGAACACGCCGTTATAATCGGTTCTTTCATGCGTTTACTGGTTCTCCCGCAAACGTAGATTTCGCACAACTATGTAGGAGAAAAAGGGCAGAATAACTACCTTTATAAACTTCACTCTTTCTTCTAAACAAGACGTTTCCGCGTCCTCCTTTTATTGGAAAAATTCTGTTCTTGCCGAGTTCTACCAAACCTCGAAATAAGTACATAATGATATGAATGGCCCTGAATATATAGGGTCTTTTATAACAATACGTACACATTTTAAGGTTTGGTGAAACTCGGCAGTGAAATATTTTTTCCCAATGGAAGGAGGGGCGGAAACGTCTTGGCCAAATTTTACGGTTCTGAACGTGAAAGCTTCAACGTAAAACGTAACAACTCTGGCTGTCGAAATAGCTTAGTCACTCGGCAGGTACGTAACGCAGCACCATCACTCTAGTGCGAGCAGGATGGACATTAAATTTGCTATTTCCGAAAATAGTCATTTGAGGCGTAAATTTTTGGCCGTATAGGCGAAATTGTACGGTTCTGCACGTGAAAGCGCTAACGTAAGACATAACAACATATTGCCGTTTATGACTTTTTTAATCTGGCTTTTTGCCTTTCGCTACAAGCTAGTGTCATTGCGAAGAATTTTCCGAACACGATGTTATGATCGGTTCCTTCGTACGTTAACCTGTTCTCTCGCAAACTTAGATTTTGCATATATATATATATATATATATATATATGTTGACTATCTTGTTAACCGTAAGCTCTCGTCTATGTCACTGTTGCCCCGAAATACCGTACTATTCTACACCAAGAGAAGAAGACACAAGCACTTTGCCTTACTAGTTAGCTACCGTCTCTCTGGCGGCTCGACTGTGTAGTCTTTATTGCTGCGATGACGACAGAGAAGTGGTTGTCGTACGACTCAGATCGTACGGTGGTGGCCGTTGGGTTTGAACGCACGAACTGAATGCCGCCGACGCTGGTTGCCCGCGCAAATGAATGGATTTCAAACAAAGGTACTCAACGACGGCGACAGATACGGCTCTCATCATATAAATGCAACACTCCCCGGGAAAACGGTCCCAGTTTTATTACCTCATAGCCGTTCTAGGCGCGTAATCCATATCGAACTGTGTTAATTAACTACCTCCAGAGGATGCAGCAATTGCGCTGCGCGGGTAGAAACTCGGCCGTTACTGAAACGAACTTGGTAGGTTCTAATGAGTCCGTCTCAGCCGACATTCTGGGATACGATCCTAACTAATTGCCAATGTAGTCGCGGCACATTATCGCCCACTTTAATAGTCGTATGCCGACCCGAGCTATCGATGTTGGCCGAACGTAGCTGAAGCAGATATTCGTGGTTCCATCGAACGGACAGATCCCGGAGATAGCGAGTCATCGCCCTGGTCGCGCGGTTGAGATCAGGACGAGTTGGATGCTTTGCTTTATCTCGGTGGATGCCTTGACAAATGTTCTGGTGTTGTCAGATACCAATCGTCGACATCCAGGCGCTGCAGCGAGAAATCGTCGAAGCGCGAGGTGAAGCATCGAAGTAGCCATCGTCGGTACTACCTCCAGATGTATAGCGCGAGTACTCGCGCATGTGAACAGCGCAACGTAGCATTTGGTGTCAACGCCATTCAATTTGACAAAAAAGGGGCCACAGAAGTGCCAGCCCACACGTGTAAAACGGCGTTATCATCTCGGCTCTCTGCGGTGGAAGCGGCGCGCTTTCCTGATCGGCAGCAGGTCCATGACCTATGCTCAATATAGCCTTGATGACCGCATGATCCAGAATCGTCGTCTAAGCATAGACAGTACAGTCGCCACACCGAAATATGCGTTAACGCGGTGAGTCTTGACTATCAGAAGATGCGCGAGACGCGACTCCCCAGGTATAACGACTGGATGTTTTTCATCATATGTCAGGTGTCAAGCTTGAGTTAATCTGGTTCTTATGCGATGAAGACCATCATCATCAAGAAATAGTCGATAGTTCGACAACTTCGATCTTGTTGACACGCGATTTCCGGCCAGCACACACGCCATCTCATTCCCGAAATACTCTTGTTGACACCCCCGGAGCAGTAGGAGCTCTGCAGAGCGATCGACGGCGGCAGAATTTTGCTGGAAGCGGCCGAATTTCTTGTGAACGAACGTGATGACGTAGCTTACGACGCGAACAGCCTTGTCAAAGCTGCTGAATCTGTTGAGATCGAGAAGCGGGGTGTTTATGGTCTGACCGACCATGGCGGCGGTGACTATAATCTCATCTAACACCGGCTCCAAAGACGACGCGCTGATCCCGGGCTTGCATGCTGGGGAGGTCACGCCGCTATCGCTGAGCCAAGTCGGACCCGACCACCATTTCCTATTGCCTCGAAGACAATCGGCAGTGACGCCTCGGGTCGCAAAATCTGCGACATTTTGCTCCCCGGGAACGAAGTGCCATTCGGAAGGGGCTGAGTGTTCCTGTATCTCGCTAACCCTGTTGGCCACAAACATCTTCCAGCGATTTGCATTTTCTGCTGTCACCCAGTGGTAGGTAACCATCGAGTCGGTGTAGAGTGCGACGCGGGCAATCTGCTTGTCGACAAGAAATTTCCGAAGCCTTGAGGCCACGAGGGCAGCCATCAACTCTAGCCTGGGCAGAGTCTGCCTTACCAGAGGGGCCAGACGCGATCAGGAGAGCCGCGTCAGCTGAGCCGTCGATGTACAACGTTCGAATATTAGCAGCGGCGGAATATGCCTTCTCGGATGCGTCAGAAAACATGCAGGTCATAGCCCTCGATCGCCTTGTTGGGGTGGCTGTACGTCCTTCGAATAGCTATACCGTTCAAAACTTGGCTCTCACGGCACCAGTCCTCAAATCGCGAGCGCGCGAGTTCCGGCATGGCATCGTCCCAATCAATGTTCTGCTGCCACAGTGACTGTACTAACAGCTTGCCGCGTAGCACAAATGGCAACATCCATCCAACCGGATCAAATATTCCTGCAACCTGCTGCAGTACCTTCCGCTTGGTGATTATTTCGTATCGATTGGATATGTTAGGTGTGTGGTCGAGATATCCATGCCCGAGATCGCGCAGGTGGTTGATAACAGTTGCAGAGTTTGTCTTCCACTTGACCAGTTTCATTCCAGCGTGGTCCAGTCCATCAATCAGTCTTGTTACAAATCGGCATGCCTCCTCTTTGCTGCTGAAGCTACGCAGCATGTCGTCATGGTAGAACGAATTCGAAAGCATCAGATCGTTCTTGGGATCCATGCGGTAAAAGTGTTCTCGGAGGACTGCGGCTAATAAGAAGCCACCGGGGGCTGCACCCCACGTCACGCGACACATCTGCTAGCAGCGAATTCCCTTGTCAGTCGGACCCTTCCATAGAAACCGGAATAACCTCCTGTCTTCAGGCACAACCTCAATCTGCATATATGCTTTGCAGATATCAGCTGAAACAGCAATCGGACGTGCGCAAAACGTTAACAGTAGTTCCATCATCTCGGGGTTCAGATTAGGGCCTACTAAAACATGGTGGTTAAGAGAACATTCTCCTGGCGCGGCGCTGCTGCAATCAAATACAATTCGAGACTTCTCGTAGGAGCCGACGCAATGGTGAGGCATATAGTACGTTCCGTCACGCTCAGGTGGTCCCTCAGCCTGGAAGTTGTAAACCTCTTCGGCATATCCGTTGCGGGGGAAAGCCATAAGCTCGACATTGTATTTTTGGTACTTATCAGGGTCATGCCTCAGCTTGTTCAATGTCGTTTCAAGTCGTCGCAACGCGGTTTTCTTGTTATTGGCTAGGTTCACGATGCTATCCTTCTTCGGAATAGTTGCCGTATAGCGGCCATTCTGATGCTGGATCGTTGCTTCGAATAATTTTTGTGCCGGTCTCTTCTTCCTTAGTTAAGCGGGTTTCTGTACATGGCTCTATTCCAAGCCTGTCAAGCGACCACAGTTTCTCGATGTCGCCAACAGACGCGGCCAGAGTGGTAGCACAGCAGTGCACCTGGACGGGCTGCACCGTAGCATTTACTCGCGTTTCCACGGGACCACTAATGAGCCAACCGAGTCGTGAGCGCTTAGCGAATACCCCCGAAAGGAGCGGCACTTCACCTTCTCGGTAAACAACCCTAGAGAACTGATCCATACCAACGAGTATGCAGGGTGGGTCGGGGTCGCGCTCGAGCAGGCAGCGATCAGCAAGTTGGTGGCCCTTGCCGAAGGCAATCAGAGCCTTGCGCAACGCATCGGACGACGGGACTCGAGGGTACACGCGGGTATCAGGAAACTCACGTGCAACCAGATCAATCGTTTGGTTGTCATGTGTGCTTTGAAGGCGCAGCCGGTACTGAAAGGAGTCGACCACCCTCTCATCCACACCGAATCCTTGGACAGATAGTCGAGTCTTCTGCTGTGGCTGAGCGTTAGACATCTGTGCTACTAATTTCGATGATACGAACGTTGCCGAGCTACCCATATCCAGAAACAAGCGGACCGATTTTTTTATTCTCGCCGTTTATGAGATACGCGGTAGCCATGTAGAGAATAGTGCCCGCCAATGAGCCGGGGCCCGCCAAAACCGCTGCTGAGACCTGTGTGTCTTCAGCGGCCCCTCTGTGCATAGACGAGAAATGTTGGTGCGATTGACAAGTGTGACAGTGCACCCGAGACTTGCAGTCCCGCAGTCGGTGGTCTGCGCGGAAGCATCTATAGCAGCGTTTATTTTCAGAGAGAATTTTACGCCGGTCGTCCACACTGAGAGGCGCAGTACAGCGAGAAGTTGGATGATCAGGACATTTACAGAATAAGCACTCTCGATGTGCTCGTTGTTGTAGGGGTGATTGGTGTTGCTGTTGTTAATTACATTGCTGCGGCTGTCGCGTTGCTCGTTGTAGCTGATGCTGTTGGCCATCAACACTGAAGACTGTAGTGCGTTTGAAGTCTGACGTCATCTTCTTGTCGTGTCGCTGACCGCTGTGTTCTCTTCCAGCATCGCGGGCTAACTGCTCGGGAGTAGCAGAGGGTCGGAAGGAGTGCCATGTACTCCTTATGATCAGCAAACCGCCGAACAAACGCCAATAACTTATCAACATTTTTAACAGCAGCCTCCTGAACACTAGTCGGCTGGCTATTAATAGGGTCACCCGCGTATTCAACACTGTCTGTAACTTCGCCGCTTCGGTGGCGTTCGCTGTAATCGAAGAATAGGTCACCAGGAACAGCAGCACGTAATACAGGCCAGAATGCAACTGCATACGTGTCAATCGGGCTACTAAGAGCACCCAACGTCTGGATCTTCACGGTGACAGTATTGAGTAGCGACCCCAATCCACGAACATCGCTCGGGTTTGTCACACGACGAATGTTCATCAGGTCATGAAAATGTCGCTCACGAACAACATCAACCCTACCATAGTTCTCCTTCAGCAATTGAAGCGCGACACTGTAATTGTTGCCACAAATTTCGAGCGAAGCCACAAGCTCCTTCGGCTCGCCTGTCAGGTGCTTCAAACGACATATCAGCATGTCTGTTGGGGAAGCGTCGGACCGGCGAGCAATCCAATTTTCAAACTGGCTAATGAACAACCGATATTTCAATACATTGCCACTGAAGATCTCGGGCGTCAGGTCTAAATAGCAAGCCGAACTGGAGGTTGGTGTTGCTATGGGAGCTGCCGACGCGGTCGGAGTCACCGCCGGCAACGAAGTAGAAGGCACTCCTGTGCTGCAGCCACCAACCAGACGAGTCAAGATCGAGAGTTGTCATCGCTTTGTCACTATACTCGGCACAGTGAGCTTCCTCCTCCTCTAACATTACATCACATAACGACCTATTCGCAAACACCTGTAGATCCAGTTCACGTATTATTCGTTGACGTTGCTTCACAACTGATATCAAGTCCACTATCACATTTCTGTCCGGTCGGGATACATCACTGTCCCACTGTTTCGCCTTCTCGGCTGCTCGTGATAGCTGCCGGCGTTCTAAGCCACGTGCTCGCCGCAGCGAAGTGAGCGAGTTGTCGTCATCGGTAGTACTCATCATGACACCGAGTTCCAACTCTTCCGAAACGTTCGTTGGATTCACTCACACAGTCTACGAGGCGACGGAATCAACTAGATGTCTTCGAGAATTAAGCCAAGACGCGCCGAAGTCGTGGCGGTCCGCTTAGCATGTGTAGACGCTAGAACAAGTTGTCCCAGATTGCCACCGCTGAGGGGGCATTAGTACGGCAGGCTAGAACAGCCACTTCGGTCGGCAAACGTCACAGACGAGTCACGTATCCTGGTCACGGCACCAAATTGTTGACTATCTTGTCAACCGTAAGCTCTCGTCTATGTCACTGTTGCCCCGAATTACCGTACTATTCTACACCAAGAGAAGAAGACACAAGCACTTTGCCTTACTAGTTAGCTACCGTCTCTCTGGCGGCTCGACTGTGTAGTCTTTATTGCTGCGATGACGACGGAGGAGTGGTTGTCGTACGACTCAGATCGTACGGTGGTGGCCGTTGGGTTTGAACGCACGCACTGAATGCCGCCGACGCTGGTTGCTCGCGCAAATGAATGGATTTCAAACAAAGGTACTCAATGACGGGGACAGATACGGCTCTCATCATATAAATGCAACAATATAGATATAATTATTTGTATACATAATTAGTCTCTTATTGTTTTATTAAGAATGCAAGTGGAGCAACAATTGTCTCCCGAGAACGTGTACACTGTAAATGTTACTCAATCTCGTATAGGATAGGCTGACTGAGACCACTTCAGCAGTGTGCCCCGTATATATATATATATATATATATATAAATAGATTCGATACTTCCATATCTTTGGCCGTCGCCATTGGCGCGGCAAAAGGAAAGCCATTCAGGAGAATCCGCGGCTGAATTTCGAAGCACCGACCTGTTGCCGTTACGGCAGTGTCTGGGTATATGCTCTCCCGCTCTTTCCCTAGGGACGCATTTGGGCGCAAGAGTGCAGGGGACAGCGATAGCTCATAGCCATCGTCATGCGTCACGCAGGGATAACGGCCTGGCTTGTTAGTACGCTTCAATGGTCGCAGGAGGAGGAAAGCGACAGCCATATGGAGTCACTTTGATGGCAGTCGCAACCGCAGCAACACCAGGAGCAATGTCAGGTACCAATGTGATGTCTATGGGAGCAACTTGAATCGCAGAAGCCGTTTGAATGTTGTACGGACAGTGTAGTGGAGGAGGATTTTTAAGCCTGGAGAGCTGTTACGCTCATTCGATTTTGCTTCGTTACAGACAAGAGCTGCTTTTCACCGCAGTCACGTGACGATCTCTCGAAAGCGGCATACAGTGCGAAATAGGAGCAACGCTTGTTGTCAAACCGCGTGGAAGAACGGCTGTATTTACATTCGTCTATTGAAGAGTGTACAGCTTTAAAAAAACAGTTTCTTTTTTATAATATATATATATATATATATATATATATATATATATATATATATATATAGTGCGCGCAGTGATCAGCTATCAATAAAGGTTCGATACAAGCAAAATAATGCTTCTTTTTTTGGCCCTCTAGGTCAGGATTTGCAAAAGTTCGGTATTATTGTGGGTAAGTCATTTGCCTGTAGCTCTTGCATTCGTATATGCACGTTTGCAAGAAGCATTGCCAAGTTTATCGCATCGCGCACCCACGGGACGGAATGCCTGTACACAATGGGAGGCAGTGGACGAAAACCATTACGAACGCCAGTATTAGTTATGCTAGCAGTGGTAGCCAGAGTACAAGCGACAGTCATCGTGAGAGTGGCGTCATTACCGATGTTCCAAGAGAGAGAGAGAGAGAGAGAGAAAACACATCGAAGCAAACGTGACGCCTAGGAATCTGGGCGGCAGTATGTCTATCTACCCATTTAGTAAGGCTGTTGTACTTGTAAGGCTGTCAGGCAAACGAAGCATTGCGTAGCCCCAACCGTACCCCAGCGAGGCCAGTCGTACAGCAGCAGCAGCAGCAAGCGCGATTCGCTCGGTGACGGTGGCGGCAACGGACAAAGCCAGTGCAGGCGGGAACCCCCCACGGCCGCGCCATGCCGTCTGCTTGCACAAGGCTGCTGCATTTCAGCTGCTCGTGACGAGGACAGCATACGTGTCTAGCCTTTGACCAAATGCTGAATGCCGATGCTCAGTATGGCGTCGATACTCACAGAACAAAGACCCGAAAAAACAAACAAATATCAATCACTCCATTTGAAACCGTTTCCGATGTTCCGGTGTTCCCAGGTGGGCTACTGATGATGTACTCGTACAAAGCGCTGTATGTTAATCATATACATATTTACAAATGTTAGCATAACATTTTCTCAGGGTTAATTGCTTACCCCGGTTACTCCGGTTAACAAATGTTGTCAATTTACTAACTTAATTTCCCGTCCTGCCGAAGCCACTCACGTAGCCTCCCGGCATTGCAGCCGTGCTGCGCACCACCCAAGCGTGGGAGTCGCTTAACGGAGACTCCGACGCGGGCGGCAAAGATCAGCATTTGGTGGTGCGGATCGTGGGACCCAATAAAACGTACGACGAGACCATGTTTCTGTACTCCGCTCCGTTGTCGAGCGCATGCTGAGAGCAATGCATGCACAAAACTCTGACAGTAATCCTCGCTCAGTCCACCCATGGCGGAGTTCTCGAAGTATGCTACAAGGAGCTCACTACGATCCCACTACTGAGGTCGCAGGCGGTCCCTTTCTCTGGGGTAGGTCGAACATTCGCCAACAAAAAACTAAGATCAGCAGTCTGCAGCCTAGTCAATAACAGTGACGGCGACGTGATCATACTTTTGGAGTAACCTTCCCGGGGGTTGGGCACACAGTTCGCTTAAAGCATAAGCAATGTCATCGCACACCAAGCAGACAGCTGGGCAGGCAGGACCTTGCGAAAGATAGTCCATTGGGGCGTCAATCCCTTTGTGGCTTCAAGATAATCGAGACGGAGCTACAGCGGCTCCTTGCTGTCCCCGAGGGGGACCCGATCACAGCAAGCGAGCCGCGCCGGTGACGCGTAAGCATACGCTAGCACTCGGTGGCTAGAGTTGCTACATCTCTGGCCAAATAGTCGCAGCGAGCCGTCATGACTGCGGGTAGCGCGTGCAGGCCCGTGGACCGGGCGCGCTTTCAACATGTTTTAACTGCCAGAGTCCGGGCCACATTGCCGCCTCCTGCAAGGCTCAAAGGTGACCACACGCCTCTGTCACCGATGCGGATCATCGGAGCATGCTGTTGCGGCCTGCACTGCCGAAACATTCCACTGTATAGTGTGCAAGTTCCCGGGTCACCAGGCAGACAGTATGGCATACCCAACGTACGGGACAAACAAAGACACTACATACGCCAGTTCAGCTGAGCCAGCGACGCCCCGTCATAAGATTGTCCCGCCCCCGGCTAGCACCATGTAGGCTCAGTCTCTTCTCACGATAACAAAAGCCAGGATTCTGCAACTTAATATTAACCGCTGCAGAGCCGCGCATGACCTGCTAGACTCGTTCTTGTACAAGATGGTGTCGGCATTTGCACTATTTTAGAGCTAAATGCCGCTCTATCGAGGAATCTATCCAGTGCATGGACACACGATTTTTGCGACGCTGCCATCTGGTATACTATACAGAAGACTGCACTGTCCATCAGGGGCCACGCGCAGGGGAACGGGTTTTCAGGGGACAGACATCGCCCGCGTCTGCCGGAATGCCTATACTCGCTATCGACACATCATTAAGAAACAACTGGCAGGCACCCTCAAAGAACGGCTCACTCGCCTCGGCGACGCGTCCTCGACGAGGAGGATCTGACGGCGATCATAGCAATGGCATGCCAGACGGCCGGCGGTCCGGCAAGACAAAAAGGTCGAAGGAGAGCCTCCACCGCTAAACACTGTTTGAGACAGAAATTGGGACCGCCCGCGCGGACTGTGTGCACGCAAGCCGCATAATGACTCGGACCCGGTCGTGATTGGCGAGACGCCGTTAGCTAGCTGACGCGGCCGACCGTGCTGATGAACTTTAACAGCTGTACCGCATTAACCGCCTGCGTCTACGACGGCTGATAAGCAGAGCGAAGGCTGAGTCCTAGGAAGTGCTGGTGGAGTCAGTGGAGTTAGACGTCTGGGGCCTACCGTACCGCACGGTGATGGGAAAGCTCTGTAAGCCCGCCCCCGCTCCTTATAGAACAAGTACGGAACTTGATCACCGCCCTCCTTCCTCAACAGCCAGCCTTCCTTTCCCTCAACATCGAGATGGATCCTGACCAGATCCCGGAAATGACCCCCTAAAAAGGTGGCACATCCCGCGAAACCCCACGGAGCTGGAAAGGCACCTGGAGCAAACGGGGTTTCCCCAGGGTCATAAAAGACGGACGTTTTCCAAAGCCGGTGGAGACGCGCCCACTTGACTCTCATACCGAAACCAAACGCAGCAGCGGGATCGTCTTCGACCTAGTCATTGGCTGTGAAGTCATTGGTTGTTTTTGGCTGTTTGTTGTCATCTCTGTCACCCGCCGCATGTGTTCAGTACCACAAAGACCCCTGGCATAGTAAACCTGAGGTTAAAAACCTACGTATTTGTCTCCACTTGTTGGCTACGTGCAACCACACGTATCCTTTTATTCAGATTTGGTTATTGGCAGGGAGCCAGTTTTAGTGATTGTAGCGTCAGATCCGTGCTTCATCCTTGTGTTTTTGCTATACTATAGTATTACTATTACTGTAATATTAATCAGTAAAACCGGTTCCCTACCAATAACTAAATGTGTTAAATAACAATATATTCGGAAAGTCGATAAGTGATACGAATGACGGATTGAGCACCCTAGTCACAGGAGCCTTCAACGCAGCAAACGAAACGTGAGAATTTACTTGAGCTAAAATCAAATAAAACGGACAAATAAGGTAGAACTTTACTCTATTGAGCATAGTTATGACATATACGTACTGATCAAGGTAATGACCCCATCTCTTGCAGGGCAGACCAGTACTCACATGCTGACCTAATAATTTGCAATGACACACTGAATGTCGACCTGGAATATTTTCAAGTACAAAGAAATCCACAGTGCCCAGTATTGCATGAAGTTCATGCTAGAGGCGCGGTCACCCAAACCGCCCGCAAGTAACAAACCTCCTCAAAGCAAGGCAATGGGACTGCCCCAAACCCTAGAGGACCGCTAAAATACCCTGCTAACAGCATGCACTCAAGCCACTAGGCTCACACACTCAAAGCGGACGCACTGACAACTAACAAATTGAAAAAAAATGAAACAAGACCATTGCTCAGAAGAGGTTAGACTGCAACAGGGCAACGCGTGAGCTGAAATAGTCATATGAACCCCAAAGGATAAAGCTCGTGTGTTGGCCAGAACGTGTAAAGTCGTATTAAACGGTGGCAAAAAATACTACTTAAGAGCTGGTTGCACAGGAGTTTTGCAACCTTCGCAAGCACCCGTTCAAGCTCCGGTACTTGGCAGTGTTTCAAATTGTTGTAAGCTCGAATTGCTGCACGTAGCGGCGTGTGGACTATCCCACATGGTGCCTTGCGAATTGCCTTGCTGCAAAAGGTATTTAGAAATACCTGTCGGAGATAGTGGTTGCGTTTACCGCAGAGACGGCGAGCCCCTATTATCACCGTTTATCACGGAGCACTCACCAAACACATTCATATGCCAGGGCAGTGGAGACTATACATATATAGTACTTTTGTTTCTTATTGGCCGACTAGCTGCGACTAACAAAAACAACAGCAACAACAACAACAACAACTCTGTTAACCTATTTTTTGGATTTATTTCGGAAGTGATTTGCATTTAGAAGATGCTAAGACATGCGTGCAATATATTTTCAAATCAACAATATATATTTTTCTCAAGGCTCTTCAGCGTACATTTCATGGGGCGAGAAAATTCAATGACCACCGATGTGTCTGGCAATTCGTGGCGATAGCGCATTCCTACGAGCAGGAACGACAGCGACATTCATCCTCCAGCTGGCGAAATCTACGATTGAAACATACCAGGTGGTGCCAGCCATGTACAATGTATGCTCTGAATGCATGACGGCTACTGCATGAGCAACCTTTGTCGTTTATTACCTTGACAGTTGCGCCATTCCAAAATTGCTCGATAGGATCAGTGACTGACGAATTTAATCCGACTGGAATTGTTTCCACAGCTAACCCACAGTTTAATAGCAGGTGCACTCGATTCCTTGTCAAACGTGTCAGACAGAGAACCTGCTTTAGAAATACTGAAATAATTTCTCACGTTGTGCAAAGTTTGTCACTGAGAGATGTCGTGACACCCTACTCAGACTGTAGTTAGCATTGATACAATTTTAAGTTCTAAGCGTCGCGCTTTAACTGTTATGGACAGCCTTTAAACGTCTTTCGGCTAAGTTAAAAAACTTTAGCGGTCGATCACTACAATTTTATTTGCCGCAGCCAATCGACGTTTTGCAGTAATTTTATGCACGGTAATGAATAAATACGAGGTGAGCTGAAATTTACCCATTTGTTAAGATTACATGAATGTTTAACGACAAGGCGTTTTAAGAAGCGGTTTTCAACAAAAAGAACAACAGTGGTCGTTGGGTGTATTTCGGGCCTTTTCAGGGCAGTTAACTTATGTATATATATCATGTCTAAGCCTGATTGATGTAGTGTTGAGTAGAATGGCAGAGGGAGGGTCAAAGCTATTTAAAGAAAGGGATACAAAACAGACAGAGCTTTATAGAAGAAAAGGCAATTACACGTGAGCAAACATATCTGAATAAAATGCACAATGTAAATGAGTGCACACTGTGAGATGATACTTGCCTTGGAAGTCCACTTGGAACCCTCCCTTAGAAATCGTATGTTCATTAGTAAAATGCGAGAAAAGCTCCCAACATGCCAAGAAATGTAATGCATGCATACAGGGTGTTGCACGGGAATATTTGAAGAGCGATATACAGAATTGTAGAGCTCGTTAAGCAAATGTTTTTCCCAATGGAAACATGGTCTCTGAGAAGTCTTGTTTCGGAGTGAGAGTGAAAATTACTACCATTTTGTTAACACTGGATGTTTTGAGCCCGACATAGGAGCACAAAATGTGCTGTGCGAGACAACCAGTCTTCCTATTACAGAAAACTAGCACACCTTCGTGTTCGTGATAAAATTCTGCTCCATCTGAAGAATATGTATGGCCGGTCAGAAGACGCGACTCGGTCGCTTAGAAGAGAATTCGCCGAAAATGAAGTTTTTTATTAGCGTTCACGCCAAATACTTCAGAATCATAACCCTACAACCACTCACAGCGCTCAAAACGGACATATTCAGCCAATGCGCATGACGATTCATGACGATCATTTTTGTACCAAACATATGTCAATGCGAGCTGTGGTTGCGGAGTAATTACGATTTTTCGGAGGGCATGTCCAGATTAAGTGCATGTAAAATGACTGTGTGGCGACGTTCTCTACCGCCGACGTGTCGCGCGACAGCCGCAGCGCGTCATTTTTCATGCACTTAATCTGGACATGCCCTCCGAAAAATCGTAATTACTCCGCAACCACAGCTCGCCTTGACATATGTTTGGTACCAAAATGATCGCCACGAATTGCGCATTGGCTGAATATGTCCGTTTTGAGCGCTGTGAGTGGTTGTAGGGTTATGATTCTGAAGTATTTGGCGTAAACGCTAATAAAGAACTTCATTTTTGGCGAATTGTCTTCTAAGCGACCATGTCGCGTCTTCTGACCGGCCATGCATATTCTTCAGATGGAGCAGAATTTTATCGCGAACACGAAGGTGTGCTGAGTTTCGGTATAGGAAGACTGGTTGTCTCGCAACAGCACATTTTGTGCTCCTATGTCGGGCAAAAACACTAGTGTCACAAATTGTAGCAATTTCACTCTCACTCCGAAACAAGACTTCTCAGCACCCATGTTCCATTGGAAAAACATTTGCTTTAACGAGCTCTACAATTCTGTATATAGCTGTTCAAATATTCCTGCAACACCCTGTATATAAATGTATATTTTTTTAAGCACGACAGTTTATTAAGCAATAAACAATTTCACGAAAGTAAGTTACAATATATGTGTTTCAGACGTTTGTGCGTGCATATATATATATATATATATATATATATATATATATATATATATATACATATATACGTTTTGTGCATTCGACTTCGCGTATCATGTATGTTATTATTTTCTCGAAATCCTAAGCACTTTCAATATACGTATAATAAGTAAAAAAATAAACCATAACAAAAATCAACAAAACGACCGTCTTTTGCGTCGAAAACAATTAGAGCCATAATTATGACCAATCAGAGGCCGCTCGGAGCCAGAGGGCGAGGTCTGCTATGGACTGGAATAATTGCCTCACGTTGAAATCCTAACGTGTTTATCCCGCATCGGATAAGGCTCTGGTCTTGAGCCCATTTCAATAAGAGCCGATACACTTTCCAATATTATTCGGAATTTTTTTTCCGTAAGGCTAATGCCCGTGTACGGTTTTCATGTCATGGCTGATACTTTTTAGTCTACTCCGGTATTTGCCTTGTCTAAATTGAGAACCATGACAACCAATTTGAGAGTGACCGGGCTAAGTCTCGAACCCAGGCCTCCCGAATGCAAGACAAAGGCCACTAAGCCACCTTGCTCGGTTTAAGGTGTAGTATAAAAAAAAACACACGTTTGAGAGATTCTTTTTGGATTCCGGAAGGTATCGTTTCAGCCGCAAGCGAGGCGTTTGATAACAGGTTGCGCATGGTTATAAGGGCCAAAGTCAGACAATATTAATTTATATAATTGGTAAGTAATTATTTGCTTTAAATTGCCGCCGAATATGCTGTAAGGTTTCAAAAAACACAATTTAAAAATTAACGCAATATTACGTATTTTATGAGGTGACTGGCTGCTGCACTCCCTATATATATTTATATATACAAGCAACACGGCTCTTTCTAAACGTGCAGAGGAGAACATCGCCAGGGACATGCTAAGATCTATGTAGAAGAGTGGAGGGCTATGTTTCGAGAGAAGTAGTAGTCCACATGCTGTTCTGCCCATGTTTGTTGTTTTCGTTATCGTGTCCGTTGTCGTCGTTTTTGCAAGTAATCGCTTTGCTACAGTGGCCAAATTGTACCGTAAATAGATGCATAGATTGTCATGCCTTGTTACTGTTATCATTGCATTAATCGTTTCTGGCCTGGTTTGCGTCACCATTGTACAGCGTGCGTATAACTAGCGCTGTTGTTCCCATAATAGCACTAACGTCAAGGAAGCATGCTGCTGGATTTCTATTTATAGCCCCTTTGGGAAATCGAAAACGAATGCGAGGAGAATATGTCTGTCGATGGCTGTAGTTCTGTGACCAGAAACTCACTGTGAGACAGACAAGTGTTTTTATGCAGCTTGTTCTCCCGCATCCAAACTAGTGATAGTTAGTCGAAGTAGCAGTAGTAGTAGTAGTAGTAGCTTGGAGTACTGAGTCAGTGCTGTTCTGAACGGCCCTGCCATACCTATGCTGGTTCGAGGCTGCCAGCCAAAGAAAAAGACAAACGAAAAGGCAAAATGATTTTTGGCTCATTTGCCAAGCTACGTCGTGTGCAGCAGCAGCAATGTGATGACAGGCTGGCGGTGCGACATGACACAACCATAGACCACTGGTCAACGACCACCGGTCGTGTCTTTTGGACACTCCTTCAATCGTGTGTACCTTGTTGTCGGAACTTTCCACCCTTGTAACCCTGTATCAAATATTGGCAGTCGATGAATAAATAACCAGATTGATCTAGAGTACTTGTGAGCAGAGCAACAGCAGCGGCAGCAACAATTCGGAGATTCACAGCTACAAACGACGAAAGTAAATTCGCTGCGATCCCACCGTGTGAACAGATAGAAATTCGAACTTTACATGTGCATTCACTGTAGTGTATATTATATAATTAATATTTGAGGCGATAGACTGCCGCTATGAACGCGTTTTGTTTCCTGGTCGAGTGCTTAAGTGAAGGAACGTAAAACGCCGACGTGATACCAACATCAACTAGTACGATCATCTGTAAAAGACGGATTTTTCTACTGTGAAGAGGCAATGCCTCTGTAATAAAAAAGATCCACACTTTATTGATTTGAGTTCGCTCACTAAAATCAGGACACGGCGAAGCTTTACTCTGCCTCTTAGTTGAGTCCTGCGTTAACGCTATTTTTGAGAATACTTATAATCGCAGATGCTACATTTGCGAGAATACTGTATTGCATGTCGACATTGCCTGTCAATGTAGAGCACAAGAAATATTCGGGTTGCATTTTGTTGTCAATTTCATAACTGTCTGTTCTCAATACCAGCCTTTGTGATGCCAACCCTTTTACACGATTCCCTGGTAATTTTTTATTTTTTTAGACATGTTTATAATATGGTATTTTAGTCTGTATATATATATATATATATATATATATATATACTTGGCTTACATTACTGACATTGGGTTAGCTAATCTTCCGTGATATGTATCCCACATACAAAATGTAATATACAGAAAAAATATATATATATATATCACCACGCAAGCCGCGTTTGCACATATTGTGCATGTTCGGCGTTAGGGGCCTGTTCCGACATGATAGAAGGGTACCCTTGCTGTATGTCAACCTTATATGTTGTCTCGTCTTCTGAGGACACGATGAAATCTTGAAATTAGATCTCCATAGCACTAGCTCTTTCCAATTCCAGACTTGCATTCCATTTCATATTTACATTCCGTGGTCCCTCATCGCAGTAGTGGGAGTAGGTCACCTTTAGCTCGACATAACTCTGCATCGTTCACAAGTTAACCTTTGCACATACGTGAAGAAATTAGTTTTTCTTTCATCAGTTTAGAGAGGAATTTCGATTTGACCGTAGAGTTGGCGCCTGCCAATACAACAATAGTGTGTCTTCGGTCAAAGCATCACATCCGTTTGACCGCAGATCAATGGCAGTGTTTTTAGTGGGTCAAACACGTTATTAATCCAGAGATATGACCGAGCCCAAATGTGTAAGAACGAATCCACCAGCGGACATATGCGCAGAGCCGGAAGTCTCGTAAACGTCTGAATATCATGCCGGCAGTTGGACGACGCTGGTTCATCTCGGCGTTCGGAATATCCTCTATTTATGGCCGATATTTCCGTTCTCTTTGGTGCACCGGGACGGCTCCGCAGCCACGCAAACACAGAAGTTAAAAATACGCAAATAAAAAAACAATACAAACTGCTGATAAGCATAGTAACAATGCTGCAAGCGTTAAACAATATGGCAAAGGTGAAAATTAATGACAGTGTCTGCGTACGATTGTGTGTATGTGCCCCCCCCCCCCCCCCCGTCGAAGTAGGTGAGGCGCGTCAACACCGCAAACAGCGGGTGGGCACGGCATGCCATGGTCGGCGCAGCATTCCCAACGTACATAAGAGGTATAAATGTTTGTCAGCGGATCTCGCAGATTTCACGTCGCCAGATACCGCTGCTGTGCCACTCGTAAGCTTCCATTTGGCGCAAACCGTCCGCAGGGCTTAGTCGGAATGTGCTACGTCTCCTCTCGCCCAAGTAATCTCCATTTCGTCAGACTTGTGAATATATATATATATATATGCACGTATAAATTTATGATTCTTCTCTGATTCGCTCTGTAAATTAAGCAAGGCATCTTCATCGCCGATGCTACGATGCTTCTTCTCCTCGTCGTCGTCGTCGTCATCGTCTGCCGTTCTGCCGCCTCTTTTCCCTCCAATGCAATGCCAACTTCTGCAACCGCGTGTGGCGTAGATGAAGGTCGCCGCGGCTGAACTGCTGGGAATCGACATCGTACTGGTTTTCGTCGACACCTCTAGTGAGTGCCGTCGGCGTTAACGACGACGACGACGAAGATGTTGTGCAACGACAACGCGATCGGCAGACATATATATAGAGAGAGATAGAGAGAAAGAGACAGACATACCGAGTAAGAGGCCCAGTGCATCAGACATTGGCGCCCGTCCATTTTGGGCCATCAGTGAGGAGTGCATCAGGGCGTTGGCCGTCGCCGACTTGCTCTGTTGTCCAATGGTAGTGGTGGTTGTGTTCAGCGGGGTTTGTTGTTGTTCAACCTGAATCTACAACAGCCATCGCCTCGCCACAGCGTGCGTTCCTCGATGTGTGTCTCTGTGTTTGTGTGTGTGTGTGTGGGTGCTGCTAGTATGTCTATTTCCCTTATTTCTCTACGAACGCGCGTGTGTTTGTGTGTGTAGGTGGAAGAGTGCATATATGAACAGGAACACGTTGTCGTATGCCGGTGGCGTAGATGACGTGGCGAGAGCACGCACGCTCGCACGGACGGACGGACGGAAGGACGGACGTGACTCGGACCCTGCCTGGAAGATCTGCGCCGCCTGAAAAAGGGGTGAGGTGACTAACGCCCACCAACGTACTAACCAGCGCCGAGCCGGAAAAGACGTGTCCTTTCCGAGAACAGATTTCGCTCACTGGCACTTCTTTGGTCGGTCGGTCGGTTGGTTCATTGGTTAGGTCGAAACGCGGGCAATCGAACACCAGCGAGGCGCAACCGAGCCGGAGTCCAGCCGGACAAATGACATCGAACAAAGACGAACCAGCGCAGACAATATAGCCATAGAGCAGGCTAAGCAAACGAGTGAGAGAGGGATAGAGAGGGATATATATATATATATATATATATATAGAGAGAGAGAGAGATAGAAATACAAGCGACGTATCAACTGCGCTAAATACCGCTCATCTGCTTACGCAGGCAAATTACTGCTCGGGGAACTACGTACTGCTCGTAGTAGTAGTAGTAGTAGTAGTGGCAGTTGCCTGTCGCAAAGGAAGTAAGTCGGTACGGTTTCAGCTGCTGCTGCTGCTGCCGTAAAATGCGTAAAATAGCCCAACAGGCTCAGCAATTTGTATTACCTAACAGCGGCTGCGTTTACCTACGCCTCTCAAGTGCAGCCTGAATGCCGTGTTTGTAAGCGAGCTTCTATTTTAAGCATCAACGCTTTTAAAAATAAAGCGAGAACGATTCCGGTTTTGCAGCAAGGCTCCAATCGCAACCTAATAAAATGAATAACTGTAAGCCGAATAAAAGTCGTTTATATTACCTTTGCACACGCGTATATATATATATATATATATATATATATATATATATATATATATATATATATATATATATATATATATATATATGTATATATCACACGGTCATCATTGTACATATTCGCCTCTATTCCAGGTCTGTTGATTGAAATGTTCTGATACATATTTATGTAAAACAATATTTATTCAGTCGTACCAAAGTATTTTTGTTCCCTTCAAATTAGCTCCCACCCGCTGGGATGCACTCTTGTCACTCCCCGAAACATTTTTTAACGCGTCTTTTGGAACCCAGTTTAGTTGCTCCTGCGATTTTCCTTTATCTTTTCTATAGTCCCGAAATATTGTCCCTTAAAATTCGGTAAATAAGGAGGTTGAACAAATATAAAACGCACAATTTTTTGTCAAAAGAGATTTAATGCAATTCAAATGCACTTTTATTTTGTCAAAGTGGGACATTATTTACATTTTACAAACTGTTATCTATATATTCATACAACATTCAGCTTACAGCCAAAATTTGCTCTGTTAGCGTTTAAAGTTTTTGGTGCTCTAGTCATACATCACGAAAACATGGTATTTAAACGATCTGTCTTGGCAATTTATTTTGACGAGATGGTGCTACAGCTTCTAGGATTGTTTAAACGAATGCTAAAATAGTTCAATATATTTGGTGCGTTCATATTACGATTGTACATGCGACAATCCGCTCTGGAGTGTAGTTCCCAAATAGGGCTGACCACAATAGAATTTGAGGCAATGCTACACCTTGATGAAAAAAATTTCCTCTGTACACTTTCCATTGCTTCTATGTGTTTGTCTATATGAGGCCGCCGAACAACAAGATATGGTGTTACATATAAGATTAATTGATCGGATGACTTGTGTGATATGAATTCAAGAGTTGCTTGTACAGATTAAAGGTATATTTAACGTTATCGCGCAACCCTCTTAAATGTTCGTTTTTTTTTTACCGTAGAACTAGGTGATAATAATTTATAAAAGATAATTCTTTTTCCCTATTTCCAGTTTTAAAAAAGGGTCAAATAGTCCTTCTCCTCTGTCTGAATTCCGTCGATCGACTTCTTCCTTGGAAACACCAGTGAAAGGATTGAGCTTGGGTCTCGATGTTGCAACCACATACCCATGACTCGTCTCCTGTAATCACTCTCGAAAGCAATCTAGAGTCTTCTGGTATCGCCTGATGATTCAATTCGGACTTTTCTTGACTGGTGTTTATTTGTTGAAAATTCAGCATTTTTGGAAGGAACCCTGCTGCCAGCCTCCAAATGCATGAAATATCGGTTAAGACTGTTACAACTGATTCAAAAGATAACTTCAGTTTCTCAGCTATCTTCCTGCTGGTAGTTTGGCGATTGCTGAGTACAACAGCACAAGTTTTTCAAACTGTTATTAGTCGAAGGCCTTCCCAGACAGAGCTTATCTTCGATCTCTTCACGTCCGTCACGAAATTCACGGTACCACGTATACACAGTGTTTCTGGATACCTTTTGATCACCACAAGCAATGTGTAATATTTTCATCACTTCAAAGCACATTATTTGTTTTTGCTTTTCTATGTTCGGCTAAAAATAATTAAACCTCGTGTTTGAACCTTCTTTCAATCGAACTCAAACAATGAACAAAATTTCACCTGCGTGTAGCTAACGAATAAAGCTTCCAAGCAGATCAAACTGGAAAGCCTTGGTGCTTTCGGTTTGGGGGCAAAGTTCAAAGTACTAGAAGTTGTTGATCCACCATCGTAGATAGATTGTCACTGTGCAAAAGAAACAAATACAACTACATGTACAGTAGGAGGCAGGCGACAGGCAACATCGACATACGGTTAAGATGATCCTATTGACTGCTCGGTATAAAGTAGTACCGTGTGCAGAGTTTGGAGGCGCAGCTGATGAGAATGACAGTGGCCGAGCGAAGGCCTTGTGCGCAGTAGTGCGACCCAAGTGTGCACATTCTGGCGAATCCGCGAAGTGAGACGGCTGTACCGTACAAGCCGGACCATATCGTCCTGTGCAAATCGGGCTTTAAAATAAGGTGGTTGGACACTATTTCGAAGTCGATAGGCTAGAATGTTAGGTCGATCTCGTTCGTTTAGAGCAGACCACATCTTAGGTAACTTAGGCAATACGAGCATATCTTGCCAGTTATATGTCTTGCCGGATAGGGTTTGAAAAACAACATGCGTTATTATTACTCTTTTGACGACGCGTTCAGCGTCAGCTGTCTAAAACAGGCAACAAACTCTCATATATATATATATATATATATATATATATATATATATATTGGGTGCGGCAAAAGTCACTTAAAAGATCCGCTGGCCTGTCTATTTGGGCTGGCGGGCACTCCCGCAAAATGTCCGCGCGTAACCTTCGCGGGCGGCGGGAGTGTAAGTATCTCTCTCTTTGCGAAAATACAAAGTAGACCAATTACGGCCAAGTTTGCTTTCGATTCTATTAGAAAGTACATTCAATATATATATATATATATATATATATATATATTCATCCGCTTGTTATATCTGATGAATGATGCCAAGAATATAGCTGGCCCGGGTTCTTACGGCATTTACAGTCCGAATTATTAGTGTGTAGTTTATTTAAATGAAAGAAGACACAAGGTTGTAACAGAAAAAGTTCCAGGAGAGTTCACTCGTCATAATGTATCTGTTCGTATGAAAGCGTTTAGTTGTTTTTCTCTAAATTGGCATTTATTAGTTGACGCTTGATGCTGCTAATTATTAAACCACACTTCTTTCTAACGTAGTTGATTCTATTGCAACTATATTCCGGTCTGATTGTTTAAAGCCTGCTCCATACAGCGAGTAGAATATTTCATATAATCTCATGCGACCCCTATTGCGGATCAAAGAGTTCAGGCACTCGTCTTTATATATATATATATATATATATATATATAAAAACATGTGTTTAGGCCCGGCCATCTGAATTTTTATGAAGCTTAGTTTTAATTCTAGATTCATGCGACCGTTACTGCAACAGCTACCGACAGCCGCTCGTTGTTTTTTTTAGTGTGCTAGCATAATAATTATAATCACTTATTAAATATATTATATCTTCTATACAATTATAATATGTGTAAACTCGTTTGTGGAGTAACAAATTGGCTGCATGTTAGAGTTTTGTGGCCAATTTCTCTGACGGGAGGAAGACAACACAAGAGCTGAGTTATATATGAGATTTTACGATGTAAGGCGAGGCAATGTTATCGGTGAGAGCCCAAGCCAATCGGTTCTCTGCCGAATAGGTTGAGCCTCTCCTGATCAATGTTAGTGGCCATAAGGCTTAGGGGGGCCTACTCTACTTTGTACACTTGTTGGGCATGTTTTTCAAACACGATACTTTTGCCATCTCATGTGTAAAATATATACAGGATTTCCCAGAACTTTCCCGAGCGCGATATAAGGAATTGTATAGGTCGTTAAGGCAAATCTTTTTTTCCCAGAGAAGTCTTGTTTCGGAGTAAAAGTGAAATTCTAGAATTTATGACACTGGTGTTTTTGCCCGACATAGGAGCACAAAATGTGAGGGAGAATGAGAAAATTCTGCTTCTTTCGAAAAACATATAACGCAGGGCAGAAGATGCGACATGGCCGTTTAGAACAGAATTCGCAAAAAAATAGTTATTTTATTAGTTTGCACAACAAGTACCTCAAAATCAATATCCTACGATCACTCATAGTGCTCAAAACTAACACAGTTCAGGCAGACGCACATTTAATGGCATTCATTTTGGTACCAAACGTATGGCAATGCGAGCTGTGGTTGCAGGAGTAATTGAGATTTTTCGGCGGGATGCCCAGGTTAGGTGCATGCATAAATGACTGTATGGCAACGCTGCGGCTGTCGCGACACGTTGGCACTAGTGAACGGCGCCGCACAGTCATTTATGCATGCACTTAATCTGGACATCCCGCCAAAAAATCTTAATTACTCCGCAACCACAGCCCGCCTGACATAAGTTTGGTACCAAAATAATCGTCATGAAATGTGCGTCTGCCTGAATGTGTTAGTTTTGAGCGCTGTGAGTTGTCGTATGGTATTGATTTAGAGGTATTTGATGTGAAATCTAATGAAATAACTCCTTTTTTTGCGAATTCTTGTGTCTCGAATGGTTGTCTCGCAATTGCACATTTTGTGCTCCTACGTCGGGCAAATACACCAGTGTCACATATTGTAGTAATTTCACTCTCACTCCGAAACAAGACTTCCCAGGGGCCATGTTCCAATTGAAAAAAGATTTGCCTTAACAAGCTCTACAAATCCTTCTATCGCTCCGGGAACGTTTTGGGAACCCTATATATATATATATATAGAATTATGCATGCAGATTTGCATCTTTGTGTTGCATACAACTGGAGCCGGTAATCTCTGGCAAGCAACACCACCGTAATTCTGCTCGTAATTTCTTGCTCACCATAATTGCTTTATCTAACATTTTAGCTCAGCAAGGATTGTGGTGCCATACGGAGGCAACGGTTAGACGCTACTGTGTTCCGGTTTGTAAAACTTTGAGATTCCACACGTACCGCGGATGGAAAAGTTTGTTCAGTAAGGAACAATAAAACATACTAACTCTAGGACCGTTTTAGATAGGTAGAGAGACAGCTATATAGACGCACTATAAGATGCCCAAAAAAACGAAGACTAACAGTCAGTTTCTGTTGATCTGCAGTGATCGTATATAGTAACGGAGAACACAGCTTTCGATGTGGTATATCGAGAAGAAAAACGGATCGTTTAGCTTTAGATTCGGAATAGAAAAACTTCGCTATGCACCCCAAACACAATAACGGCCTTGAATATGGTTGGTTGGGATAACGGTAGAGCTTACCTGAACTTTTACGCTTTGACCTAGGAGTTGGGTAGCGAAGGATCACCTCCTCGTTACTGGAAGACAAATAACAGTATTCTATCGGGCGTGACGCCCCTGAGTTGTTTACGTTTTGTCTTAAGGCTGCCAGGGGAACCGTCGATGTTATTTACATCCCAGAGCTTAGATGGATCGACAGAGGCCTGCTGGCAAATAGCATTACAGTGACAGAAGGTGTTATAGTGGAGAGTTGTAGGAATACAACCCCAAAAACTAAAGAGACTCTATCTCTTCATTAGCTTGACTGCCGTTGTCCTGTTTGACTAGGGGACCGCCTCTACGGCACTCTGATGTATCTGTTGGATGGACTGATTTATTTAAAGCTCAACATATGTACCTAATACATATGCTGCATGTGTATTTAGGCCTTACATGGGAACATCCGACAGAGGAAGACGTCCACTTAGTAAGATCATCCTTGCTCGCAGACTTGGCTCACATTGCAGTCTACGTAGAAGCCATTTAAAAATGGAAGGTCAAATTTGCCAATCTAGATATCGACATCTTTAATACAGGTTTCTTCGTTCACGAACAACATTTGGAAGAAAATCAGCTTACATAATCAGGACAAGCTATACACAGAGATGGCCTAACACAGAGCAGCAGCTGTACATACTTATATTAGAATGTATCAACTGAGATGTCGCAAGTGTTATGCGGCAAAACGACCAACGGCACAAACACCGAGAAGTCTCAGTCATAACGTATAGTGCCATGGTATAGAGGTTGTATAAAGCTGTCGATATTTTACGTGGAGTACTTTTAGTTTCGCTACTGGAGAGGCCGCTACCATTTCTTTCTCTGTCGTCGGGCCGGCAGGGAACAGGAACCCACTGTCCATAAAATTATAATATAATAGAAACGATATTAACAAATATACTCAATTTGAGAACAATAAATAACTGACGACGGAAAACGGTCGATATCATTATGCGCATGTTTGTATAACGTTACGCGTTGTCATTTATTTCGTATGAATCTTACATAGGCAAATTCAAGTCGGAAAATATGTGACTACGTGTGTTAATACAATAGCATAAGTTACAAAAAATCTCTGCCTTAGTATTTCGTTTTTAGACTGCAATGGCATAATCTCGTACCACATCACAATTATCCACATTGCAATTGAAATTAAGTATGCGTCGAGCATCGCCACAATGAAATGTATCATGTATCATAAGACGGATTCCCATATATACATAACGCGTATACAAAATGTTGCGCTATGGGCCATTTTCTCTAGACGAGGAGACGAGTCTGTCAGTGATCTGTTTGCTATTCACAGCCTTCTCTCAGCGACTAATATAGTGGCCATCCAAATCAGCAAATCTGCTCGCAGCCTTATTTGGATCGAGATCGGTACCTCATTGTCACTCCCAAACTAGTAAATCCGTTCGTTGAGATGTCCACCATATTCGAGTGTCCTACGCTTGTAAACAAAATTGAGCTACCACAATCTACTCTGCCTGTTCGGCTGCCTTCAGTTCAGAAGTTTCCTGTCGAATAGTACAGATAAATTACTTTTGTGAGGTTATTTATACGCGACTTGAAAACACTTTTCATCGAACTCTGCGACATTGATCTCATGCTTAAAAGCCGCATTTTGCGAAATTAAAATTGCTGGGATTTAATTTAGTTTGACCATCATTTAATTTGCACTTCTGTTCCGGACTACACAGGTTAAGTAGAGCGCAGTGGTTTTTGTTATGATGGTATATTGTGTTCTAGGAGATCTAGTGATTGTATGCTTCTGCCTTACATGTTTTGTATTCCGATGCATCTATCTGTTTATATCCTTAACGACATTATTTTATGAAGAAAAACATTATATAATATTGTACCGTTAATAAACTACATTGTATATTTAAAATTGAGCACTCAAGAGGTAACCGATCTTACAATGAGATTTACCCAGATATACTTAAAAGTGACTGTGTTTTTCGTTGCCTTGCGTTCTACTATTCGAACTTTTATTAGTCACAAAATTCCAACTGATCTGCGCGCCAGTAGTGGCCTAAGGTGAAAAATCCGAGTAGGTTTTAGGTTGATTATGTAAGATATATGATGAAATAGCTCTTAAAAACGGGCATTGTGGTTGCCAGCGTTGCCACCGCTTTTCACACAAAATAGATTATTTTTTTCCAATGAGTTTTAGTCTCAGTGTCTGGTCGGCCGGCTGTCGTTGTACTCCCATATATCAGCCTTTGTGTGCTGATTCTTTTGAGATTCCCTCGAAATTTGTTAATGGCAATTGTACGTGAGCGCTAATGCGCGTGGCGACTTGGCGCGCCTCCAGAGCGAATGTCGTCGAGTTGTGAAACAAACAACAGTTGCCGCTCAAGTAAAACACGTTGTTGGACATCACAGTAAACCCAATGATCGCGGTGGCTGAAAGTTAAGTGTGCGCGTACTCAAATAGAAAATGATTAGCCCTAAGCCGTTCAGTAAAGATCGCCAGATATCTCAACTAGACAGTGGCCAACGACATACAGCGCACGTTACAACATAACGTGCCGGCCATAAAGTGCAAAGAGAGCAGTTGTATACGGCTCTGTAGCTTGATTGCGAAAACATGACTCGCTTTTGATGGCTCTTTTTCTAACCAAGCCATTTGTGGTGGGGTGTGTAATAAGGACATACGCTTGAAATGAATATCGCCTTAGCCATCTAACTAATACCGTGTTCTCTTACAATTTTCTTCGACAGTGACATTTGCTGTGTAGAGAAACGAAGCGCACGTATGGACAAATAGCAGTGATTAGTTTTTTGTTTTTTGTCTAAGAGCCTGCTTAAGCTGGCTACGTGTTTTTCTCCTACATACGAGCACCCGTGAAATTCAACTTATGGTCATATATACTATATGCGATTGGCATATATATATATATATATATATATATATATATATATATATATTCTTAGGCAATTTAATGCCTATAATTTTCAGACCAAGTCATGGTGCTGCGTTACGTAGTCGCCGAGTAGCTGGGCTTTTTTGACAGCCATATCGAAAGCAAATTTGTGCATGATTTCTAGCATTTTGGCCTACTTCAGCAAGAGTGTATGAGAAAGTTAGGTACATAGTTTGAGGTTTGGTAGAATTCAACAAGAACAGATATTTTCCTAATGAAAGAAGGGGGCGAAAACGTCTTAGAAAAACTTTACGGTTATGAACGTGAAAGCTTCAACGTAAAACATAACAACTATGGCTGTCGAAAAAGCTTAGTTACTCGGCAGCTACGCAACGCAGTTACTCGGCAGCAATGTGAACCATCACGTTGGTACGAAAATAATGGCCATTAGATTTACTATTGCCTGAGAATAGTCTTTTCAGCGTTAATTATTGGTCGTAATAGCAACATTTTACGGCTTTGCACGTGAAAGCTTCAAGGTAAGAGATTAACATATCGACTTTTTTTACTTTCCTCAATCCGCTTATTCGCTTTTTGCAACTTACGTCGGATGTCATTTATTATTCAGAATTTTTCGTAGAACACGGCGGTATTGGTTGCTTCGTGCGTCGCCCGGTTCTGCTGCAAACCTAGATTTTCTACAACTATGTGGAAGAAAAAGGCAGAATAACTACTTTTACTATGGGATGGGTCATGAACTCCAACTTCTATAGCCTGGTGGCAGAGGCTCAAGCGCTGGAATTCCCCAACGGCATCTTAGTATTAGTAAAGCCTTCCGTCGGTGACCCCGTAACCTACAGTCGAAGTTAGCTAATCAGTGGCGAGTTTCAAAGAGAAGACGAATGTAGTGACTTTGAGCGTGGCGCGATTAACGGAAGCTTTTTTTTATAAATCGAGTGCAGGCTTTCTTTCTTCGGCTTACTTTCTTACAAGCCTGCCTATTATAAACTCCAGAATAAAAAGCATTGTTACCTTAGAACAAGCCGATGGCGGCATGTACAGGGGGGTTACTTGAATTCCGTGTTCTTGTGAAATAGACCACCAAATCCTATCATTCTCTTTTTTACGATGAAAACGTGAAAGTCCGTCGTACAGAAGTGAGTTTAAAGGTCAAAGTATTCTAGAGGGTTAAAAATTCCAGAATTTGACTTCTGTTGAGTCGTATACATACTTACATGCTACTTATTTCACAGGTCAAAAACGCGTTAGCATTTAGCACCTACGCTCTTTAATTGCTACCGGAAGCCCTGATGCAGTTTATAAAAATGGTATAGCCGCTTTTCTAGATCTGAACATCGCGCAGTTATCTTAAGAATATATATAAAACAACCTGCGGAGTTTATTTGTTTAACGGATCATTTCCGGGCCATTTTCACTGACGTGAGTGGGCAGTTCCTCGTTTTTTTTTTAGTTTTCTACAGCTTGTCGCAGCCCAGCGCTAACACTAGCATGTTAACAGGTGCTTAACGCTTAAATGCTTAAATTCACGGTGTTTGATATTTAATTATTTTTAAGGAACCCGTAATATTCTGCAGGTAGTATGCAGTCTCTTATAGATTCTAAATGCCACAGTCAAAATCATGTAGGTTTTTGTAAGAGGATTCCGCCTAAAACTAGCGCTACTGAATACCGCTTGCTCAATGAGGGACAGCGCAGAACGATACAAGTGCCCCCAGAGTTAAAAAACGTTTTGTTGAACTGAAACTTACTGTATTTAATTAGTGGCTAGTTCGGCCAATAAAGAAAGAGAAACAGGCAGGATATCACCGTTGTCTCTCTTTGTATTGTTTTTGTACGGGTTTAACAAAAAGTCTTGTATTCTTATAGGTTTACTGCTATAAGGGGCATATCCACGTCGCTGCCAGGACCTTTTTCCGGGTTGCACGAAGTCATAACATATTACGATCCACGTATAGCCAACCGTCGATGGCCATTTATTCCAGCTCTGCAGCGATGATTCTTATTTGGGTACCAATGAATCACAAATCGCTGGCAAAAGAAGATTGCTTGTCCCTCCCCTCCGTCGGAGAGTCCGAAGTTTGTTAGGTGCTGCTTTGCTATCAGCTAAAAGCTAGCAGAGCTTGTCATTTGACTTCGGCCGTTAGCTTCAGACTGTCCTAAAAAAATAAAAACCCTGGGCCGTTCTAATCCAATTCGTTCCAAGTAGATGAAAATGCCTCCAAATAACCAACCTCAGACAATTCCGTTTCCAATAAGTTTATGAGCACGCCGTAAAATTCAGAAATTTCGCTGGATCATATGTACTTCTCTCACGATAAAATATGAGCCCCTTCTATATAACCAATTAATAGAAGGCAGAAAGACCTTTCAAGATGTTGCTTAGCTTTAAGATGTCCCAGTGGCTGTTACTTACTTACGTTGCAGCTTCTAACCTCGCCGCAAATCCTTCTGTTAAGCCAGTCTTATATTGCTCATTAGCTTTGATTGTTTGCAGTTACTTTAAAGCCATCTTTGTCATCGCCGTCTTCTAGGTTTTTGTAACCCTGCCTTCACGGCGATTGCTTCTCACCTGCGCGTTTCCTAAACGGGGCAATCGTTGCACGTTTTCTTTTTCTCCCTCAGTTGAGGGTTCTATTTAGCTGCTTGTCAAAGAAGATGAGCAGAGTATTTCGGTTTTGACAAGGTGCTTGTTCATTTTACGCCTAAGATGTTGGGCGCTTAACTTGTTTTTTTCCTAACTCACTTGTAATATATACTATACGTAGGAGCCCATAGTATGGCTTACTTAACAAATGCCTACAACAACCTTTTGCGATATAAAAATTGTTATGTGCATGCACACTAATGTTAAGTACTACGCATTTCCTTACAGATATTTTAAGTCGAAATCGTCTTTTGCAACATGTGACGTTCTTTTGGCAGTTCCGCGCTTGTATGTACTTTACGCCATCAACAGTATGTTATTGTTTTCCTTCTACGTGTTGCAACTGCCACAAAAATAACATTACTGTATTATACTGTTATAAATCGGTTTTCACCGATAATAATAATGATAATAATAATGATAATAATAATAATAATAATAATAATAATAATAATAATAATAATAATAATAAAAATAATAATAAAAATAATGAATAATAATAATAATAATAATAATAAGAATAATAAGAATAATAATAATACATAATAATAATAATAATAATAATAATAATAATAATAATACTAATAATAAATAAAAATAATAATAATAATACTAATAATAATAATAATAATAATAATAATAATAATAATAATAATAATAATAATAATAATAATATGATGAATAGTTGGCATCTTGGAGCAGGTTCTTCGTTGCTATAGTCGACTTGTGGTCATCGTAAATCTTAACGGTGTTGTGCCAGCCTCTGTCAGTCAACAAATGAAAGGTAAAATAAATCGTATAGTAACGCCGAGCGCCGACAGTGACAAATGATGATCTAGGATGAGCTGCAGGCTCACTTTGAGCGGCGAAGCCAGACATTCCTTTGTTCGGGGCGTCGTCTGTGTGCGATCTTCGCATTTGCGTCCGTTGTCCCCGAGTTGCATAAGCTGTGTGCAAGGACCTCATCATCTCCTACCTCTACAATGCTGTTATTACGTTTTCCATTAGTCAGTAATGATCTCATCCTCTTGAGATCCTTGGAAGCGTGCAGGTCTTTACAACAGAAAATGGCCTCTAACGGTGGATACATTCGGCAACATTGCGTGGGACACAAACAAGGAAGACGCATTTCTGCTTTTCTTCTATCGTCCCTCCGAACACCTATAATGTGCATCAAATGCGACTATGACTACTAATGAGATTGAAGCGTGAAACCGACCGTTCTTCGCTTACAAGCTATAGGTCATACTTGGCTCGATCAAAAACGGATGATATGTTTTGCGTCCAGATCATTAAACTTTATCCGGGCAGACCACAATTCTGCGACATTTTTGTACGACGATATGCTGATCCTGAATTAAAATTGATACCGATCCCGACTTGGAACAATGCTGATCCGCGTTTGCTTGAATACAAGTAAAGAATTAGCTTTGCCACCAAACATTTGTTTATCTAGTGCACTCCTTCTCAAAGCAATTTCTGAAATAAATGCAACCCACTCTTGCAGATTTGTGTTGAAATAAATATGACTAAAATAAAGTAACTCCTAAATGCTCGTAACGTTGCCTCTGCGGTCGCCACGTTACAGTTACTGATTTATTTGTTGCCATGGGTGGTATTAGCTGTTGGTTCGACCTGCAAGATGAATAAACTAATCGTTCAAACACCCAGCGCAGATGGGTTGGTTGGCAAACAGATTGGCAAACAGAGGGAGTGAGGAAGCAGTATTCCCTCTGTCGACCACACTGTGGGTCCTTCGGCTTTCCGGACAGCATAGAGCATCTATCTATATAGCGGCGTTTCTAAGATGCTGTCATGGAATCTACTAGCGGGAAAAGAAAGCATGACATTTCTGGATGGTCCAGGTTATGATCCTACCAGATCCAAGGGGTGCAACTTCCTCGGCCTGCCAGGAGGAATAGGCACAAGTTACACCCGGGGTGACCAGGTAATCAGCTGGGCCACGAGTACGATATCTGATATTAGGATGTCGGATAGTTGTTTACACGTATATCTGATTATCTTGTTATTACCAATTTGGGCAAGAGCAGGCCAATCTCCCATTTTGCCGTTGTAAGGTATGGGCATGCCCACATATGGTCTTCTCTTGATTGGCTCATTATTTTTCATATTCCGACCGTCGCGTGCTGTTACGTCGACTATTCCGGTCTTTCTGTAGTTCCCTGCACATATTGTGCACTCGTATTTAAGATAAATAATTTTTTGATCAATTTGCACATAATTGTTTTGTTCTGCGTTTGTGCGTATAAAATATTAATTATTATTTCATTAATTTATATTAACATTAGTACAAATGAATATTCATATTTTGACCTTTACTCCAGCGACTATTGTTCCCGATTGTAGGGCAATAAAAACACACAAAGGGACAACAGATTAACGTCCTGGATTCTTTACACTCGAATGTACCTGCCCTAAGTGTATACATGTTGCTCTGGTCAGATTTAAAACCCAAACGCCAAAGTCCACAGATGCTTTCTGTCCATGCAGCAGTCGTTGTTTTCGGGATTTAGAAAGCACCCATCGCCACATATGGTAATTCACTGATACGGGATAAATAGGGAGTGGACGAATCGCGTTTAATTAATAGAATAAGATTTTTCTTTTTAGCGAGAGTCTTTGCGTTTTTAAATACGTGCAGATTTAGGGTGGTCCACGCATTGGAAAGTGGCCCACTGCTAACAGAGGATCTACAAAAACAATGGAATCTAAAAAAACGTGCGCCTTTGACGTTTATATGCGGGACTGGCAAACCAAAATTATTGAGGGAGACACACGAATTTATGGGACAGCAGCACTGAGAAGCACATGATGGAGGGTCAGCGGGTGAAACATCGTGATGTGAAAGATACCATACCGCAATATGTCCGGCGGTTCGGTTCATAGCATAACTGGCAAAACGCTAGATTGATTGTTGTGTTGATTACACTACGGCGTAACATGAACACACTTACTGAGATCGGGTGTTACCAAAAATTAATTAAAATAAATAATAATTCGTAAACGCAAAGTTCGTAATATTTCCTTAATTGATCGTTAAAGCTTGTCGATGGGATAAAAAGGAGGAAATTGCTGGTAACTTTAACAACATAAATCAAAATTTCTCGAGTGACACAAACATTTGTTAAAAACGTAACATTTATTATAGGGATGTTCTGTCGCTCTGTAGCAATTTAATATGATTGGTGGACCCAACACAGCAACTCTTAATGATCTAGTCATCAATTTCATCCACTTAGTTACGTGGTGTCGACTTAAGTTTTACCACATATTTGCATGCGCATGCGTTACCGTAAAAACATTTACCTAGAAGGTAGGACTACTGGTGGTATTCGTGCTGAGCTATTTTGCTAAGCACTGTTTTGTTTTGCTGCAGACCTCCTCTTTATCCGCTAAGGAAGCAGGTTTCTCCACGTTAAATTTAAGTCACAGAGTTTCGATCTTGCTCTTTCTTGTGTTGTCTGTAAGATTCGAGTATACCGTGGCTTAACGGAAATTTGCGGCTTGATAGGTTCTGCGCTAGGCGACGATCCGTTGCACTTATGCAATACAAAAATTACCGCAAAAAAGAATTGAAGTAAAAGCTCAACTTGTCGTTAATCGTGAAAAGGTTGTAAATAACGCGAAGTTAATATTCCGTGTTGCAGTGACACGCAAAGTAGATACAACTTTTGGTGGAGTAACAGCATTGACGAGCAGACCGTTCGAGGAAACCCTCCTGTCGTTATATGGTGGGATATCTAAGCTGCATCCACACTTCGGAGCTGAACCTAAATTAGACGTAATGCATGTATAGACAGACAATCAGACGACACAGCGTAGGCTATAAAGCTCACAAGGCTTGCAACATCCCGGTAAGAGCAGGGTTCTGCTGCAGCTTGCTGGTGCCCGCCAAACAAAGTATGATGGGCACGAACTTATAAGGTTATTGTACTCGGGAGTGCCAAGCTTTTGCTATCGATGTTAGAGACTGGGTTCAATTTCTGCAGTATGCAGGGGCGAAATAGGCGGCAAACATTGCGGCGAATGAGAAGATATGACAGTAAAGTGTACAAACTCGCCAAAATGCGTAAACTGTAAATGAGTTCACTCTTTGACGTCGTTACTCTGTCCTCTTCGGGCAGTCGAAATTGAGGGCCGAAAGACCAGAACAGAATGTAGTATTTTTCATTGTGTGAGAGCGGAGCACGCGAACGCGATGACTGCTGAGGTCAGCGGCACTTCTTTACCGGCACCGCAAGCTGAACTCACAGGAGAGCAAACTCAACCGTAGTTCATAGCAATTTCTATGCTGCCGCAGTGAGAACCATTATTGCTGACACTGTTGCTGGACAGGAAGTTCCTTCCTGAAATTTCCTGGCGCGACTTTAATTCCGCGTAAGTCAGCTCCGCCCGTAAAACCAAGAAGGAAGGTCATTAATCATCTGAGAAGAATATTTTACAAACTCTCAGCTTATGAGGTCCCTGACAATAAAACATACGAATTCTTCTATAGGTTCAGTTCTTAGTATTCTTAAGGCAGTCTGTTCAGAAGCGGCAGTATGTGTACAAGGTCTTATGAGTGCATTAGATCTGTTCATGGCTACCATATTTAACATCAGCACGGGGCTCAAAATCCCCTAGATAACTATAATTAGATTCAATATTAACGCAAATTGGAGATTCTCAAACTTAGTTTAATATTCTTGCGGTCTAGCTAAATCCGCTTTTTTACCACTATTATGTTGTCGTTATGCTTAGGGAAAATCCTGTAGCTCTGCATTGTAGTCCTGGTCAAGTGCCATTTCTCTTGACGGCTGAAGTGCCGCAGGGCTCTATTATCGGACCATTACTCTGGAACGTGACATATGACGAAGTGCTCCGGCTACAAAGCCTCCCACCTGGAGTCGAGCTTCTTGCTTTTGCAGACGATCTTCTTGTTCTTATCCAGGCTAGATCGGTTGACGAACTTGAGCGGCATACAAACGAAGTTCTTGAGGACGTGGCTTTCTGGATGAAATCAGCGGGACTGACCCTCGCGCCGACTAAGAGTGAAGCAATACTTCTAGGACGTAAGCGCTGCAGGCCTTTGCAAATCGGGCTTGAGGGGCATGTCATCAGCGTGTCTAATTCCGTCCGATACTTCGGAGTCGTCTTAGAGAAAAGCTTTAGGGGGCATTCTCTTTTACAGCATGCATGCGGGAAAGCCCTTAAGGCGGCTAACAACCTCGGTCACCTAATGCCCAACTCCTACGCGCCAGTCTAGACGCCGTCTTTTGATGTCATTAGCCAAGTCCATCGTCTTATATGGTGATCCAGTTTGGCCAGAGGCCACGCTAGCAACGGCCTCACGGAGATGCATGCTTCGTAGAGCGCAACGGGTCCCGGCTCTGCGTATTATCAGCGCGTACCGAACGGTGAGCACGGAAGCGGCCCTGCTGCTAGCTGGCACCTTGCCATGGGATCTTAAGGCCGAGGAACGGCGTCGACTTTGGGAAGATCCGACACTTCACCGAATTGGCAAGGCAGTGAGCCCGACATGTCTTTACTGCAGCCAATCTGTGGACGACACACCCGAGCACACTGTCCTATTCTGTCCCGCCTGGGAGGCCCAGCGCCGACTCTTGCAGAACCTACACGGCTGCACCTCGTCGACTTCACCTGGTCTTCCTGTTCTGGTAACAATGATGACAACTTCACTTGGTGATTGGTGACCGTCATCAGGCGTGTTTTAACCGAGAAAGAACGGGTTAACCGCATGCGCATGTCGACGCCCTGTCTGGCTACAGGGGGCCGGCGCGACCAGTAAACCGGGCTATTACACCCCCCCTCAGTAGTTTGTAGTAATGCTAACAACACTTTCCTGCTGAGAGGGGAAGGAGGACATGACTGGTTTTTAGTGGGTTGGAGCCCCAAACTACCGGCCCACACTTGCAGTTGAGTACAATCCTGCAGTGGTGACCGTGTGTGCGTTCCTCTCAGTTAGTCCTCTCAAAAAATGCCATTTCTCGCGCAATAATACAGCATGCTTTCCGTAGACTTGTTTGCTAGTCATATACAGAGCCATAACTCTTTACAAGTGCACGATACAGCTTAATTTGACTCTGTTTTTTTTATGTATTGCGTAACCAGCCCTGCTATGAATACGATTTGTGTTTAGCCGCAGTCGGTAACGAGAAGTTCAGTTTGTAGCTCAAATAAATATATATCCTGCCCTAGTCATAGACGCCTTAGGAGCAATGCAAAAGGGCTCCAGCTTGGCACCGCAATATAGGCTCATAGGAATTGAAGGTTGTCTACTACAGAACTCTTCGGAGATGTAGGCAGACCCGGTGACTTGCTAGGGACTCTTTTTACACTCGCAAGTTTCTAAACTGTCGATCTCGGTGGTGTGGTGCATTCGCGTGCGTCTTGCGATCGGAGGAGACACATAGGTGCAGGGGTTTGACTCCACCGCTGCACATTTGTAATTTTAGAATCCGATCTTCGGAAGCAAGGTAAACACGATTCTGTGTACGTTAAATGTTGACTGAGGGTCATCTCTAAAAAAGTTTTTAGGTTTACAAAATTGAAAGATAATTCTTCTCGATTTTACAAGTTTATTGGTGAGTCCTGTAGCAACAAAAACCTTAGCGCTATAGTACTACCGAGATCTGATCTTGATTGCGGACAACAGCTCCAGAATCAGCAGAGTATCTCCGATGAGCCCAACATGAACTCTGTCGAGCTGCTAACTACCGTCCTATATATTTGGTCGATTAGTTGTCCAAAGTTTTCGAGAACCTGATTATTAGCAGGCTCAAAAGTACTTTGAATCAGCTCGGTTCTTTTTGTCTAGCCCGTTCGGTTTTAGAAAATCGCAATACACAGAGTTGGCGCCGGCACACCTTTGGCAGGTGATCACCGAACGTGGCAGGAGGAGTGGGACGGCCTGGAAGAGGGTGCTCCAGTTGCCAGTCTCCAGAAGCTTATACCAAGCACCAAAGAATGGTTAACTCGGCCCGGAGGAAAATTAACCCTCCACACCACCTAGGTCCTGACGGGACGCGGGAACTTTCAGTCCTACCTGTTCAGGATGGGAAAGACTTCCAGCCTTACGTGCGTACACTTCGGCGATGGACTTAAGCACATCCCAGAACACACGATTCTGAGGTGTCCCGCATGGGCGAAGCAACGTGCCTCCGCTATGTTTTTACCAGGACCAACACCAAACACGCTGGGGACGGGCCTGCCCAGCATCCGCTAGCTAATGCGGGAGTCTTTGCCCCAGTGGCTGGAAGTGACGAACATTTTAAGAAAATACTTACCGCAAAATCAGTCGCAAATAACCGCCGCATTATACGCACCCCTCAGATCTCCGGGGAAGAAGCTAGCCACGAGTAGACCTCCCCCGATTGTTTGAAGTGTTTGCACATGCAACTCCCGGTCGGTCGGGAGGATGGGGAGCTGGTTTTAAGAGGGTTCGAGTCTCACACTATCGGCCCACACTTGTAGACGAGTTTTCTGCAGTGATGTCCGTGTGTGCAAACCGCATTTTCCAGTTACTCCTCTACACAAGAAGTTATCACCGAGACAATAATAAATAAGCTAGTCTGCCTCGAAGTGTTTTTAAACATTACGGCTGCCTTGAAATGTCTACGCGACTCGTTCTGCCATCAAATGTTAGCGTGTTTGGGATGTGCACCGGTGACAGTTGATTGACATCTGTGTAACTTAGTGTAAATATGTACACCAAGATACTTATTTTACCTACTATTTTTCGAGCACATACGCAATGTGAAACGGTGTCAATAAACAAACAAACCTTGTATTGTATCGTACTATACAGGCACTTAAATAACTGCGACTTTTTACCCATTAAAATAACAATTTAGTATAAGGTAAGTCAAAAAGTTCGTTTTACCCGATTTTAAAGAGCCTTATTTATGCAGACAACAGTATTTTTATTCAATTATATATTGACCGTTTTGTTCGATAACCTTCGCCCATCGCCTCGGTAGATCCATGATTCCTTTCTCCCAGAACGTCTTGTCCTTCTCGTCGAAATACTGAGTGAGGTGATTTTTTATAGCCTCCAAAGATTCAAATGTTATGCCATCAAGGGAGTTCTGGAGAGACCTGAACAAGTGATAATCAGATGGTGCGAGGTCGGGACTATAAACTGGGTGCGGCAGCACATCCCAGTCAAACTCCGCCAATTTTTGCTGGGTGGCCAAACTTTTGTGTGGGGTCGCCTTATCATGTTGAAAAGTGACGCCCCACCTGTTTGACAATTCCGGGCGCTTCGTTGCTACTGCAGCCTTCAAATCTTCGAGTTGTCTGCGGTAGACGACGGAGTTGATCGTCTGACCCATTGGAAGCAGCTCAAAATACACGACGCCCTTACAGTCCCACCAGCAGCACAGCATAACCTTCTTCTGATGAATTTCGGGTTTAGGGATAGCTGCGGCCTGAGAACCTCTGGGGACCCAACTTCTTTTCTGTGTTACGTTTCTGTAGAGTATCCATTTTTCATCGCCGGTTATCAATCTCCTCAGAAATGGCTCATTCTTCCGGAGGAGTGCGTGACAGGTATCGACTCGCCCTTCAAGCTGCCTATCATTGAGGTCGTGTGGTAGCCAGATATTCCGCTTGCACGAGAAACCTGCATCATGGAGGCGATCCCAAACGGTTCCGTGGGAGACTCCCGTTACATCTTCAATTTCTTTTATGGTCAAACCTGGGTTCGAAGTAACCAGGATTATGACTTCGTCGGTCTCCACAACATTGGGTCGTCCTGACCTCGGTTCATCTTCGAGATTGAAGTTTCCAGCTTTGAAACGGGCGAATCGCTTTTCGACTGTGGATTTGTGTACTGCGTCGCCGTAGACTGCACATATCCTCCGGGTTGTTTGCGCTGCACTTAAGCCTTCACGGTAGGAGAACAACATAATGTGTCGAAAATGCGTATTTTTGTCCTCCATTGCAAACAGCTGCCAATTCCGCAAACAAAACGGTAAAGTTGGAACCGGTATACCGTCGCGCCGCCACGGGTCTGCTCCTGAATGTAAACACCCAGCCGCACTCTCAGGCGGCCCTGCTGCAGAGCGCAGGAATTTCAAAAATGTGGTCCAGAAAGCCGACGAACTTTTTGACTTACCTATTAGAACGCCAACTAAAGACAAATAATATTCAAAGTTACCTAACTTAGAAGCTGCTTGGGAGCTGGGCCTATAAGAGAAAGGAACAACTCGGATAAGGTTAGAAGACTATTATATACTAGTTTTAGTTGTTTTGTAATAGTAATCTAAATCCCATTCAATGTATTTATATATAGCTTCTAAAGTATAGTACGTATTAGAAGCGATGTGGTGTGCAATCGGTATAGAGCGCTGCAGAATAGCCAGTCTGCAGATAAGTAATGAGCGTTTTATACTTCTAATGAGAACATTTTTATGCAGCATAGGATTACAGGGAATTATGGGAAGCAGCAAATCAAGCTAACTCTACACTCGGGCAGAATCCATGTGATTAAACCGACGCAAAGGTCAACCGCCTCCCGCATCCTTCTACTGCCCTTGAAGGCAGACTGGGTGCTCGGGGACTGTCTAGCAGCGCAAAAGCTCCCCTTCTTCCTCTATCTAATGATCTAGACCATGTAAAATATATATATATATATAATATATATAAATATATATATATATATATATATATATATATATATATATAGTTCGCTCAGTACCTACCGATGGAGACTAGATCAATTTCTGAGATTAATCTAGTATATGTAGTCGGTACATTTAAATTGATACATGCTCCAAAGGAACCACCTGGCAGTAATCTGAAGACCGCCATACAAATCTGCTCGCGTCTGGAGCGACACCAGCCAAGCTTGACATGAACAGCCTCTCCGCCTTTACTCTCTGTCTGTCTCTGTCTCGCTTCATATCTCTATGGCTCTTACTCATTTTTGTTGATGTTCCGCCACTTCGCGCGAGAAGGACTCAGCGCGGCCGCCTTCGTTACGCATACGATAATGAAAGCCCATCTACGATGTCAATCATTGTAATTAATAGGTGGCTGTCCCAGCCCACGGCCACGTCAAACTTCGTCAAATTTCAGCGGCTGTTGACGGACGACCTCGATGACCGTACATACGCGATAATAGGACAGCAAAGACAACGACGTGCGGTAACAGACCTTCCGACTTAGGCTTCGTCGCCGCAGATACGCCAAGACTCAGGTCTGGGCGTATCTGCAGCGACAATTTCTCATATTTGGCCCAAAAAACATATATGCAAAAAACGGCATGATGCCTGTCGTGCACACATACGAGCATGTACACGTGTATGCAAAAACATATGTATAATACATGCCTACTAAGAACACGCGCCTCGTTAGGTCGGATGACACCGTGCCGACGGACTAATGCGGTGCACGAGTACGAGAGTCAGCATACACGTACATACCTCACGACGTAGTGCGGGTGGACTAAGAAAGCCATCTATATGTATATATATATATATATATATATATATATATATATATATGAGTTATCACAGAGTAATCTTGGTCTACGACGTGACAAGACAGCACAGCAGGGTCACGCCCACGCCAGTCTGGTACACGTGGTAACAGTCACTGTGGTATAATTATATAGTAAATACGAAGGGTTTATACGAAGGGACGATAAGGGTTTTCTAATTATGTGTCTTGGTAGAAATGTATTCTTTCCACTACTGAAAAGTTAACTGAAAAATTTCTAATTAAGTGTCTTGGCAGAAATTTATTTTTTCCACTACTGAAAAGCGGTCTCGTACGTTGGAGAAACGGTCCTTTAATGTGGTGCGTCGTACGATTACGGACCGGAAAGTTCTAATACATGGTTTTAGACAAAAGTGTTTTTGTTTCCTTTAAAATAGAGCTTACCTGATACAATGCACTTGCCACTTTTTTGCTAGGTATCGAAACATTTTTAAGCTCGCATTTCGGAATCGAGTTGAGGTGCTCCTGCGGTATTTTATTTATCTTCTCTATAGTCTCGATACGATAACTCTTCTTTTTTCCGTGAGAGCAGAAAGAGTCGCATCGAGCCACGTTCGGCGAATAGGGAGGGTGCGGAAGAATAGAAATCGATGTCTTCAAAAATAATCCGAGATCAGAAACGATGCGTACGCCGTGCGTTGTCGTGATGGAGGATCCAGGAAGTATTTTCCCAAGGTTCAGGCTTCTTGGTCAGACGTGCTCGCGCAATCTTTTTGAGGTAGTTTCGCAGAACCAGGTGGCAAAAATTCGTGGATGATGCTTCTCTTGTAGTGGAAAAACAGTCAAGAGACTTTTGATGTTGAATCTGCTTTGTCTGAAGTTCTTCCAGTAGAAGTACTACTGAGAGGATTAGGCTTTCGTCTCGATATCGTAAACACACACCCATAACTCGTCCCGTGCAATCACTCTCTGAAGCAATTCAGAGCCTTATTCTACCGCCTGAAGGATCAATTTGAACATTTCCCGATAAGCGTACGTTTGCTAAAAATTCAACATTTTGAAACGAACTTCGCTGCCAGTCATCCGACGCAAAAAATATTGGTTCAGACTGTTAAAACTGACCTATGCGATATTACTAACGTCAGCTATCTTCCTAATAGTAATTCGGCGATTGTTGAGTATGATATCACAAACTGTGTTAACGTTTTCTTGTGTTATTGATCTCAAAAGGTCTCTTCAAACAGAGTTCACCTTCGGCCTTTCCACGTCCGTTGCAAAATTAACGGCACCACGAATACATGGCGTTTGGACAATAATTATTCACCATAAGCAGTTTGTAACATTTCTACCATTTAAGAGCATATGATTGAGTATTTAACGTAGAACTTAATGCAAGTTCTCTGTTTACCCCTTTTCAGCTGTCTGTAGCTAATGTATGACCCTTCTAGGCAAAGCATACCTTAGTGGCTTTAGCGATTTTTTAAAATTCAAAGTACTAGAACTTGCTGATCGGCCTTCGACAGTTGGACTGTCGTTTCCCTTCACTTTCTCCACTGTTGTCCAACCGTCCTGTCTTTAACAGCGGTACTTCCACAAACGTGCACTCGTTTGAAAAATACCTGTAGTCGAAACACTGTCCTATTGTATTGGTCAGAGACTTCAGCCTCCCGGCAATTGACTGGTAATCTCAAATTACGCTCAACGGCTTTGTGGAATCAAAGTTTAGAGCCTGTTGTTTGGCAAGTGCGCTATCCCAGCTAATTTACTCGCCGACTCATGCGTCTGGGTCAATGCTCGACCTCCTCCTCACCACTGACTTGAACAAAGCTGAAAATGTGGCTATGATCCCCCCTCACCGTGCCATATGTTTTAATAATATATTCTTCTAAATTATAATAAACAGATACCTCACATTAAAAAATGTTTTAATATTGTACTTGCTTTTAGTGACATAGTGCCGTCGAATGTTTGGCTCGATAACAAAAAATTGGATGCCAATTGCATTGCGAGTCATCTTGATACTGTTAAGTGGGCTAGCTTTTTTATGAAATGTCCAAATGTAATTATCCTGAGTTCGTTTACTCCGCTGGTTAATAAGTGTGACTCCGCGGCTTACAAAAATCGTCTTGCTCATAAGCTAAAGTTGTGTAATACTGTATCTCAGGTTTTTAAAGACAAGCTAATGAATGTGATTAAACGACTTCGTATTTTACATAAATTCAAACTGAACTTTAGGGACTCTAGCTCATTCTTTAGGTTTGCCAACAGACAACTAGAGGGAACTGATTCTCTTTCCGCCATCAAATTAGGTCCTTGCGTCCGTTGCGTGTGGCACTGACTCAACAAAAGCTGAGATTCTCGCTAAATACATATCTACCCTGTTCTGTGCGTTCGGTCTAGGCATTCCAGTGGCAAATAACCCACGAAACATTTTTCATAAAGGTGATTTAGTTACATTTTCTAAGCTAGCAATCTATTCTCCTATCCCTTGTCTTAAAACGATGACTAGCCTCAAACCTAAAAACATCTGATTCCACCATCCCTCAATTCCTTATATTTGTATATAAAATTTGCGTTATTTTTAGTCAAGCCACTAAAACTCATCTTTGAAAGATCTTATAACGACGGCGTGTTAGCACAGTCCACAAGAAAGACTCAAAAACGAATTCTGAAAACTTTCGGCCAGTTTCGCAATGCACGATACCACGCTGCATTTTCGACAAAGTTTTAGCCAACCACGTAAATAACTTCTTAATTTTATCGGGCTAAATATACACAGATTATGGAGATGACCCAAAACTGGGCTACATTTATAAATTCTCGAAGAAGGTTTTACTAACCAAAAGAGCGCATTTGACAGAGTGAATCACTTTCTTCTGCTTCACAAAGTGAAATTCTAGGTATACACAGATGTACAGTGCAATGGATGAAAGCATTTTTAAGTGACCGTCACTTTCAAGTAAAGATTGGTGACAAACCTAGACGTCCATATTCTGCATTATCTGGTGTGCCTGAAGGGGATGCTGATCCTTCTTTATATACACGATTTTTGTCTTAGACATACGGAAATACCTGCCACTTGATACCAAATAGCTTAAATATGCAGATGACCTGTAATACCTTGTTTGCTCTAATGACTCTCATGTCGTTTTGTAGTCAGCTGTCGACGGCATTGCTCGATGGTGTTCTGAAACTAGTATGATTCTCTCACCCTCCAAATGCGCAGTTCTAAAACAATGGTGCACTTAACTTCGACTATAAATTTAAAGACTGCAATTTTTATATTTGGGACCTAGGCTATTTATTACGCCAGATTTTAACTTTAGACATCACATTACCAAGGTTGTGGACGCATCATTGCATATTATAAGTACCAACTTCCGCTACTTGATTTTAACGACTCCTCACGTGTACATTTGCCTTTATAAATATGTTGTTCTTTTTGAACTCACATATTGCTCCCCTGCCCCCCTGCAGCCCCAACTGCCTAAATATAGAGAGTTAGTGGAAAGCGTCCAAGACGCGCTCCTGAGACGCCTGCGGATCGGGTGCTTCCAACGCGTGTTAGGCGACGTTGCTCCTAATATTGACTTACTTTTCATGAAAGGCAACATATCTCCTCTACGTCAACTAAACAAATGCGAATTGCTAGAAAACGGTTTTGATGTACGCTCCAATAACCTAAAAAGACTGCGATCAATCACTCCGATTGCCGTGGCGCGCGGTGAATTCGCAAACGGACTGTTTGCTTGGCGAATAGCCAAATCGCTAGGCCACACCAGTCGATTCCGTACGTAAACGGTTACTCAGTTCTCTCGTGAAATGTCAATTGAAAGTATCGGCGGATGAAGATTTCAGCGCTCCCCATCTTAGCTGCCAGTACCAGCGCATGACATACGTCATATAATAACTGCGCCGCGGTTGAGCTTGGCCACCGAATTTCCGGGGGTTCACGGAGGTAAACCCTTGTGCGTAAGGAAGATTTAAATATTTAGGAATGCTTAGTAATAGTTTTGCCTTACACCAGGGGTCTTTTCTTTTAGAACAGGACTAGGACTAAGCCGTCTGGATAGCATCACTCATTGCCTGCAAATTTTGAGGGCTCACGATTACAAAGCACCTAACCCTCAGCCAACATTTAACGCCCACGGGACTGCTTTCGCATTGCTTCGTGAAACGGACCTCATAAATACAAATGTGCAACGGTGGCGCTCAAACCTATGCACCTATATGTCTCCTCCGGTCGCGAGGCGCACGCTAATGCACCACGCCACCGGGCTTGACACAAAGAAGCCCTGTCGAGCGTAATGCGTAATGCGCGCAAAAATATTTTCGATAGCTGGGTGTTTGGGGTTACAGCCAACGCTCTGTATGTAAGCCCGACCATGCCCTCGAGAAGTTCATCGCAGTGGAGAGCTGTAAGGTTCGACAAAGCACAAATCGGATGCTTGCTCAAGCAGGTCTTACCTTCTGCGACACTTGGAACTCTATCAGATAAAGCCAGGTTTTAGATATGCTCGGTCACGTTGTTAAATTTTACTTTTCAATGTCACTCTCCGTCGTGAAGGCATATTATCGCCCTCATTAGAAGCCCCTAGTTATAATAGCTGTTGGACTTCCGTCCCTTTGAATGACGTCAAACCTTCTTCCGTTAGAGAAGATGGATCAATTCGGCTACTGCTGCATAGAGAAAATAGCCACATGGCCGTAATCACCTTATCCCTCGAGAAAGCGCCCGCTCGGGATGGAAAGGAGTGATTGTCGTTAAACGCCTAGAGCTAAAGTTGGGAGGCTGCTGAAACTGGCCACGGTAAACATGAAATCCCAAAGTACGTGGATGGGACGCATAAGTGACAGAAACGTGCAAGTTTCTACGTAGAAAGAGCTTTGTCCATGCATATACGTGGCAGAAATGCGTTCATTGCATATAGTTCCCCATAGTGTGTCGTTTTTGTGCGCTGTATGTATTAATTCTTGTCTATTTGTTATCATGGATAAAACAGGTGTCTATGTTGAGGGCTCAGCTTTGAGTTATCGAATTTTGGACTTTTTCGGAAAAATGGCTCTGGGATTAAAGAATTACCATATATTTTAATGCTTTTAATAATGACCGATAACCGCCTGCCATGAGTGTTTGCTTTTCATTATCAGCCAAAGTAAAATTGCTGATCTTTAGCAAAGGTATTTTCTATTTGATTCTTTGCAAAGCCCCTATAGGAACATTTTGAAGACACCCTGTTCGTATTGCTTTTAAAACGGACTTGTTAGATAAGGGAAAGCTAACGTGCAAGTGTACAGGTTTTCCAACGCCAACAACACGATGTTGAATATTCTGTAAATAAGGAGTTCAAGTCTGCTGGCTTAAATGACACAGGTAGTCGCATACCGACTTCCTCGGGTGTACAGCTAAACAGTGCACAGTCAAATGAATTGTCTTATCTTAAGATACAGACAAACAACCTGGTTTGCATGTGGTGATCAGAATCTGGTTTATATAATATGGAGAGCAATGCTTTTTTAGCAAATTAAGTTGGCTGAATGTACAGAATCTTTACACTATATATGTACAAGTTTCAGGCTTGACTGCAGCAGTCTCATTTAGGAGAGCATTAGCAGTGCCTCCCTAAGGAGATGCTAGCGCCATTTGTTTCATCAATCTTCGCTGTGAGGGTTGCTCTGGTATAATAGACATCAAGGCCTATATCACTGGTCTTCCGCGAGTTAATCTCCTATTCCTTTGACAGCGCAGACACCTCTGCAGCTTTTTCTCGTAGTGTCAAAGTTGCTATGTATATCCACCGCGACTGTCATTATATATCACAGCGAGCTATTATATATATATATATATATATATATATATATATATATATATATATAATATTCAGTACCAGGCGTCCACGCTGACTGGTAGACTGTTTAATTACCGACATTTTAGAAACTTCTCCAGGTTCACATTGTATGCTACACAAAACTAGCTCCCCATTCAGGAGATGTAATATGATTAACCACCTCTCTACGCATCTCTAGGTTCTAGAGAGCAGTTTACCATTTGTACATACAGGGGGGAATTAAGTTTTTATTCAATATCTCATGTAAGTAGCGTATTTATAATATATTTATAAGATATAAACAAATGCAAGTATAGATGGCGTAAAATAATAAATATAATTAAATCTTACTTGAAAAGATCATGCCGATCTTTGTAATGTTGAAGCGCGAATGAGTGGGGAAATACTTTACCTGAAAGAACAAAAGAAGGCTTATTTTTAGAAGTAGTACGATGCAATAGCTAGACGAAGATAAGCACATCTAAGTAGAAATTGATTTTTTATTAGTACATGCGTTGGGACAATGTGTTTTGTTTAGTGAAATTTTTTACGTTAGCGTGATTAAATTCGTGGGCTGCAAAGGCCGTAGTGAGATGTCTATCCTTCACCCCGCTAGCCCGCCATCTGCCGGTCAGCAGCGGTCCACTCTCCAACACGTGAACAACCATATTCCTGCACGCATTCGATAGCGCGAAATTCCTCCGTAGATAGAAAAATCCTCACTCCGTCAATTAAACGTAATCCGTCTACCCCATCTTATCTCAAATTAGTAAAACACTATATGTGGCGATGGGTGCTATCTGTAGTCCTAAAAGCGCCGCTGCTGCACAAACTGAAAGCATACGTGGGCATTTAATTGCAGCAGCTGCGATGGGGTCTGACCCCCTTCTGGATGTGTGTTCGAAAGCTGCTACCGCATTTTGGTAATCCCTGGATATGTTACTTTATTTTAAAAAAATTGTTTGTGTTCCCTTGATTTGAAAGATCAAAATTTCATGGCTACTGTTTCCCCTATTAACCTTTAAACAATTTATCCAAGTAATCGAGTCATGGCTCCTCGGCCAGGACAGCGTATCCCAGGTCGCTTCAAGCAGCTCACAGAGAGATTTGATCTTCTTCTTTTAAACCGTGTTGTTCTTTCGGCAGGTCCGCTCTTCTCTGCAGAAGATCCCAGTCTTCTTATTTAATAATTTTTGGCAATTATTCCTGAGAATATTTTGTGCAGACAGCTTTTTATTGCTATTTTTCTCCATGCCTCTGATTCCGTTTCTACACTATTTTCTTTGGGAATGACTATTAAGGTTAGGTTCCGTCAAGACCTGTGGATAATTCCTAGTGTATTAGCATTCATTGAATAGGGCTTGTTAGCATGAGGATTGTTGCGACGGCGTCGTGCCAGGGTAACCACACAAAGGTGCTGAGTTTGAAGCAATACGAGTGAAGTACGTAGGGCGGAGTTGCCAATTACATCAAGAGGCATAGCATGCAAATCGCAGGATAGAAATACTCAGGATCAAGTGCAGCAGCGGAAGACTGCTTATTCACATTTGATGTAAAACGTGATCGTGAACCATACAGAAAAGTCGTCTACCTGAAATGTGTAATAAACATGAAAAATGCTAAAACGTTTCGATATTGCACAGATTCAAAAACAGCGGCCTATTTTGTTTTCGCCGATTATGGAAACTCTATTGCACTGGGCAAATCAAGCTATATCCACTATGGCTTATTTTTAGCAAATTTAGTGTCACTTCACCACCGTCTTAACTAAAAAAAGCAAGATAGTGTGACATGTGTATCCGGAACTGTTTCTCGTATACATCGAAAATAACTTAAGCTGCTCTTGAACGTAAAATTTGAAATCTAAATTAGGCGCTTGGTCTATAAATGGTTAACGCCAAGTACTGTATTTTCAGGTGAACTATGTTCTAGGTGACCAATGAGCCACTTACAGTAGAGCTTCCTTGAAACGTAAACTGCCTATTTTATTATAATTGGTTGTTCATTCATTAATTGTCGCATGACTACGAGGCTATATATTCTTAGAACTATCTTACAAATGCTGGTAGCGGAGTTCGTTATTTTTTATCCGTGCTCAAAAACGCATGCCAAACATCACATTGTTCAACTTTAATGCAAAACTTAACCCTCCTTTTTCAGCTTTGAGTTATGTGACTTCCACATAGGTGGCAGGACCTACAAATGGTGGCGTTCCTTAGCGTTCCCTAACGTAAGTCCCGCCGCAAGTCTCACTGTTAGACATTGTGTCGACGCCCATAGATACCGATTGCACCCACGTGTGCAACCTATTGTTCTGCGGTGTTTTTGAAATTAGTTACTACTGCGTTGCAAGCAAACACAGTGCTAGGCGGAGCTTTATCTTTGGTTCATATATATATATATATATATATATATATATATACACACAAATGAAGCGCATTATTGAAACGGTACAAAACGCGAAACCTTCTGAGTACTTTAGGAGCAAGATTTAGTGACAGTTTCTGTGAAACTGGTGTGGACGGCTAGAGAGGAGGACGCAAAAGGGGACATAATACATTGCCGATATAGACCAAACGACGTCATCTCTCTCTCTCTCTATATATATATATATATTTATATATATATATACACAAGAGATGACGAATAACATGCAGGTTGAGTTGCCGTGAAGTAAATTAGGATTGTTATCTGTACGCAGGTGCGTAGTAGTCGGTGCGACCATAGCACGACGCTACATTGGCGCAACCGAAACGAGCAAGTACGAAAATAGCATCAGCATGAATCCCACCGCTGCCATCCTTCCTGTCGTTCCCACGGTGGCCCCTCGCGCTTTGGGAGGATTGATTTTGTGCATTTGAGGTGTTCATCGAAGCGACAACGGAAGAAATGGCAAAGCTGGCTGATAACAAGAATTGTGCAACCTTAACGCACTGCCGTGTCGTCACGGAACGCCGGGTGCAGTATCGGGCGATCGAGAAACAGCCAGTGGCCGCGTAGGAAGAGAAGAAAGAAGGAAGCCGAGCGCAGAATGCGCAATGATGGGCGCGTAGCTTTATAAAAGATTCACCGAGAAGGAAGAATTCGAGGACGTGGACGAGTACGAAGACGAACTCTACCGGCGCAAGCAGGGCTCCGGGAAGAAGCTAGTTGATTACGTAGCGACGATTGCGGCACATGACTCTGAAATGCGCGCCACACCACTTTGAGGAGGCGAGGCGCCATAGAGCCAGGATCACCTTGGCGCAACATTGGTGCAGGTAAAGGGAGAAACTGCTGAGTAAGAAGGACGAAGTCTGAACGGATCAGCCTACTACGACAGGCTTCCGGGCAGACCGTTATATAACGAAATTTGATCAGCTAACGGAGCAACACGGAGAGGTGAACAGATATGGACACGCGAAGTCGGGCGAGGGGCTGAGAGCAGGAGCGAAGTGCCACGTAGGTGGCTCGATGATCATGAGTACCGGCCGACGACGTGCCCGGCAAGGCAAAATGGGCCATTTCGCTCACCAGTGTCCGACAGTGCCACGTGGAGGCGGTGGTCCATAATGAATAGACAAGCACATAGCAAAGAAGACAGATTAGGCCCACAGACACGATGCTAGAATCAGCGGATAAATACTTAGAAATACTTTTCCACAATCTTAAAATGAATGGTAAGAAGCATTAAAAATATGCGAATTGTTTATTGTAATAGACAATAGGTCAGGTCCGCTGGGACGCAACGCGCTCGCTAAGTTGGGAGTGAAAGTTGGCTGTGCATAGGACTCCTGCGTAATACGTGAGGTGAGAAAACATCAAACGTAGACAACGAATCCCGGAATCTCTTTTCCAGTACACAAGGGTTAGTACAAGGCCTTACACATAAGATTAGGATGAAGAAGAACCATGCGCTGGTATAGCGTACGCCTGAGGCGACTCTAACACGTATGTCGAGGATAGCCGATTGAGAAAAGCAGATCCAAGGCGTGATCGAGCCAGTTCAGGCCTCGAAGTAAGTATCAGGAATGGTAGTAATAGCAAAAATGATGGCAGGGTACGATTACCACATCTCGATGATCTACCGGTAGATTTAAGCGGTGCAAAATGGCTCTCTAAGATATATGCGTTATCTGCATATCATCAGATAGAATTAAACAAAAAATAAGGGTTCACACAACCGTTATACCGCGTTATACCGTGTGGTTATTTCGTTATAGAAGGGTATGTTTCAGGTTAGCATCGGCATCTGCCGCATTCAACGATCAGACAGCAACAAGCGCTTGATCAGCTGAACGACAAACCGAGCGAGGTAGCTTAGTGGCAAATGCCATTGCCTTGCAATCTGAAGGTCGTGGGATCGAGACACTCCAGAAAGAGTGGGGGAGGAGGAGCGGCCGGCATAATATATGTGTTATGCTCTTACGCCACTACAGCAAAAATAGCCAGACCGCATGTTAGCGGTAGAGCGGTGGTACACATTTCTCGTTGACAACAAGTCACCAAGCGCTTACGGGACTAGTGAGAACAGACGAGACTAGAAAGCGCCAATGAGTATAGTCCGGTAGGCAGAGAGGCGGCTGAGAAAATATGCGCTCTTAGTGGAATTTCGGGCAAATGTAACTAATAACGTGACCGATATACTATTCCGGCTTTTAACTGAGAAGGTGTTTGAAGCAGACGATAACAACGACATTAGAGTAGATGCGGTAGCGAAAAGAATACATTCCATACAGTGAAAGGAGATCGTGGGAGGCTCTCGCTAATAAAATAATTGTTCCCGAGAAACTGCGCGTAAGAGCATTCCAGCTCGTACACGTCTTTGTAGTTGTGGAATCCGGTTGCGCGGTGCATTCGCCTGCGCCTCGCTACCGGAGGAGACACATAGGTGCGCGGGTTTGAACCCCACCGTTGCGCATTTGTATTATGGGGGCCGTCTATAAAGCAATGCAAAAAGCAGTCTCGTGGACGTTAACTCTTGGCTGGGGGTCAGCCCGAAAAGTTTAGCTAGCACACCGGCATGGTAGAGACGATGTAGAGACTGTGTAGCACCTTCTGGCGGCCGGGACTAAATTGTTTGGTAGAGGAGGCAATCCGCGAGTGTCGACTCTGTGTGACATCCGACAGGACAGCCATGGTCACCAGGGCATCGGTGAGAATGACGTCGCCCCAACCATGGACCCGGCTGGCGATCGAAGTTACAGGGCGAGACGTCACTTAGCAGGGTCGAATTCAAGTACGCAAGAGTTGTCATGGACCACTAACCCAAGTGAACTCTTTTTGTCTGTACGCGAGTGTGAAAAGGCAGGGCCCGGTAGAACCAAACTACAACTACGCTTGTTTGCAGCAAAATATCATGCAAAAACAGTATGTTAAGCAGTTGTACTGTTAATGGTGGCATGATGCCAGTAAGCAAAAGTACAGGATCTAGCAAGAGCGCGCGTGTTTTTTCAGTTCGATTCTCGTCGCCGCCGCCGCCGTTCTTAACTGCAATATGTAGCATGATGGAGAAGGGGGCTGCTATGAAATGAGAAGGTGTCTGCTGTGCGGGTATTCTCCATATAGGTTGATACGTCGCACTTGCGACCCATTGATTACCCTCTGTCGCACTTACAGCATTTAGGAAAAATACATTTTGTGTGAGATAAGGCAGTACAAGCACCAATATGTACTTCATAAACGCTGCGGCACATCAGACAACTGCATTAACCCTAAAAGGCTGACTGCACTATGCAACCTCAAAGCAAAGCCCTCAATAAACATCTCCCGCAAATAGTTTTCGTTCTAGATACACTTTTTAACATTTTCCTTTGCCTAACGCTAGTGTTAACTACAGCTAATTTAGAGGGAATCTATTGGAATTCGCTTGGTATATTTGCCACTATTTTAGTACATTATTCCGTGATAAATAAAACTCCATATTAGAGTTTCATCCTTTACCAGAATCTTCATTTGTGTGTGACCATCTCGTATTTGTCCACGAGCAGTGGAGCACGCTGGGCGCTTTCTACGGTTTCAGCATCTGTCCAACGTTGTGGCGCCAAATCTGTGTGTCAACAGTATTGAATGCAGGCAACGCAGCTATCAAATGAAGACAGGCGTAGATAGAGCAACAGACTTACCCAGCGGGCGCCAACGTTGTCGTTTTGCATGCAGGACTTAACTTCGTCCAAAATGCGCTAAAATCCTCGAAAAGCTTGCGCCTTTTCGGTGTTTTACTGTCATCTTCTCTGTTTTGCCAGTAGAAACGCGAAAAGATAACCGTTGTTGTTTCCATGTGGACGCCTGGTGCATCCAAAATACATCCTACCGGAAGCCGTATCGCATGTATGTGTATGTTCCCTTCCACTGGAGCACACACGCACAAAAATATATATATATATATATATATATAATGTTTACAATCACTACGCGTGTTTCCGTTAAAAATAGTAATACTAAGACCATCAGAAAACTAGAGACAAATATTGAAGCGTGCATTAATGTAGTTGAGTCTGACGTATGTGAAAAAATGCTCACATAATTGAATCTTAACTAAAGTTGTTGTTACGTTGCTTTAAAAATTAAGAACACACACTCTCTCTCTATTCATAGGGCGTTCTTAATATTTAAAGTAATCTTAAATTTTGTCAGTATTTATTGTCTTATCTCAGGTAATACATGATCATAAAACACGTGATAAAATTGATGTAACTGTTTTTTGTTTTAGTTGATTTATGGAAGTCAGAATAATTAAACAGTGTTTTGTAGACGCCGTGTATTGGAAAGCTTGTCTTGACGTGGAAACGATTGACTTAATTGCACTCGTTATTTTGTATCGCTCTAATTTCGAGGAAATGTTCGTCCAGATCTTCTGGCCGCCAATCCTCCGCTATGTAGACGATTCTTAGTTGAGGTAGGTCTCTTTCGAGAGAAGCCGCTTTAGCCTATTCCCATGTAGCTAGGCTTTAGACTAGATCTTTAAAGATAATATTTATCCTTTAAGCGGCAATCGGGGCGATGTTGAATCGCCAATTAACGGCGGGGCCCATCCCATGTTGCAGTCGCAATGATGCTTCGATATCATCGCCATTGTTCTTGATTTCGTTTTTGTATCAGTCCAAGCACTCGAATGAATCGACTTGAGCTTAGGATCCGATTAGCCCGCGAGAAGTCGAACTACGATGCTTAGCTAGGAGAAGGTGGGCTGCCTTCAATCTCAAGGTCGGCTGTCTTATAGCTCCAGACCAGCTCTTTTCCTGTTGCAACGTGAACAAAAAAAAACACAGACAAATGCTACCATAAACATATATGTACCGCTGCTAGGCGATTGCCAGCCAGGCAAAAATGGTCGAGCCAATTTATTGTGACTGCTCAGACCGTGGCGAGGGTTCGATGTACTTAAGGCAGTCGACTATCGCGATGACACCAAAAAAACGCCATCGTATACGAGTCACGTATCGGTAGAATCCAAGCGTCATTCGCTCGAAGCAAGCTCTTCCATTGAGCCTTGCGTTCACTGTGTGTCTGTGTGTCTCTCGCTCTGTCTACGGACCTACGGATATTTCGGGTTGCCTCCGCAGGCAACTCTTCTTTTTCGAGAACACTTCGCACCATTAAGGTGTGGGGCTGCGAACCCGCTCGGAGTGTTCGTTCGCTCGTTTGGACGTAGCCCATCATCACAACGAATCCTGGCCGCAGCCGCACCAATTCAGATTGCCTGTCTCTTGTCGGCGTGTTTGCAGTGACGCCTTCTCGCATTTCTGGTCGATGGCTCTCTTAGTTCTGGTTCTTGTGTTCACGCTGATTGCTTTTGGGTAGCCGACACTTGTTTATCCCTTCTTCCTCATCATTCATGTCGCTACGTCTTCTCCCTCGGACTGAGCATTTTCGCGGGGCAACACTGCGGGCCACTCTGTCGTGATCGAATCAACATCAATTGGCTCTGCGAGCGATAGCGGTCGTCAGTGAACGTCGCTGCCTGTCGTTGTCATGTTATAAGAAAGCCATCGTCGCCATACCTGGACGAAAAACAGACTCCTGCAAAGCTAACAAAGCAACCAACAGCTTGATTTCATAATGATGGTTTTATCAGATGAACAGGTTTATTTTTGTTGTATGAAATCAGCCACAAAAATAATCGAGAGCAACGGATCTCGGCGTACAACGCCGTCGTCGTGGTGAGATCGCCAGCTCCTTAGTCGAAAATTGCCGCGTGCTGTCGACATGTTATGCCGAACCATGCGGGCATTCTCAAATATTATAGCTTGACCGATCCTGAGTGCAAAAACTCCCCGCGCGGTAAAAGCGTTAAGCCTTAACGTGTATTTCATTTACTGAAACAATATGTACATTTGTATATACTTCTTTTCCCACAAACAAGGGCACTCTCTTCGGCAACCAAAATTGATTAGCTAGCACTTTATTAGCTCTTGGACTGACTGCAGGGCATAGCCGACAAAGATTTTTTTTATCTCTATGGTCTGGATCGTCAACTGTCACTCACCACAACGCAACATATATCGCTTCGCGGAAAGGCCCTGCTGAGTCGTGATGGTCTCGTCGAAATGGGAGTTTTGAAGCGATGTCTAGAAGATGTACCGAGCGTATATTTTAAGACATATTGCTTGAATCGAAATCAATAATTAAAATTATTAAACTTTTTGTGAATACATAAGCACAGATTTTCTCGCTACGCTGGTACTAGTCAATCAGTAATAAATAGAGGATAACAGCACGGCCTGCTCTGTTCAGCAAATTATCGCGTAAATGGTCTTGCGCTAACGAAGCTGATTAACTGGCCACGACAGAGTATTTTTTCGAGTACGATACCTATACTTCGCTACATTGGCTGCAATATTTGCAGTCGTTTCTTATAGACAATGGAGATTTTTTATAAATGTATTATTAAACAGGACTGTATGTGGATCTGTTCTATGCGCTCGACAACTTTGATGAAAAACTTTAGGACAACCTGCATAACGCTGGATAACTAATGCTGAGGTCTATTTTTAGCATCTATCGTGCTCGACGTCCGCAAGACTAAAGCCCATAAAAATGGCATACTCTGCCAAAGGTACGTGGCGACGTGTAAAATATATCAACCACATCGGAGAGTAATACGAGACCAGTTGTCCGTGGCAGTCGAGAATATGCCAAGTATGTCTCTTAGTTACCAAGTAAACAGTAAAATCAAAGGAAGGAACATCAAAGTAAAGACAGGGGATATGTCGCAGTCGTATATATATATATATATATATATATATATATATATATATATATATATATATATATATATATATATATATATATATATATATATTATATTATATATATAAAGAAATTAGATCTCTCAAGGTCATAGATATCAGTTGCAACAGTCGAAGGCAGCTGTTTCGGATAAAAACAAAAAAACATATATTCATCCACACATTTTCAAATGTACGCTCGCCTTCGCAAAAAGCATTCGGATATTCAACCAACTAGAGCGTATGCTTTGTTTTAGGTACGATCAATAGAAGTATTCCAATATCAAAAATTATTTATATGAGATAGATATACATAGCATGCCACACAGCAAATCAGCTTGGGTACATTGTGCTGCTTTGGGCGATCATGTTTATTCTGCTTCGTAGTTTGCGATCCTTGTACGATGACTGACTGATTTTGGGCTAAATGCGACATGAGCCGTTGCTGTCACCAAGGCACCGCTTCAGCTGTTAAGATGGTAACTGCGTTTGAGGCTGTCGAGGGCCGGGACACGGTGCTCACGGGGTAAAAAGCCGCTAACTTGCCTTGACGATTGTGCTTTAGCAGCCAGTATGATTAAATTGCCAATACTATTTGGCTTTGAGCCATGCGCCCGACAATCATGCAGTCAAAGAGCAAGACTAAATTTCAGAACAAAAATAATTTTATAGGTTTGTACATGTGTGCGTAATATGTGTCCGCCATGTAACCACACGCCGGTAGGTGCGATTACCATATGTGCGATCTCGTCGATTGTCCAATGTGCGTTATAATCTAAGAAAGAAATAACTCTATGCGTATCCACCGTGAGAGGCCCACCCGCCCGCGGTTGAGTGATCAATAAACCCAAATCGGTAATGCGAAAGCAGTTAAACCATCATTGCAGAATTGCACAAAGTTCCAGAGTCATAACAAGCTAAAAGTACACATATTTGTTGCCTAGGCACCCGTAATCGGATCTTCTATTACGTGAAAAACATAATTTCTCGCTAATTGGCCTTTTCTTTGGACCTGCCAACGCGCAACGCTGTCACCGCTGAGATTTCTTTTGTCGGACGTAGAGCGGTAGGAGAAGTCAACTAGAAATAGTACAACAATACTAAATAGGTAATTTCCAAGTTGATGTTTAGTAATGCATAAGTTGTAGATGTAGTTTACAGATGTTAGACAAATCTAGTATAGTATTTTTCAATTAAACATCATTAACATCTACAGGTATTGAACGACCCTCTCCCAGATAAAGTCCTTTGGGCATGTATAGCAAAAATGAAGTAATTTTTATTACGTAGAGGAATGTGCGGTGCAGCACTCTGGCAACTGAGCATTAAGAAAGTCGTACGGGGATAATCGCTGCATTTAAATACGCGAGTGATATTAGGCTTTGCTTGCGCCGCAGACGTGAAGCTTAGTTACGCTCCCCAAAAGTAGATTTCGTTTGGGTATAATATCTGTAGTAATAACTTGACGACACCTCAGTTTCAAGGCCCCATTAGAGAGTGGGTCCGTAGGGGTGTCCGTAGGGTTCAAGCCCCGTCCGCTGCGTAGGTTTCGTAACATGATGGTCTGTATGGCTATACCCAAAAAACGCTACCATTGTCCTCTCTCACCACTCCTTGGTACCTACGTAAAAGAACTTCAAAAGGCTTGAGGTGCCTAAAGATGGAGAGTGTTATAAACTGTACAACACTTTCTTATATGTAGCTAGCAAAGCTTCTAAATTAATAAGCAGAAGTGCTTTTGGGACAGGCAGGTACACTGTACAAGTAATGTAATGACTAAAATCAAGGTTAACCAAAATAAGTACTCCTAGATTGCGGATGCGACTAAGAGTGTCTAGCATTATGTCATTAAACTAGTACAACACCTATGCTCAGTAAGAGGAACATGCTTATTTCAGAACACCAGTTCAGTTAGTTCAAAGTTTAGTTTATCTGCATATTCAAGATACTTGACACTGGGAGTCAAATGTTTTCTCATGTCTAGTACAAAAATGATTTTCTCTTGCAGTATCCCAGCATTAACGTGGTGGGCCTGGACACCAAACTTGATTTAAAACTATCGTTTTCACAAATATGCATTTAGTCATTCCAGCACGTGGCTATATATACTTAGATTTAAAATGTACGAGGCATTAAGGAGCAGGGTACTCTGCGAAAGACAGATTTTTGACCAAAGTATGTACAGAGAGGCGTCTTACGAGAACTAAAAAACATAGCCCAGATCTGGTTTATTTCTAGAATCTGGGTACAAGTTTAACAATGAGGGTAAAACAACTATGTTGTAGAGAGTCGAGCAGCCTATTTAAAGTAAAGAAGTAAGTCAGGTTCTTATATTAGGCCATTTTAAAGATATCCGATACTAAGAAGCATTGCGAGACCTAATATAGCTATTGACTTGTCTCTTGAGCTTTTATACCGCCGCAAACAAGACCGAAACAGTCTAATGATACAAATGCGCCTCTCTAGAAACAAGTTTGAAAGAGATACTACTTGTATTTGATACACATGTTAGTACTTTGGCTATATTTAGTTTTTTGTATCCTTGTATCCAACATCCCTGCCCTGGTATCTGCCAATAGCCCACCCGCTCTTGAATTCACGTATACCCATTCTACCCTGCCCTCTTCCTTACCATATATACCTGCCAAACTCGATGGGAAACCCATCGCCAATTTATATTTGCCTGTATATGACTTGTTTATCCTCAATTTCAGCACTTTTCTCCCATAGCCCCGCTCTTGCCTATTACTGACGATTGTAGCCAATCTCCCTAGCTGCAAAGCAAGGCGCATCCCACTTCGTTTTGATCCTTAGTGCCGTCTTCAACAGCTGCATCTGTTTAACCCATCTTTTATTTGTGAACATTTTAATCCTAATACTAAATCATGAATATAAAATAAATCAATTGTTCTCATGCAGCAGCAAACGCGTAAGCAGTTTATGCTGCGCTTGATGATTTTCTTGTGCTTCCTCGACCACCCCTAATACGACGATTGACAGTTTCCCCCACGAATGGGTACAGAATAGGCTGGATGACCAGCGAGGGACCAGGCCGAGGGTCGCTACCGCCGAGAAACACAGTGAACCGAAGCGCTGCACGCTACTTGGTTATCTCGTGCAACAGGTCTCAATGCAAATTGCGACATGTACCGTTGCAACCACCGCGGCACCTCACTAACGGTATATGAGGTAACTGCGTCCGAGGCTAATTTTCCTTTATGGTGATCTCTACTACCGCTCAGTACTGCGAAACAGTGCGTAGGGGATCGGCAAACTTCCTCAGAGGGCAAACGACTTGCACAGCCGCTACGCAACTTGCCCTAACGACCGTTTTTTTAGCCTGTCTGATTAACCTGTCAGTATCAAGGACGCTTTGAGCTATGCACCCGACTGTTAGCAGGACCAAATTAGCACAATATATATATATATATATATATATATATATATATATATATATTATATCACCATGTAATTAAACTACGTTGTAATAAATAAATCGTCAACACGTCGACCCATATCTAATCGTTCCTTAATAAAATTATTTTTTTAAAATAATTATCTAACCTTATTAAACAGCCCCTTCTGTTGCATAGGCTACAGAGTCACGAACAACGACGAGATTACCACAGGTCGCTGGCTTTGCCCCTAGTTCTACTATATGCCTGTAGCGTCAGTAGTCTAAGACTATATGCCGGTCCTCGATCATAGCCAGGCAGGTCTTGGACGAGGCCCATGAGTTAGAGCATTGCCCACGAGAATTGCAAAGAGATTGCGGTAATCACACATGAAATATTGACTCGATAGATAGCCCGGTCTCTACGCGCACCACAGTTTTGCAGCGCTAAGAAAAAAGCACCCGGAATAGAACGTCACAAAGCCAAGAAAACTCATTTGATCGATGACACAAAATCCGGTACATAGTAAAACTTGGGGCAATCGTGTTGATGGACAAAACTTGTGAAATTCAATTTCAAGATTTGAATTGACAATAAATATTGTTAGCTGCTGTATTCTTTGAAGCTAATTGGCCGCGGCATTTTGCAGAAAGACTACAATGGCATAGGCATGACAAACTTCATGAGCTGTCTCGTACCGTGCAGCAAGAAAACTCTGACAGAATCTTTGACATACGCAATGTTTTTGCCAAACTGGCATGGCTTGGCACGGGTTTTGTTTACCAGCGTTGAGTTTGTTGAGGCATTAATGAGGAATGCGACCCCAGAAAGTTCGTCAAATAGTTTACAGACCACGTTACCAAGCAGAAAGATTTTGACTTAGAGACAGTCACCTTTTGTAGTGTCTATTTATATAATTACGAGGTGTGTTCAAAACGTATCGCGACTTTTGAATTTTCGCGGGTTTACGTCTATTCGAATTTCGATTTTTTGTGGCGTTATGTTGGTAATCCATTGTCTCTCACTTATGCCGACCAGCTTCGGCCATTTTGAATGTTCACTTAATTGTTGACAGCTGCTTTGCTTGCACGTGTTTGGATCGTCTTCGATTTTTACCTATTCAAAAAAATGGATCAAAGAACCTGTATCAAATTTTGTGTGAAAAACGAAATTAAGTGCGCGGATGCATTCCGAATGTTGACTGTGGCATACGGAGAAGCTACCTTGGACCGAAGCAACGTTTATCGGTGGTACAAAATGTTCTCAGAAGGCCGAGAAGATGTGAACGACGAAGAGCGTGCCGGACGCCCGAGCACTTCAACAACAGACGAAAAAATTAATGAAGTGGAGAAAATGGTATTGGCCAATCGTCGAATCACCGTTAGAGAAGTTGCTGAGGACCTGGCTCGTGCCATTCGATTTTTATCAATGATTTGGGCATGAGACGGGTCGCCGCGAAATTCGTACCAAAATTGCTCAATTGCGACCAAAAACAGCATCGCATGAACATTGCTAATGAGATGTTGGACTCTGTCCGCGACGACCCAAATTTGCTCCAGAGGGTCATAACTGGTGACGAATCGTGGGTTTATGGTTATGACGTGGAAACCAAAGCTCAATCATCTCAATGGAAGCTGCCGCACGAACCAAGACCGAAAAAAGCGCGCCAAGTTCGGTCGAATGTGAAAGTTTTGCTGACAGTTTTCTTCGATTGCAGGGGCGTGGTGCATCATGAGTTCTTGCCACAGGGTAGAACGGTCAATAAGGAATATTACCTGCAAGTTATGCGCAATTTGCGCGAAGCAATCCGCCAGAAACGCCCGGATTTGTGGAAGAACAAAAATTGGCTTTGTAGTTGCTTGTGCGCGAGTGGCCAAAACAACACCTAATGATCCGAGCCCGTATCCCCAGATCTGGCCCCTTACTTTTCGTTCCTATGAAGAGGCCCTGAAAGGACACGTACGCTACGTTGACGAGAAAGACGCATAAGAGGAGCTAACAGATAAAAAAATGGTTTTTGAATGCTCGATTGGAAAAACCGTGGCACAGTGTTATATCTATGGGATTACTTTGAAGGGGACAAATATATCTGATAATTATTTTGAAAAAACACAAATCGCGATTTGACAACCTCGTATATATATATTATATATATATATATATATATATATATATATATATAATATATATTCAGAAAGATTTAGTTAAATTCTAAGGCCAATGTCAGAAATGTATTTTATACATACGGTGTACTTCTGCGAATCATTTGTATACCACCTCTCTCTCTCTATAACCCTTGCTCAACTTAAATTTATTGATATCACTATTTATTGATCTCGTAATTACCGGTATCAAATAGTGGCACCACGTAGATCTTCACCATCACCGTAGAGCGTACAAGTGACAATTCAGGTCGCCTGCCAGAAGTGTGGGAACCTTTCGGGGCGCAGCCGACACCTCTCTGCCGAGCTTTAAACATCGAAACGGTTTGTAGAGAACGTTTCAGTTAAAATGATGACATCGTGCTCTGCAATATCGCTACTAAAAGCAAGAGGCAGCACCTTCCTGAAGCTCTAACAGTTCCCGGTCTGAGCTTTAACGATTTTTCATCGCAGCGCGGCCTTGTGGGGCCCCAGACTTGTTCGCATTCAGTGTCTTGATTGCCTTCTCGCTTATTTGTAGAAATGAATCATATTTACCAGAGGATAGGCGGTTACCGGTGGGCCGGCATGTCAGCCTTTGTCTGCCCAGAAAAGGGCTACCCTCAGAAGAAACCTCATTGTTGGTCTCCTTGCATTCGGCGCGCAGGGCTAGAGTAGGTAGTAAGTTTAGCTCCTCCTGCGTGTTAGGCTACAACAGCAGCATGTTCAGTAATATCAGCTAGGAACAGCTCAGTTTTTTTAAATTAGTAGGTAGTCCCCGGTCCCGCCTGAAAGAACATTCTGAAATGAATGTCCGGTTGCTCCATTATATATTTTTCGGCTTTCTGCATCATCTCAATACCCTCCTTGCCCGGTTGATTAATAACCGTCAAACAACTTTATACAGCGCTTTCATAGTCCAAACTCCATCTTCCAGAAGTTCTTATTTTTAGTTGCAAAAAGTGATTAAGGTTTTGTTATGGCTTCAACCTATTTTTATTTTAGGTGAGCAGAACATATAGTGACCTGAAAGGGCAAAGCCAAAACTATAAAGACGACTCCTCTACGATTCGGGAGACTTTTTAAAGCCCGCTTACTTTGACTTGTCAAACTACTGGCAGTTCTTTTGACCGCTAAATATTTGTTGCTCTGCAGAAGCTCATAGCTAAACTAACGCGTTCTTAATTCCAGAGACACGCAGCATGATCTCCTCAGCATGAGACTCTACTCTCGCAACGGATTAGTGTCTGGTACGCTCCTTCGACCATGAATTTGTGCGAGTTGCGTTGTTGTAGACGCCTCACTTCTCGTCGCCAATAATCACGTTTTAATAACAAAAAATCGGTAACAGCTAGGCGGTTCATCAGGTTGCTTTCGGTGTGGCACCCATAGATTTTACACTAGGGTCGAGTGTAAAATGTGTATTGCGTACAAGGAGGTCTTTTTTTAATTTGCATCTACATGGCGCCGGAGCCGTCCGTAGTTCATCTGGTAAATCTAAATCTCCACTACGACTGTAATTGAACCACCAACTTTTAATGTGATCAGACACAGTTTGAGCCTAGCCAGTCGCATTCAATCCTTTGTGGGAGTGAAAAAGCACAATTACACGCAAATGGAACCTTCCAGCGGAATGCAATGGACTGGCTCAATTTGCACAATAAAAAAATGCTTACTATGCAAATACATTTGAAAGCGTTATACACCGGATTCTCTATTTAAATTGACGGCCTGACCTCATGCCTGTATCCACATAAAACAAGAGTTAAAAGCATTTGTTTGCTCTTGTGGGTAAGAGCATCTTTAACATGCATGTGGATTCAATATGACCTCGGTTTTCTTAGAGCACCGTTTCAATTAAGCGCTTAAACTGTTTAAAAAGCTCGTTTTGAAATATTACTAATGACCTCCGCAAACGGTTGTTATTATATAGAGCTAGTGAGCACGCTCATTCTACTATATTAATGTTTGTTAGATTATCGCTCATTCACACCCTACACGTAGCAAGACAACGAACTAAAACCTGTGCTGTTTAGGCTGCTAAGAAACCTTTAGGTAACACGTTTTTACATTTGGTCAACCACTGGTGCACCAAATGGGCCATATTGACATTGTCCCGCTGACAAAGTACGGTCTATCACTTGATATAGGATTCATCCACGATTTCACCACAGTTTATGGAACTAGCGGATAGATTTTTTGCGAATTCGTCTTTTTGAGAAGAGTATAATGGACTAACAGCTTCCTCACTGGGTACAATACTCAAAAGCGCTAACATATTTTGAACTGGTATAAGATACATTTATAATAAACAATTAAATTGACTAATTTTGTTGATATGCATCGTAGCAAGTGTACGTTATTATCTGTCCCTATCGAAAATAATGGACAATATAATGAAGTGCAATACATTTCTTTCTTATTAGTCAAACAATAGAGCAAATTTAGTCAACCCAGTACAGGCCGCGGAGGATCTTAGTGAAGGCAGCCATTATTCGATTAAACAAATTCGTAAGGCAAATGAAAAAATATATATACAGCGAAATGTTAATATCACTGTCTTCCATGTCTTCCCGATCTTTATGATACATTATTCTTCTATATCTATTAACAGGGTATTTGCTCTTTTAATAACTTGTTGTTTGCCGAAGTAAACATTTGCTTAAAGGGGCGTTTAATATTCGCATTATAAACCTGAAGGGACAAGTGATTGCAGTAAAATCTCCCAGTAGATTTCCAGCAGTATGCGACAGGTTCCCACAGATGTCCGCGGGTGGGCGCTATAATGATGCATCTACAACTTTATACATTGGGACGTTTTTGACGGTGGCTTCTCTCAAATCAACCCGACTCGTAACAAGGTCGTCCTACCGTGAAAGCCTTCCTTCGTAATAGTGTTGGCCTGGTGCGTTTAGATTATGATTTTGTAAGAGTTATCTTGCTGTAGATCATTGCCATTTTCCAATAGCTAAGTGGCAGTAGCCGTGTTTCTGCGAAAAACGATGCTCGTTGTTGTTTTAAAGGAGAAACGCACAAGTGCTCATCACGCAGTACATTATGACGCTTTCAGTGCGCTTTTAATATGTGTGCGGCCCCATAGACTCTCAATAGTCTTACGCATTGTACAATCTTTATGAGACATTATTTCAGAAGGCAAGGAAAATAGTTCGCTGATATACCTAAGATGACGCACCATCTCCCACAATGGTTAGCACGTTTTTGTGTTCTATTGAACATTAGTTTTGATCTGCTGCCCATTAACTAAATAAGCGCATTTCTGATACGACGAGGATTCGAATGGAATAATTTAATAACGATATATATATATATATATATATATATATATATATACCGTAAGGTGACTCGGAAATTACCATGGCGTTTTTGTCTAGCCTGCCGGTCCATTAGTCTACCGGATATACATGACAGAAGGAACTTCCGAGTTCCCATGTTGCCGGTTGTCTAGCTTGCCAGCTCGTCTGCGTTCATGCTTGCCCTTAGATGTTTGTAACGTGAAATGTTTGCTTACAAGGTTTTTGACTCAGCAGCTGAAGGCAGCGGAGAAGCATACAAATACCCTCAGTGACGCTCGCTTAGACACAAAAGAAGCAACGCCTTCGGAAATCCGCTATGTGTGACGTTGTGTTAGAATGGCTGCGAGACGATGAAGTCCCTCAAACGGAACCGCGCCCAACTTTCATTTTTATTTGCACATTGACGCCGCTGTAATGCACTACCTTATATATATATATATATATATATATATATATATATATATTTATATAGATTACATTTTCGTCTCTTTGCGGCCCGAGGTCCCTTGAAGGCGCCATCGTACCGCCGTCGTAAAAAGCATTTTTTCTGACCTTCCCTGAAGAATTATGAGCGCTACAAAGAAGCAAGTGCGAACGAAAGAGAAATAGGTTTGATGGCGACATGGCTGCGTCATGGGTGTGGTGAAATTTTAGAGAAACCACCAAAGAATGGAAAGCAAGAGGAAGAGAGGAAGTAGCAATTTTTTGTGGATATTTTAAGCAATGCACGTTTGTAAGAGAATGTTCTAGAGTAAACTTCTGCCTACGATTTTGTTAACATATGAACGTAGAGCCGGAGATGCCATTTAGTTTATAGAAATGTTATATAGTTTTTACGTTTTAACGTAAAGTTTCTCTCTTCGTTCCTCCGTGTAGTGGCATGTACTTTCTCTAAAGTTCTGGATATTTGGTATTTTCGATACACAGTTAAATGCTACTATCTCACTTATCTTACGCATCTTATGCTGAAAATAAGCTTGATGCCAACAAAAGAGCACGCATGTTTGGGTGGTGCGTTAGCGCACTGATCTTAGCTTGAAGGTGACTTCAGTTAATATATTCAACTGAAATTAACAAAAATCTGAGGTGCCGCACTTTGTGCGCTCGTTGTCGCATACTACGCCGCACTGCGGCATCATGTGAACAAAATAAATACGCCATCCTTAGCGTGGTTCTAGAATTGTTATCTTTGTTAACAAAGTCCCACTGAAGAAAAAACAGGCCACAAACAGAAAAAACAGATACGCCAAGGCCTTCATGTGAGCGCGGAAGTGGGCCGTGCCCGCCGCCGGAGACACACGCGGGAGCTGGACACGCCTACTTATAACTGACTTTCAGCAATAGTACGACGGGCCCAGATAGGGGCCTCTACGTAATTTGCCTGTATTTAGGAGCCACGGACAGTTCCAGCGCTTCATGGCGGGGACTGGGAAGACATCTGCGTCTTCCGTGTGTCAGACCAGCCTGACGACGTCGATCACAGAGTGGCTCAATGTAGCGCTCTAACAGCGTGTCGCCAGTCATCGGAGTTCACACTTGCCGGATGCCCCACCGCCGATATTGTTGCTCACATGATGGAGGCCCCCGTTGCCTGGTCCCGGGGACAAACTTACCTGGATGCCCTCATGAGGGAGAAGACACAACTAAAACAATATTGAAAAACTCGAACTGGAAGTCGAGAAGAGTGGCCGAGAGAAGGTTTGCAATTTTTGTTTATTTCGAAATAGCATTGCATTTGAAGATGTTACATAATTACAATACAGTTTGTAATATACAATTTAAACACCTTAGCGACTACCCCACTGAGCGAAAAGTGCAAAGAAATCGCCGATGCGTCTGGCAGCTTGCTACGTGGTATTTAGCGCATATCTGCTAGCAGAACCGGCAACGGTTACTTTTCCCTACCACATTAACAAAATTGCTGAAGTAGTCCGGTAATAGGTGACCTAAGCCTGATTCTGATTGTTTCCACTGCCGGCCCGCAACTCGCTAGCAGGTACACGAAGCGACGTCTTGCGGTCCGCAAAGAACCCGCTTCATATATATTGTAAAACATCTCTTTCTTCATTTGCCGCGGAACGATGGTCTCACACCCTGCCAAGGTTGAAGCTCAACATTGGCACAATCTTAAGTTCAAAAAGACGCACTACCGCACTCAAAGACAGTTGTCGAGGGTCTCTCACCTCTGTGTGAATAGAGGCCTGACATCTGTCGCCGATGTGCTATGTAAAGGTCGTTCCCGTATAGTGTAGTCTCAGACCCAAATACGGGAAGGAGTTAACAAACTCCAGCGGTTGGCCACAAGCGGTTGGACAATCGACCCCCACGGCAAAACTTCATGGCTTTCGTCTTTTACGAATTTATTTGCAGACCCTTACGGTGAACGTAGCTTTATTTCTACGTCGCCGACAATTCGACGAATGGCACTGCGGTCCCGGCGGGCCACTACTATGTCATCCGCATACATGACCACGGCATTTCTAAACTCCTCCCGCACACGGCGGGCTAGGTCTGCGATGAGCAAGGAGAATGCCACTGTTTGTTAAAAGATAACATGCAACCAGGCCTTTTGCAGGGTCTCGACGCACCCCAGGTTCCAGGAATAAGCCTACCGAAAGTTCCATGAGCAAATCAAAGTAAGAGACTCCTCCCTCATGGCCTCGAAGTAGTGTCACACAATTCCAAACATTGTTCGGGGAGGGGTCGGAAAGCGGTTTGGAGAAGGACGGGTTTTAGTGGGTGCTGTATATATAACGCGAGCACTACTACCTTTCAGGTGTCTGTTTACAAAGGTATGTCCTTATATCCCTAGATTTAAATTGGCGCGCTTCTGGACAATCGTAGGTTTTGCCCAAGGGTCTTATGCTGTGCCAGCGCTGATATGCAACACTCTATTCTATCCGATATCGGTCAGGCGCGCGAGTGTACGTCCGAAAGCTGCACCACTGTCGTGACGAGTTCGTAGATGACATTATGCAGCTAACCGTTGCCCCAAACGAAGTATTAACAGCTCGGTCAAAACAGCAACGAGTCTCTTGCATCGGCGCCTTAGAAAAACAGCGGCGCAACACGTCTTGCGTGATGACTAAAACGTGACATTGCATTGAAGTAGATACCGATTACGCGTTTTTAATCCGAAGGTGTCTAGACACTCAAACATCCGTTGTTGACTAATACAAAGCAGTGACGTAGACACCAACCTGGATTGCTCTAGCCCCCCTCGACACCTGAAAACCGATATATGACGTAACGCTTTACTTTTTATTCAATTTTACGAAGTTGCTTATATAAGAGTTGGTCTTAAGGATATTGCAATATAATGGCTCTACATTCGGTCACAAAATATGTGAAAATGAATTTGTCATTCATTCGCTATCATCATAAAACAGATAGAGCACCTCCTTACAGTTTCGCCATCGCCACAATTTTACTCACGGAAAAACATTACAATTGAACCTTTTTCAGCCCGCTGCTGGCGCGTTATTTCCGTGTGGAAATTCTGCAACGCCCAATCACTGCGAGCTCCGGAAGTAGAAGTTATCCAAATTGCGCAGCTTTTTAGTCCTGTCACATATCACGGGGTACCCATCGCGCAGATCTTATAGAAGAACACGACATTAAAGCCTAAAGTCCGATCTAACAATGCATATGCTATGTTTCAGTTTTCGTCTACCAAAGCCTTCCTACGGGCCACATTTTTCCTCCTCCTGTTTTCAGACGTCATAATGGTTTATCGTACAAAGTGAGACGGCCGAGTTCAAAGGGTTTCGTGTTCTCCGAACACACTCTTCAAGGGTAGGGCTTTATTCTCAATGGTCTCGTTTCCTAAACACGAAGAGCTTCGATCGACCTTATCGCTGGATGTTGTATTAAAATAACGCAGACGCGTCCTCGCTGAAAACTGTACAAAAATGACGCAGCCCAAATGTTACGTATGTTTATCATCGCTCGTGTTTGCCATGTTCTCACACTGTTGTCTGTAGAAGAGTCGGCCCAAATTTCTTACCCGAACATAAACAACATGGCGCAATCCGCCTGTGAGTTGCATTTTAACTCACACTCTGCTACGGAAAAATACGAAAACTTTCTTAGGTCGCCAACGTTTTGAGGCAGGCCGGGGAGAGGGTGCTTTCCTCTTCGGTTACGCCTAAATTATAGCCGATGGAGTCATCTGCATGAATAGCAGCCATAAGCGGAAACCCTTGTGTATATTATTTAAGGGCTGTAGGACGGAACATCAGAAAACACGATCACGGCGAACATAAGACTGCCACAATACCATGGGCTTAACCGAGTATAATGGCGGAGTTACTGAGTGTAAACAACTTCAGCAAATTGTCGAAGCTTTTAAAGGAGCCCAGACTTTGCCGGTTTACGCCTGTCCGGCGTCTTTTTGAACGATGTGCCAAATTCAGCAAGTAGTATTAGCGGTGCTGTTGGCATGCGCATACCTATGCCTCTATTAAAAGGATACTATAAAACTAAAGCAAAGTTTTATCCCTCTCGCTTTGTGGCGTGTTCTAACATTATTAGAGTTAACATTAATAGAGTTCTATCATTACTCTATTAATGTGTCGTATACGGCCGCCCAGACGGAGACTTGAAACACTATAAACTCTATAAATATCAGAAATGGCTGCGACGCTTTTCAAATACCATTATGTCAACTGTATAGAGCTCCGCCTATTAAACGCCTCTGTATCTTGCCTAGACTGACCGAGCTACTCGATAGCATACGCTATGCCTACACTGCATGCTTTGAAACGGCACTTTAGCAGAGTTACCTACTTTAGCATGCATCAGGTTTATTTGCTGGACTTAAGATGTGCAAACATTTGCTAATAGAATATTATACAATATGCATGGCTTGTCCACCAATGTTGACTTCAAACCATGTTTTCCAGGTAAAAATACCCCACCTAATAACACGAATGTTTCGTCATAGCGAATAATTAGTCTGAACAAAAACCTAAATCACTTTTTGGCATATGACGTGATATATACGCGAAGCTCCGGTAAAGTGTTATCGAAGGATGTTCATACTTAAGTAATATTTTTTCTAATGATTGAGACTGATATATATATATATACAGGGTGTTGCAGGAATATTTGAAGCGCTATATACAGAATTGTAGAGCTCGTTAAAGCAAATATTTTTTCCAATGGAACATGGTCTCTGAGAAGTCTTGTTTCGGAGTGAGAGTGAAATTACTACAATTTGTGACACTGGTGTTTTTGACCGACATAGGAGCACAAAATGTGCTGTTGCGAGACAACCAGTCTTCCTAGACAGAAACTAAGCATATCGTGTTCGTAATAAAATTCTGCTCCATCTGAAGAATATGCAAGGCCGGTCAGAAGACGCGACATGGTCGCTTAGAAGAGAATTCGCCAAAAATAAAGTTCTTTATTTGCGTTCACGCCAAATACTTTAGAATCATAACCCTACAACCACTCACAGCGCTCAAAACGGACATATTCAGCCAATGCGCAATTCATGGCGATCATTTTGGTACCAAACACATGTCCATGCGAGCTGTGGTTGCGGAGTAATTACGATTTTTCGGAGGGCATGTCCAGATTAAGTGCATGTAAAATGACTGTGTGACGACGTTCACTACCGCCGACGTGTCGCGCGACAGCCGCAGCGTTTATATATATATATATATAAATATATATATATATATATACATATTTATATAATATATATATATATATATATATATATATATATATATATATATATATATATATATATATATATATATATAAATATATACGTGATAACAAACCATGGGGCTGCTTGCTGAACAGTTCTATGGTCAGTGGCCACACCAGACTAGTTTATGCACATTTAGCCATTCCTGTGTACAAGAAGGTGCCGTAGATAGCGCTATTTCGGCGATCCAGCTGATGCACACTTAATGATAGCCTCGGGCTCAACGTGTCGGAGCCTTAGCGATCAAGATGTACCGAATGGTTCGCACTGGGGCGGCGCTATTCCAAGCGGGAGCGATCCCTCGGGATCTGAGAGCGCAGAAGCGCCGCCTATGGGAGGACCCAACGCGCAAAACGAAAGAGGAGCGTTAGCGCACTATCACACCTTGGGTGGGAAGATGGGATAAACTAAAATAAGGTGCTCCAGGCGCCGAGCTCCGTGCACTAATATTCAACATTGTTGAATTGATAGACCGACCGGGGGAAGAACTTACCTTCCTGACCATTCACCTCACGACGAGTCATGGCTACTTCTAGTCCTAGCTGTTTAGGATTGTGAAGGCTTTTAGCGCAACGCATGGTCACTGTAGCAAGGGACGCTGTACAAGCATCATAGAACAATCCTGAGGTGTAGTGCATAGATAGAAAAACGCGAGTCAATGACGCATTTAATAAGTCAACTTCAGTCGCGTCCGACAACAAACTAAAAACGTTTGCAAAAAAAGATGCTGGGTCCCTAATCTAATAGAAGAAGGCAGCGCACACACTCAAGCACACGAAAGAAAACTCTATTTGTATGCGCCGCCCTCTACCCTTTGAGGACGAAGAATGCTATGACTAGACTTCTTCCTCTCGCTCCCACCTCGTTGAAGTAGCGTGTAGCTCAAAGTCAAAGAGGGAAACAGGGAGACTGATGTTTAGTGTATTGGAGCCCCACATTTACTGAGGCGTTTCCTGGAATGATGTCCGCATGTGCATACCACATTTCCTAGTTAGAATACGCGCTTTATTTACATAAAGGATAAGAATTTGTTTTAGCATCAAATGACTAGTTCCCTCACGGGTGTGCGTCAGTTGTATGTCCTGGTAACTCTCCAGGGGAACAGCGACATAACAATCTCTTTTCGAGCTATGCATTTGGGCTCGTATCTCACTTGAGATCTTGTTGTCGTTGGTATGCGATTAAAAAAGAAGCTGCAAAACTCCTCACTGGAGAAAACGTAGTTGGCAAATTTACAGTCTAATTCAATAAAAGTGTCTATGATATCTTTAACAACGGTTTGCGTCGGTGGGACGTCACAGCGATAAGAAACTCGGCGTGTGAATTTCTTGATTACACCTCTCAGTAGTCGTCTATCTTTTTCGTTCATGGGGTACCACACTTGAGAGGCATACGTCATGATTGATTTTACATAAGTATCAAATAATTTTATATACAGTTCTGGACTTTTAACAATGAAGGATCTGAGGATCCAGTTGCATCTTTTCGTCGCCTTAAGCGCGACTTGTCGACACTGCTCTGAAAATTTCATGTCAGGTGTCATAATTATACCTAAGTCCTTCATAGCAGTTACATTTTCGAGTAAAACATTGTTGATTTTATATACAAAGTGATTATTTCTTCTTCCAAAGTGCATTACTTTACACTTCGGGACTCATTTAAGCAACCGTTTCACAAAATGTTATTGATTTTAGGTACTTATCTAAAAAAACTAAAACTCTTGTCGCACTTGTCGTACGTCAGTTCAATATGGTCAGCTAGAGCATGACCTATATCGTAGCCATAGCTTGACAATATTAGGACTGCGTCGTGACATGACGTTCGAAAGCGTGCAATTGTCCTCAGCTAAACAAGAATGACAGTAGTGAGCTGTGTGTGTGTGTGCATTAGTAGGTGGGCTTTGCACGGGCTGTCTATAGGAACTGTCACCATGATGGTCATGAAAGAAACGACGTCTTCTTATAACATGTGCGTGAGGGCGTACATCGCCACAAAATACTGACCATTGTTTGTTGTTGTTGTTGCTGTCATTGAGTACGTTGATCCTCGTGTCAGGCGTGGCCGTCGTGGCTCATCTTGTCTATTCCAACAGAAGTGTTGACGACTGCGGTTAGAGCCTCAGCGCCTGTCCAGAAGCTCTCTCACTGTTCAGATATTCTTCGAGAATCTGAGAACGAAGGCGCTAGTCTTCTCTTCACCATCATTGTGAACTGTCAGTCAAGCTTTTAACTACGCCCATTGATCGAATGTGCAAAGTCAGCTGCGTTCACGCTTGCTTTTCCTTTAACCCTTGCGTGTGGGCTTGACGACGACAAAAACTTCGTCGCTCGACCAGTTATTGCATTTTGCAGCACCAACCGGCATTGTTCCAAATATCTAAACAAGCACCGGTTCGGCTGCATAGAGCTCGCTAAGCTTCAGTCGCTAGATCTGAAGCGTATATGAAAATCTCAGCGACACTCCCTCAAGCCGGAAAGTGTACTGCACTGTGCATCGCACGTGCAGATGTGCTTTTGTGAACTGATGTTTTGATAGAACAATTCTAGTTTAAACTTTTATTACGTTTCCGGGTAATAAAACCGGCAATTCTCAGTACGCTGTTGTGAGCGGCTAACAATATAAATACTTACACAATTAACACTTTAGGGTTACCACGATAGTGCTATTGCAATTTAAACTTTCAATGCTGTGGAACAAAACTTTCAAAACTTTCTACTCATGACGAGTATATATATATATATACGTATATATATATATATATATATATATATATATATATATATATATATATATACCTGTATATACATATATATATATATATATATATATATATATATATATATCGTATTTATTATTCAATTGTAGGGCTACAGGGATATATGATTTAACTCACTACACAAGGGTTTGATGACATGAGGAAGGATACTAATCGAGCTTATCAAATATATATTCATATATAAATATATATATTATATATATATATATATATATATATATATATATATATATATATATATATATTATTATTTTTCATTTATGTGTATCAAGGTATACATTTGTGATGTAAGAACATGTGCACAGCCCGCTCGGGGCATAACTCAAGGCGTTAGGTCCAGGCTTGGGCTGGTCCACCTAGCCAGGGTGCCTCTCACCGAAGCGGCATTCCCTCTCTGAACATCTAAAGACAGACGTTGCTGTAAATATTCCCCCGCCCTCTTGTCTCCTGTAGCAAGCATCAATCTTCTTCCGACATCGTTAAGCAGTTTCTTCGTTAGCAGCCCAGGCCCCCCCAACGTCTCAAACGCAAGGGGTGAGAACATGTGTGGGTAAGCGATGCTTGGATACTTTCGGCACTTGGCTGCCTCCGCTAGGGCTACCGCGTGTCCAGGGCGGGCTGCGCCCGCACCGACCATTGAAGGGGCTAAAGAGTCGGTTACGGTCGCATCCCACACCAGCATTTGCCCCCGCTCGAAGGGAGTTATGGTCATGCCATCAGTTCTCTTCCCATCGTCTCTGACTAAACCGGGAGGCTCCAAAATGCATGGGTAGCCCGCCGACCGTAGCCCTCTGCTAAATGTTTCATTCAAAGCTGAGTGGCGTGCGATTCTGCCTGAACTCTGCGGACATGAAAGTCCATGGTGACCTAGGGAGTCGACCTCGTCACCGCATTTGCACTGGTGTGGGGACACTAGCTCAACTCCTAACCTCAACCCGACTAGAATTCGTGTAGACTCATCGTCGAGCAGGCTACCCAGCTGAGGGCTCGGGAGAGCGTGTAGCCATGCACCAGGCGAGGAAAGTGCCTGTAACCTCGCCTTGCTAGCGGCCGTAGTTGTTCGGTCCCACAGGCCGCTCCATCGGCCGTCGTTTGCCAGTTCTGGCCATGCGCGCTGAAGAGAGGGAGTCTCCGGTAGAGACCCGCAGAATGCGATGGCGTCATCGTGAGTCTGTTCAAGCGTGGCCTGGAAGTTTGCAATCGCCCGGGAGTCCAGGATAGACTCGACACCACTAGTCGCCGCATGTAAAAAGGCGATGTGTGCTGCGACTGAAAGGGAAACAGCTTCAGGCAGGCCCAGTCCGCCTCTGGCTACCGGTAAGAAGGCCTGAACTAGGGAATCGTCTCGCAGCCGCAGGTTGAGTATAGATTCCAACGCTAAGCCCATCTTCGAGTTAATTTCCTCCAACTGGGCCGAGAAGGCTGAACTGTTGATTCCCCTAAACAGGTAGTTCAGCCTCGACGCAGAGAAGCACGAACGCAAGAGGTACAACCCCCGGTGGGCATCTAGCTGGGGAAGACGAGTAAAACCAACCTCCAGTTTTTCCATACCACGTTCGATTATCGGTCCAAGGTGGCGAGAGAACAGGGGTACGCCAAGAATATCCAGATCGTCGCCTGTTACGCGGCAACCTGGAAGTAGGTTCTGTATGGCGGAAATTTCAGCTGTACCTGCGCCGATTATGTGAACCTCACACTTGATTGGGTTCAGCTCCAAACCGCTGCATGTGGAGAAACTAAGTATCTTCTTTAGGTCTTCACAGACCATA